>CM051239.1:306550658-307015740 GCA_027917425.1 Gastrophryne carolinensis | reverse complement strand
CCATATAAGCATTTGCTCTAATCATATTTGAAATTAGGCCTGATAAAGACACTCTTTGCTGGCCAAAGCACTACTGTACCCTGGCAGCTCGATTCCTGCCCGGGGCATCCCATTCTGTGACTAAAGCAGCCTCTGTTTAAGACCATATAAGCATTTGCTCTAATCATATTTGAAATTAGGCCTGATAAAGACACTTTTGCTGGCCAAAGCACTACTGTACCCTGGCAGCTCGATTCCTGCCCGGGGCATCCCATTCTGTGACTAAAGCAGCCTCTGTTTAAGACCATATAAGCATTTGCTCTAATCATATTTGAAATTAGGCCTGATAAAGACACTTTTGCTGGCCAAAGCACTACTGTACCCTGGCAGCTCGATTCCTGCCCGGGGCATCCCATTCTGTGACTAAAGCAGCCTCTGTTTAAGACCATATAAGCATTTGCTCTAATCATATTTGAAATTAGGCCTGATAAAGACACTTTTGCTGGCCAAAGCACTACTGTACCCTGGCAGCTCGATTCCTGCCCGGGGCATCCCATTCTGTGACTAAAGCAGCCTCTGTTTAAGACCATATAAGCATTTGCTCTAATCATATTTGAAATTAGGCCTGATAAAGACACTTTTGCTGGCCAAAGCACTACTGTACCCTGGCAGCTCGATTCCTGCCCGGGGCATCCCATTCTGTGACTAAAGCAGCCTCTGTTTAAGACCATATAAGCATTTGCTCTAATCATATTTGAAATTAGGCCTGATAAAGACACTTTTGCTGGCCAAAGCACTACTGTACCCTGGCAGCTCGATTCCTGCCCGGGGCATCCCATTCTGTGACTAAAGCAGCCTCTGTTTAAGACCATATAAGCATTTGCTCTAATCATATTTGAAATTAGGCCTGATAAAGACACTTTTGCTGGCCAAAGCACTACTGTACCCTGGCAGCTCGATTCCTGCCCGGGGCATCCCATTCTGTGACTAAAGCAGCCTCTGTTTAAGACCATATAAGCATTTGCTCTAATCATATTTGAAATTAGGCCTGATAAAGACACTTTTGCTGGCCAAAGCACTACTGTACCCTGGCAGCTCGATTCCTGCCCGGGGCATCCCATTCTGTGACTAAAGCAGCCTCTGTTTAAGACCATATAAGCATTTGCTCTAATCATATTTGAAATTAGGCCTGATAAAGACACTTTTGCTGGCCAAAGCACTACTGTACCCTGGCAGCTCGATTCCTGCCCGGGGCATCCCATTCTGTGACTAAAGCAGCCTCTGTTTAAGACCATATAAGCATTTGCTCTAATCATATTTGAAATTAGGCCTGATAAAGACACTTTTGCTGGCCAAAGCACTACTGTACCCTGGCAGCTCGATTCCTGCCCGGGGCATCCCATTCTGTGACTAAAGCAGCCTCTGTTTAAGACCATATAAGCATTTGCTCTAATCATATTTGAAATTAGGCCTGATAAAGACACTTTTGCTGGCCAAAGCACTACTGTACCCTGGCAGCTCGATTCCTGCCCGGGGCATCCCATTCTGTGACTAAAGCAGCCTCTGTTTAAGACCATATAAGCATTTGCTCTAATCATATTTGAAATTAGGCCTGATAAAGACACTTTTGCTGGCCAAAGCACTACTGTACCCTGGCAGCTCGATTCCTGCCCGGGGCATCCCATTCTGTGACTAAAGCAGCCTCTGTTTAAGACCATATAAGCATTTGCTCTAATCATATTTGAAATTAGGCCTGATAAAGACACTTTTGCTGGCCAAAGCACTACTGTACCCTGGCAGCTCGATTCCTGCCCGGGGCATCCCATTCTGTGACTAAAGCAGCCTCTGTTTAAGACCATATAAGCATTTGCTCTAATCATATTTGAAATTAGGCCTGATAAAGACACTTTTGCTGGCCAAAGCACTACTGTACCCTGGCAGCTCGATTCCTGCCCGGGGCATCCCATTCTGTGACTAAAGCAGCCTCTGTTTAAGACCATATAAGCATTTGCTCTAATCATATTTGAAATTAGGCCTGATAAAGACACTTTTGCTGGCCAAAGCACTACTGTACCCTGGCAGCTCGATTCCTGCCCGGGGCATCCCATTCTGTGACTAAAGCAGCCTCTGTTTAAGACCATATAAGCATTTGCTCTAATCATATTTGAAATTAGGCCTGATAAAGACACTTTTGCTGGCCAAAGCACTACTGTACCCTGGCAGCTCGATTCCTGCCCGGGGCATCCCATTCTGTGACTAAAGCAGCCTCTGTTTAAGACCATATAAGCATTTGCTCTAATCATATTTGAAATTAGGCCTGATAAAGACACTTTTGCTGGCCAAAGCACTACTGTACCCTGGCAGCTCGATTCCTGCCCGGGGCATCCCATTCTGTGACTAAAGCAGCCTCTGTTTAAGACCATATAAGCATTTGCTCTAATCATATTTGAAATTAGGCCTGATAAAGACACTTTTGCTGGCCAAAGCACTACTGTACCCTGGCAGCTCGATTCCTGCCCGGGGCATCCCATTCTGTGACTAAAGCAGCCTCTGTTTAAGACCATATAAGCATTTGCTCTAATCATATTTGAAATTAGGCCTGATAAAGACACTTTTGCTGGCCAAAGCACTACTGTACCCTGGCAGCTCGATTCCTGCCCGGGGCATCCCATTCTGTGACTAAAGCAGCCTCTGTTTAAGACCATATAAGCATTTGCTCTAATCATATTTGAAATTAGGCCTGATAAAGACACTTTTGCTGGCCAAAGCACTACTGTACCCTGGCAGCTCGATTCCTGCCCGGGGCATCCCATTCTGTGACTAAAGCAGCCTCTGTTTAAGACCATATAAGCATTTGCTCTAATCATATTTGAAATTAGGCCTGATAAAGACACTTTTGCTGGCCAAAGCACTACTGTACCCTGGCAGCTCGATTCCTGCCCGGGGCATCCCATTCTGTGACTAAAGCAGCCTCTGTTTAAGACCATATAAGCATTTGCTCTAATCATATTTGAAATTAGGCCTGATAAAGACACTTTTGCTGGCCAAAGCACTACTGTACCCTGGCAGCTCGATTCCTGCCCGGGGCATCCCATTCTGTGACTAAAGCAGCCTCTGTTTAAGACCATATAAGCATTTGCTCTAATCATATTTGAAATTAGGCCTGATAAAGACACTTTTGCTGGCCAAAGCACTACTGTACCCTGGCAGCTCGATTCCTGCCCGGGGCATCCCATTCTGTGACTAAAGCAGCCTCTGTTTAAGACCATATAAGCATTTGCTCTAATCATATTTGAAATTAGGCCTGATAAAGACACTTTTGCTGGCCAAAGCACTACTGTACCCTGGCAGCTCGATTCCTGCCCGGGGCATCCCATTCTGTGACTAAAGCAGCCTCTGTTTAAGACCATATAAGCATTTGCTCTATTCATATTTGAAATTAGGCCTGATAAAGACACTTTTGCTGGCCAAAGCACTACTGTACCCTGGCAGCTCGATTCCTGCCCGGGGCATCCCATTCTGTGACTAAAGCAGCCTCTGTTTAAGACCATATAAGCATTTGCTCTAATCATATTTGAAATTAGGCCTGATAAAGACACTTTTGCTGGCCAAAGCACTACTGTACCCTGGCAGCTCGATTCCTGCCCGGGGCATCCCATTCTGTGACTAAAGCAGCCTCTGTTTAAGACCATATAAGCATTTGCTCTAATCATATTTGAAATTAGGCCTGATAAAGACACTTTTGCTGGCCAAAGCACTACTGTACCCTGGCAGCTCGATTCCTGCCCGGGGCATCCCATTCTGTGACTAAAGCAGCCTCTGTTTAAGACCATATAAGCATTTGCTCTTATCATATTTGAAATTAGGCCTGATAAAGACACTTTTGCTGGCCAAAGCACTACTGTACCCTGGCAGCTCGATTCCTGCCCGGGGCATCCCATTCTGTGACTAAAGCAGCCTCTGTTTAAGACCATATAAGCATTTGCTCTTATCATATTTGAAATTAGGCCTGATAAAGACACTTTTGCTGGCCAAAGCACTACTGTACCCTGGCAGCTCGATTCCTGCCCGGGGCATCCCATTCTGTGACTAAAGCAGCCTCTGTTTAAGACCATATAAGCATTTGCTCTAATCATATTTGAAATTAGGCCTGATAAAGACACTTTTGCTGGCCAAAGCACTACTGTACCCTGGCAGCTCGATTCCTGCCCGGGGCATCCCATTCTGTGACTAAAGCAGCCTCTGTTTAAGACCATATAAGCATTTGCTCTTATCATATTTGAAATTAGGCCTGATAAAGACACTTTTGCTGGCCAAAGCACTACTGTACCCTGGCAGCTCGATTCCTGCCCGGGGCATCCCATTCTGTGACTAAAGCAGCCTCTGTTTAAGACCATATAAGCATTTGCTCTTATCATATTTGAAATTAGGCCTGATAAAGACACTTTTGCTGGCCAAAGCACTACTGTACCCTGGCAGCTCGATTCCTGCCCGGGGCATCCCATTCTGTGACTAAAGCAGCCTCTGTTTAAGACCATATAAGCATTTGCTCTTATCATATTTGAAATTAGGCCTGATAAAGACACTTTTGCTGGGCATAGCACTACTTGTCCCTGCCAGGTGTACTTACTGCTGGTTTTTAGGGCATCCCATTCTGTGACTACACCAGCCTCTATTTAAGAACCTAACCATTTGCACCTATTCTAATTGAAATTAGGCATGATAAAGACACTTTTGCTGTGCATAGTCTTACTGCTGCCTGCCAGGTGCTCTCTGGTTTTTGGGACATCCCATTCTGTAACATACCATTAGCCTCTGCATTTACTGTAAGCTGCACAGTTATTTAAAGAAATTTGGCCTGTATGAGCCTGCTAACACACTGCTGCTGTGTGCATATATACTGATCTCAAGTCAGCTTTGGGGCATCCCATTCTGTAACATACCATTAGCCTTTGCATTTACTGTAAGCTGCACATTTATTTAAAGAAATTTGGCCTGTATGAGCCTGCTAACACACTGCTGCTGTGTGCATATATACTGATCTCAAGTCTGCTTGGGGCATCCCATTCTGTAACATACCATTAGCCTCTGCATTTACTGTAAGCTGCACATTTATTTAAAGAAATTTGGCCTGTATGAGCCTGCTAACACACTGCTGCTGTGTGCATATATACTGATCTCAAGTCTGCTTGGGGCATCCCATTCTGTAACATACCATTAGCCTCTGCATTAACTGTAAGCTGCACATTTATTTAAAGAAATTTGGCCTGTATGAGCCTGCTAACACACTGCTGCTGTGTGCATATATACTGATCTCAAGTCAGCTCTGGGGCATCCCATTCTGTAACATACCATTAGCCTCTGCATTTACTGTAAGCTGCACAGTTATTTAAAGAAATTTGGCCTGTATGAGCCTGCTAACACACTGCTGCTGTGTGCATATTGTGATAAGTGTCCGGGATCGCCCTCTTCTGATGTCGAGGGACACGTATTTTGTCTGTATCCAGTCAGGCAAACAGCAGAAAGTTCATTCAATCTGACTCTTGGTCAGCTTTATTGGTAAAGGTTGCAAAAGCAAAATAAAGATAACACAGCAACAAAAGAAAATCCTTGCCTGTCCGGCACTAACTAAACAAGTGAAAACCCTCACTACTAGCTGGAGAGCTTCTCTCTGCCAGCTACAAAAAACACTTCCAGCAACCTTTACTCACATGAATCTCTCCACAGACCTGGGCTGTGTCCTCAGCCAGAGAGAGATCAGAGAGAGAGAGAGAACTCCTCCTTTATTCAGCCTCTCATTCCCCCTAATTAATTACCTGACAGGTGAGAGGCTCAGCTATTACCTCACATAGGAAAGGAACCTGGGAGAAATATACCTGTCCTCTACTATCCGGCCTGCATGAATGTCACAATATATACTGATCTCAAGTCAGCTTTGGGGCATCCCATTCTGTAACATACCATTAGCCTCTGCATTTACTGTAAGCTGCACATTTATTTAAAGAAATTTGGCCTGTATGAGCCTGCTAACACACTGCTGCTGTGTGCATATATACTGATCTCAAGTCTGCTTGGGGCATCCCATTCTGTAACATAACATAACCTACCTACCATACTAAGCAGCTCTCTTATTTAAACTAAGCAGGCCTCTTGGAGGCTGAGTGTCCACTTTTGGGTGTGCATTTATATTCGGTTTCATATACAGTGGGGTATCCCAATTTGTAAGATAACCTACCCCAACCATGTAAACTAAATAGGCCTGTTGCAGCCTGAGTTTCTCTGCTTGCGTATGGCCTGCATTACAATCTGTCTCTTTCAATGACACTGCTGCCTGGGGTATCCCAATTTGTAAGATAACCTACCCCAACCATGTAAACTAAAGGTTACGTCCTTCCAGAAGGAAAACTTATGCCGAACACTATTTTTGTTAGGGGCATTGACCTTTGGATTGATCAGCATGAAATTAATTTTTTTTTTTCAAAGTATGGCGCTGTAAAGAAGGTCAAAATTATGTCTCATACTTGGATTATTGTTACTTTTTGTTCAGCTTGAAATATAACAGGCCACACGGGCATCCCAAGGCACATGCTTTTTTAAACCTATCTGTTATACAACATAAGCGTTGATCAGCATCAGCTGCTTTATTAAGCTACTTCAGTTTGCACTTGTTTTTGACTGCTTTTAATAAACCAGGCCGCAGGGCACCCCAAAGCTGCACCTTGCACCCTATCTGGTATACAACATAAGCGTTGATCAGCATCAGCTTCATTAAGCTACTTCAGTTTGCACTTCCTTTTTGACTGCTTTCATTTAACCAGGCCGCAGGGCACCCCAAAGCTGCACCTTGCACCCTACCTGTTTATACTAAATAAGCATCTACAGCCTCAGCTTTATTAAGTTATTGCATTTTGAATTGGTTTTGGTCTGCTTTAAATACACCAGGCCGCAGGGCATCCCAAACCTGCATGTTGCACCCCATCTGTTATACTAAATAAGCGTTGATCAGCATCAGCTTTATTAAGCTATTGCATTTTGCATTGGTTTTTGTACTGCTGCCAAAACACTAGCCCATATGGGCATCCCAAACCAGCACATGTCACCCTATCTGTTATACTAAATAAGCTTCTACAGGCCCTTTTTTTATTTATTTATTTTTATTTATATAGAGCGGCAATAGCTTATATTGTGAGGTAAATTTGCCATTTTGCAGCATAATATAGAGCAGCCCCTGTGTAAATCTGAGGGGCAATAGCTTATATAGTGAGGTAAATTTGCCATTTTGCTTCGTTATATAGAGCAGCCCAGTTGCCATCTAAATCACCTACTGTCCGGCCAGTACAGCTTTTCCAGGGCAAACTCTGCTAGTTGCGGGCACAAGTCAAGTTTGGCTTCCCAGCAAATCCAGTGGATCCTGAAGGTGTGTTGGCATGGTCATGTCAAGGTATGACATGACCTGCTGTTTGAGGTCCAGCTCCAGGTCTTCCTGCTGCTCATGAGTAGACTCACTATGCGGGTGTAGAAAGCTACTCACTAGCGACTGAACTCCTGCCAACTCCAGGGTGTGATTCATCCAATTGTTGGGCTCCTGAAGCCAACCCCAGGGTCTCTTTGAAGTAATGTTTGGGCTCCTGCTGCTGCTGCTGTCAACTCCTGCCAACTCCAGGGTGTGATTCATCCAATTGTTGGGCTCCTGAAGCCAACCCCAGTGTCTCTTTAAAGTAATTTTTGGGCTCCTGCTGCTGCCAACTCCAGGGTGTGATTCATCCAATTTTTGGGCTCCTGAAGCCAACCCCAGGGTCTCTTTAAAGTAGTGTTTGGGCTCCTGCTGCTGCTGCTGTCAACTCCTGCCAACTCCAGGGTGTGAATCATCTAATTGTTGGGCTCCTGAAGCCAACCCCAGGGTCTCTTTAAAGTAATATTTGGGCTCCTGCTGCTGCTACTGCCAACTTCTGCCAACTCCAGGGTGTGATTCATCCAATTTTTGGCCTCCTGAAGCCAACCCCAGGGTCTCTTTAAAGTAATATTTGGGCTCCTGCTGCTGCTGCTGCTGTCAACTCCTGCCAACTCCAGGGTGTGATTCATCCAATTGTTGGGCTCCTGAAGCCAACCCCAGGGTCTCTTTAAAGTAATGTTTGGGCTCCTGCTGCTGCTGCTGCCAACTTCTGCCAACTCCAGGGTGTGATTCATCCAATTGTTGGGCTCCTGAAGCCAACCCCAGTGTCTCTTTAAAGTAATTTTTGGGCTCCTGCTGCTGCCAACTCCAGGGTGTGATTCATCCAATTTTTGGGCTCCTGAAGCCAACCCCAGGGTCTCTTTAAAGTAGTGTTTGGGCTCCTGCTGCTGCTGCTGTCAACTCCTGCCAACTCCAGGGTGTGAATCATCTAATTGTTGGGCTCCTGAAGCCAACCCCAGGGTCTCTTTAAAGTAATATTTGGGCTCCTGCTGCTGCTACTGCCAACTTCTGCCAACTCCAGGGTGTGATTCATCCAATTTTTGGCCTCCTGAAGCCAACCCCAGGGTCTCTTTAAAGTAATATTTGGGCTCCTGCTGCTGCTGCTGTCAACTCCTGCCAACTCCAGGGTGTGATTCATCCAATTGTTGGGCTCCTGAAGCCAACCCCAGTGTCTCTTTAAAGTAATTTTTGGGCTCCTGCTGCTGCCAACTCCAGGGTGTGATTCATCCAATTTTTGGGCTCCTGAAGCCAACCCCAGGGTCTCTTTAAAGTAGTGTTTGGGCTCCTGCTGCTGCTGCTGTCAACTCCTGCCAACTCCAGGGTGTGAATCATCTAATTGTTGGGCTCCTGAAGCCAACCCCAGGGTCTCTTTAAAGTAATATTTGGGCTCCTGCTGCTGCTGCTGTCAACTCCTGCCAACTCCAGGGTGTGATTCATCCAATTGTTGTGCTCCTGAAGCCAACCCCAGGGTCTCTTTAAAGTAATATTTGGGCTCCTGCTGCTGCTGCTGTCAACTCCTGCCAACTCCAGGGTGTGATTCATCCAATTGTTGGGCTCCTGAAGCCAACCCCAGGGTCTCTTTAAAGTAATGTTTGGGCTCCTGCTGCTGCTGCTGCCAACTTCTGCCAACTCCAGGGTGTGATTCATCCAATTTTTGGGCTCCTGAAGCCAACCCCAGGGTCTCTTTAAAGTAATGTTTGGGCTCCTGCTGCTGCTGCTGCCAACTTCTGCCAACTCCAGGGTGTGATTCATCCAATTGTTGGGCTCCTGAAGCCAACCCCAGGGTCTCTTTAAAGTAATGTTTGGGCTCCTGCTGCTGCTGCTGCCAACTTCTGCCAACTCCAGGGTGTGATTCATCCAATTTTTGGGCTCCTGAAGCCAACCCCAGGGTCTCTTTGAAGTAATGTTTGGGCTCCTGCTGCTGCTGCTGTCAACTCCTGCCAACTTCAGGGTGTGATTCATCCAATTGTTGGGCTCCTGAAGCCAACCCCAGGGTCTCTTTGAAGTAATGTTTGGGCTCCTGCTGCTGCTGCTGCCAACTTCTGCCAACTCCAGGGTGTGATTCATCCAATTTTTGGGCTCCTGAAGCCAACCCCAGGGTCTCTTTAAAGTAATATTTGGGCTCCTGCTGCTGCTGCTGTCAACTCCTGCCAACTCCAGGGTGTGATTCATCCAATTGTTGGGCTCCTGAAGCCAACCCCAGTGTCTCTTTAAAGTAATATTTGGGCTCCTGCTGCTGCTGCTGCCAACTCCAGGGTGTGATTCATCCAATTTTTGGGCTCCTGAAGCCAACCCCAGGGTCTCTTTAAAGTAGTGTTTGGGCTCCTGCTGCTGCTGCCAACTCCAGGGTGTGAATCATCTAATTGTTGGGCTCCTGAAGCCAACCCCAGGGTCTCTTTAAAGTAATATTTGGGCTCCTGCTGCTGCTGCTGTCAACTCCTGCCAACTCCAGGGTGTGATTCATCCAATTGTTGTGCTCCTGAAGCCAACCCCAGGGTCTCTTTAAAGTAATATTTGGGCTCCTGCTGCTGCTGCTGCCAACTCCTGCCAACTCCAGGGTGTGATTCATCCAATTGTTGTGCTCCTGAAGCCAACCCCAGGGTCTCTTTGAAGTAATGTTTGGGCTCCTGCTGCTGCTGCTGTCAACTCCTGCCAACTCCAGGGTGTGATTCATCCAATTGTTGGGCTCCTGAAGCCAACCCCAGGGTCTCTTTGAAGTAATGTTTGGGCTCCTGCTGCTGCCAACTTCTGCCAACTCCAGGGTGTGATTCATCCAATTTTTGGGCTCCTGAAGCCAACCCCAGGGTCTCTTTGAAGTAATGTTTGGGCTCCTGTTGCTGCTTCTGCCAACTCCTGCCAACTCCAGGGTGTGATTCATCCAATTTTTGGGCTCCTGAAGCCAACCCCAGGGTCTCTTTAAAGTAATATTTGGGCTCCTGCTGCTGCTGCTGTCAACTCCAGGGTGTGATTCATCCAATTTTTGGGCTCCTGAAGCCAACCCCAGGGTCTCTTTAAAGTAGTGTTTGGGCTCCTGCTGCTGCTGCCAACTCCAGGGTGTGAATCATCCAATTGTTGGGCTCCTGAAGCCAACCCCAGGGTCTCTTTAAAGTAATATTTGGGCTCCTGCTGCTGCTGCTGTCAACTCCTGCCAACTCCAGGGTGTGATTCATCCAATTGTTGGGCTCCTGAAGCCAACCCCAGGGTCTCTTTGAAGTAATGTTTGGGCTCCTGCTGCTGCTGCTGCCAACTTCTGCCAACTCCAGGGTGTGATTCATCCAATTTTTGGGCTCCTGAAGCCAACCCCAGGGTCTCTTTAAAGTAATATTTGGGCTCCTGCTGCTGCTGCTGTCAACTCCTGCCAACTCCAGGGTGTGATTCATCCAATTGTTGGGCTCCTGAAGCCAACCCCAGTGTCTCTTTAAAGTAATATTTGGGCTCCTGCTGCTGCTGCTGCCAACTCCAGGGTGTGATTCATCCAATTTTTGGGCTCCTGAAGCCAACCCCAGGGTCTCTTTAAAGTAATATTTGGGCTCCTGCTGCTTCTGCTGCCAACTCCAGGGTGTGATTCATCCAATTTTTGGGCTCCTGAAGCCAACCCCAGGGTCTCTTTAAAGTAGTGTTTGGGCTCCTGCTGCTGCTGCCAACTCCAGGGTGTGAATCATCCAATTGTTGGGCTCCTGAAGCCAACCCCAGGGTCTCTTTAAAGTAATATTTGGGCTCCTGCTGCTGCCAACTCCAGGGTGTGATTCATCCAATTTTTGGGCTCCTGAAACCAACCCCAGTGTCTCTTTAAAGTAATGTTTGGGCTCCTGCTGCTGCTGCCAACTCCAGGGTGTGATTCATCCAATTTTTGGGCTCCTGCTGCTGCCAACTCCAGTGTCTCTTTAAAGCAATGTTTGGGCTCCTGCCCCTCATAGTGATGCCACTTCAACTCTCTTGAATTCAATTGTGCCGCTCTGCGATTCTATTAGCGATGCCTCTGATCTGCATGTGATATTTCTTCAAAGTATTATTTAACTAACCCAGCACGCATCCTGTGCGTGTTACAGCAAGGCAGAATGGTTTACAACCCTATTTAGGCTCTAGGAGGCTCAGAAATAGCCGTTTTTAATAGCGATTCGTCGCGAATTTATTCGGGTCGAAACGAATTTTGTCGGAAAATTCGGCGAATCAGTCGAATCGAATTTTTCAAAAGTTCGCTCATCTCTAGTCAGCACTATATGCTGCACTGCCCCGCACCTTTCTTACCTGACCCTCAGAGAACAGGCGGCGGTGACAGTAGGAGGACGGGGAGGCGGCTGTGGCAGCAGCATTGACAGATGGCAGCCCAAGGTGTGGGTTCCCAGGGGCAGCAGGGTTTGTGGTGTGGCACTGGCTACTATAGTGGGGGCGGGGATTTTTTTCCCATCTGAAGTTCTATTTAGCCTAGAAGCTACCCTGGGAGGAAATGCACAAAAGCAGTGCAGTACACAATTTTGTGCTGCACTGCGTTTCTGATGCAATATGGTGCAGTGGCAGCACTACATGCTGCCCTGCACCACACCATTATATCCTGGCCCTTAGAGAAGAGGCGGCGGTGACAATGGGAGGATGAGGAGGTGGCTGTGGCAGCTGTATTGGCATTTTGTAATGAGTGTTATGTAGTATTTACTATGAGCTGTACGTGCACTGTGTGCCGATCTATTTCTAAACTTGACTTTATCTCATTACTGGAAGGCTAGCCAGCCAGGTGGTATTTCTGCAAGTGCAGGCAAAATTAAAATAAATAAGGTGACAGACCATGACCATGACTTACAGGAGAACCAAGAGAGATAGCTTGTCAGTGAGGGTAGCAGTAAAGAACTGGGTGAATCAGTGAAGAATACAGAGCAGGGGAAATTGATTAAACAATAGTGTCTACATCTCCATCCCATTACATTGGCCATCTAAGGAGTTGAAGTGGTGCAATAGGAGCCTCATGTTCCAATCCAGACATCAGAGTTAAAAAACCTAAAAGTCTCATTAAAGGAGGAGGGAAATAAGGTCTGATTAAGCTGGGTGCAGTCTATATTGCTACCTCACCGAGCAGCCTGATACTTTCCATTACACATGATACATTCAGTTACAAGACACAGCGGAGAACTTCAATCTAACTGCATATGCTTAGCATATAGCATGCCATTAATCATCATGCTGATCCTTGTTAAACTTGACCAACAGCCTTGCACAGTTGGAAAGTAAAACTCCCCAAAACCAACTCCTCCCCCCCTCAAGCATGATACTCACTTGTCTTCAGCACTTTTGATTCTGCATCCAATCAAAGCTAAAAGGCTGCCTTTTTTACCTGGTTGCAACCATTTTAGAGCTTCCTTTCCCAGCATCTCAGCTGTGCTACTGCCTGGAATCACCTGCCATAACTGACAATGCACAGTAACAGGAAACCCAGCAGTTTTTAGACGGCCTGAAGCATTTTTTGTTTGTAAAATGGACCACAGCAGGAGTTAGAAAAAGGTAAATTAATATTTAAGTGCAGCAATTTGACCTGGGGGAGGATGCATATGAGCACTGTTTGTTGTAAGGATGTTGGTCCCCTTTAATATTTTTCTAAATATTGGGCAAAGGCTTTAGTAAAAAAATTAACACAGCTGTTTTGCGGCACTGGGGTGCGGATGGAAGGTGATGACATAACCTTTTCATGCACATAAACTTAAACTGCCACCTGTGCCTTCCTCCATGCCCCTTCCAGCCATGCCCCCTTCTGTATACGCTCCCTTCTGGACCAACCCCCAGGTAAAAATCTTGGGTGCAGCACTGATAGAAACAGCCCCTTTGCTGTCATTCTCACAGTAGATACAAAACTGCCCACTCTTAGGACTAACTCCGAATGTACTAGGGTGACTGGTGCCACCATGAAAACTGCTACCACTGGATTTCAGGCACCTTCAATACAAGGTACATTACAATATGATGCTGAATGCTGCCTGGAGATCTTCTTTAAGGCTGACTTTTTGCAAAGAATAACTGGCTTGTATTAATGATTTTCAACCTGACGTAGGTGTCAAAATGATGACTTATCATACTCATCTCTGTTAATAAAGCAGAAAATAATGTGTGATATATTCCACAAAGCGATATGCTAAACGTATCACCTTATTACATGTAGACTATATAGTATTGATATATCAGCTCACAGATAATAAAAAGAGACAGCGACCCTTCATCCTCCCATTAAATAGCATCTTTTCAGCTGTTGCTAGGCAGCAGATCGCGTAGGAGACAGACAAAGCAAAAAACAAGCATAGGGAGCTATCTGTGGATTTTCTAATAGGTTGAAGGTATCACTTATTCTAGCATCACATTTTTATCCATGGAAGTGTCTGTATTGAGAGACTGTGTTGATTACTCATGCTATGTCAGAATGCATTTACCCCAAAAACTATTCCGATATGTCAGCTTTTCAGATGAGGGTTAGTCTCTCCTGACATTGTCGCAGGTTGCTTTTTCCTGTAACACTACACTTTTGTTTGTTTTACATGCATATAAATTGTATTTAGAAGTTTATTTTATGTACATATCAGAATGCAGGTCGGCACTGGGGGAGGGGGGGGGTAGTCTGACAAGAGCAGGGCCGTGCAGCATCCCGCTCTCTCTTCTCTCCCCGTACGCTAGCAGCTTGGACCTCTTTTCTGATCCCGCTTTTGGGGTAAGGATGAGGTAGTCTTTAACCGGTTCCCAGTGAGGGCTTTCTTTGCACGCTCAACAAGAGATAGTACAAGTAACTGAATGCTTTTATTCCAAGGAGGGTATATTGAACATGCACCTGTTATTTTTCACCCTATAAGATGCACCTGCATATAAGATGCACCCAGGATTTGTAGTAAAAAAATTAGAAACAATATATTCCGAACCAAATGGTGTGCTAAATTACCCCCTCCCATTCACCCTATTATAGACAGTGTGCAGAATTCCCCCAATCACACTATTACAGACCCCACATTACAGGCAGTGAGCAGTATCCCACATTAAGGGAAGTGAGGGGCATCCCAAATTACAGGCAGTGTGCGTACATCCCTATTGCAGACAGTGTGGGGGCATCCCAAATGCAGGCAGTGTGCCAGCATCCCAAATACAGGCAGTGTGTGGGCATCCCTATTGCAGGCAGTGTGTGGGCATCCCAAATGCAGGCAGTGTGCAGGCAATTCAATTACAGGCAGTGTATGAACATCCCAATTGCAGGCAGTGTACGGGCATCCCAAATACAGACAGTGTTCGGCCATCCCAATTACAGGCAGTATATGAGCATCCCAAATACAGTGTGTAGGCATCCCAAATACAGACAGTGCGTGGGCATCCAAATTACAGGCAGTGTACAAGCATCCCAAATACAGACAGCGTGCGGGCATCCCAAATACAGACAGTGTGCAGCATGCCCCCCAAAAAAACACATTCCCTTACCCTTTCGCTGTTATTGCCCTCTGGGTGGGTGTGGCCTTTGACTCCTGCCAGCGCCATTCGCCCGATAAGATGCATATCCCCCCCCCCCCACTTTTAGGGAAAAATAAGTGTGTCTATAGGGCGTAAAAACAGTAAATGGGGAGGGTATGGCCTATGAGATCAAGAAGGGAATAAGAAAAAGTATCCTACCACAACCTACACAACTTTTGACATTGCAATTGCTTTAATCCATAAGAACTGCTTTAAGTCATATGGATTTAATAAAATAGGAATATGATATTGTATTATCTGAGATTTTGATTTGATAGCTATAGCCACTTAATATAGAAAGACCATGAATAGAAATAAAATAACTAGTTCGAAAAAAAAACTGGAGTGGGAGGAAACAAACTAATATTGTGTTTAACAATAATAAAAATTTCCCATATATTATAATTACATAATAAATTAGGAAGATGTAAAATGTTAATGCAAAGTAAATACATTTAGTGCTCCTGAATAAATACATTAGTCTCAAGCTAAAATAATGTATGGGATAGAATAAATGATATGAAATACATTGAGGGATATTAAGAAAAATGAATTTCATGATAACACATGAATTACAATGAAGGATATTATATAAATATAGTATGAGGTGGATCTATTATATCAATTTAATCTTTTTAAGTATGAGATGAATTTATCAACATCAAAATCATTACATTTTATTTATTTGTAATAATTTCTGTATGGTGCCATAAATCAAAATAAATGAAAAATTATTTTGCAGGATATAATTAATATGGGGATAACAAAATAATTAATAACGATACTCAAATGCTGAATATATGGATAATGAAATACAACGTTTAATTACTTCTACCAGTAATGGTGTTTCCATGAGTCTTCCATGGCGAGCCCCTGGAGATAGCTTCTTCCACCCCTCATGACAGGAAGCACCAAGAGATGACCCTTTAAAAAAACACACCCACCTCACCTCCTCAGTACTTACAGATTACTTACCAACATGTTCAAGGACAGGAATTATGGCGGCCCGCCATGGAAGAATACTGGAAACACCATTACCGGTAGGTGTACCTAATAAATTCCTTTTTGTCTTCCATGGTGGGCCCCTAGAGACTTTTAGATGAGTTCGAAAGGACTTTACGACCGTAAGCTGATCTTCAGAAGCCAACACGTCTTAATGGCAAAGTGAGAGAATCAGAATTAGACCAAGGAGCTGCTTTGCAAATCTGTTTGATGCTGATGCTAATTCTGCCCATAATATGCCTTTAAACCTACAGGGACTGATAACCCTTTAGCTACATAAGCTGCCGAGATAACTTGATTTATCCATCTAGCTAAGGTACTTTTGGATGCGACTCTGCCCTTCTTCTAAATTATTGTTTTTCTACTATGCAACATGGTAGAGATAACAACTTTGGACAACACTTGTCTCTCTAAAATCTGTTTTTCAAACTCCAGGCTGCTAACTTTAAATTTTGAGCTAGAGGGTGGAATACTGGTATCTGATAAAGGCGGTCCCTGCAAGCCAGGAGAGGCCAAGGAGGATCCTGACTCAGCAATTGAAGAAGAGAAAGCCATGATCTTTTTGGCCAAAAGTGGGGCAATGAGAATCACTCTGGGGTTCTCCTGGACTATCTTTTCTATCACCCTGAGCCAGAGGTGGAAAGGCATAGGCAAAAATAGGGCCAGGAGAAGGCATCCACTTCCTCCGGGTGATCCCTTTGGTCCTGAGAAAAGAATATTTGCAGAAGTTTGCTCTTCTTGGTCACAACTCGGTCCAACTGAAGAAGAACGAAATGGCGAGTGATTTGATGGAAAACTTCTGGGTGTAGACACCACTCTGTTTGGCTCAGTTGATGACAGCTGAGAAAATCTGCTATCATGTTTTGCAAACCTGGATGTGATCTGCGTTCCTTTCGGCAAAATCTAGAATCACTAAAAGGCTATATGGGTGGGGGTGCCCCAAAAACCCCCATAACTGTACCAGTGAAAAAATCTCCGGCACCAATGTAAATTTCCAAAATCACACAGTATTTTATTATGTAGGACAAACACAAGAGAAAGTGAGGGGCGCCAGCCGTCATGGAATGCGTGGGAGTCAGGGACACTGCCTTGCCAAACATATGGTAACATTTTCTAAGGATCCTTTGCAATATATTGTTCTGATGGCTCCATCCCCCTATGATTCCTCTTCCACTTGAGGTACATTTAAAGGGATATTCGTTATGCACAGGCACTTTATTAATGGATTATGGTTGTGGGATTTGAGCATAGGAAGATGAGTATTGACAGTGAGATTGAATAGGGCTTTGGTGCAGTTATTAGATGCTATTTTTGCACATGATTTTATTTTTTAATAGATGTTTTTTGATTGTAATGATTGAGCCATACCATAATGTAATTGTTTGAACTTTGATGATTGAGCCATACAGTGTCCCATACATGATTTAGTGTCACATATATGCTATATTTTTTAATTCTTTTAGATTTGTTGTTGTGTTTGTCCTACATAATAAAATACTGTGTTATTTTGGAAATATATGGTGGTGCGGGAGATTTTGTCACTGGTACGGTTGTGGGGGTTTTTGTGGCACCCCCACCCATATAGCTGTTTATTGATTGTTTGTCCGGCCAGAATCCCACCCATCTGCTCAGCTATTAGCTGGTGCGGTGGAGTTTTTGTGTGTTGAAAATCTAGAATAAAAATAAATAAATTGAGACTTCGGGCCCCCCATGTGGTGTTTCAGATACACCACTACTGTTGTGTTGTCTGACAGGACCCTTTAATTTCTTTGGAGTAGAACAGGTTTGAAGTACTGAAGGGCCTATTGGACCACCAATAGATCTTTTTGGTTTGAGGAGAACGTTTTTTCTAAAGGGGCTCTGAACCACTTGGTCCCCCAACTGTGCCTCCCGACCCTCCCCGAGAGCAGAACAGAGCAGGAACAGGAAAACGAAATCACAAGGGCTATGGCAGGAGTCCAGGTTTCAAGGTTCAGGATTCAGGGTTTCAAGGTTCAAGATTCCAGGATTTCAAGGTAAATGAGGAGTTGGACAGACTGGGATGAGGAGCTTGTGCCTTGCTACTCCCAATACTGACAGTGCTAAATTGCATCCGAAGGACTTAATGTGTTATCTGTTCTTGGAACCTGTGGGATAACAGCTTGGACCTGTATGCCTTGAAAAAGGACCTGTGATATCCAGGAATTACTGCATTGTTTCTGCATTATATTCTGAAGTTAAGAGATTTTGCCTGTTGGACTTTGGATTCAATAAATTACTTGTTATTTGACTAAGAACTGTCCTCAGAGTCATTGTCATTGGCCCCAGATCCTGACAATATAGATATATATGATGAATACATTAATGCGATGTGTCTAACATGGTTGGTGACAAAGGTAAGACAACACAGTGGCTCTTAACACCTTTTTAAATATATTAACTTTGACTGTAAGATTCAGAAGTGCCCAACACAAGGCTTAAAGAGGAACAACCACTAAATTGTCCCGACCTGGAGTCTAAAAGACTCCTGGGCTGGTCAATCAAGTATCCAGGCATCCCGATTTTGGATACCCTATTGTGTGAACCGCTCTTGAGCTGAGGTGAGCTCCTGTGGCCAGCCATTCAGATAGGCTGGGGGTGAGAGTGCACCAGGAAGTCCATTTACCATGCCAATACTCTGTTCTGAACAAAACTAAATGCTGTGCCTTAATATTCACCGCACACAGTGATGATTTTATGAGAGTCTGCGCATGCACTGTGGGGCCAGCAGAGAGGTACGTTTTTAAGGTGATCGGGGGGGGGGGGTTCACACATTGGGTCATCCCAAATCGAGCTGCCTGGGGGACAAACAAAAGAACTTGGAATAGTGAAAATCACTGTTTTTGTCACCACCCTGAGCTGTTCTGTGTAGAATACCAAAAAGAAGTGCTATAGTTGACATCCAGAGACAGTGACCAGTGCAAAATCTGAAAAAAAATAAGAACAGAAAAAAAAGATTTAAAGTAAGCTGGACTCCAACTTTAAAGTAAATAATAAATGTTGGCCCTCTGAGACCTTCAGCGGTGGGGACATCTAATTAAGGGATGTACTAGATGACACGGATTTGTTTCAGAGAGTTCTAAAATCAGCAACAAGGTCACATACTGTTGTCTACAACACGGGTATCACCACAGGGAACAGAGTACATGAATACAGAGAGCAGAAAGCAGAAAAGGAGGCAAAGAAAGAACACAAGACAAAATAAATCACAGCTCTAGCAGGGGATTCTAGGGTTCTCTGGCAAAGACTGAACATCACGGACTACAGAGCACCCCCAGGCTATAAAACTAAATCCAGATGTGTGCCCAGCATAGGAACTAAATATTTTTTTTTTGCTCGAAATGATGCATCTAACGCTGCAGCGCTATTGTAAGCAGTAGAGACAACACCAATAGTTACACAGACATAAGGCTTGATTCAGCGTGCGTCAATCATTTCTCGTTTCCCAGTCAAATCAATTTCACACAAGGGAATTCTTGCGTTATTCTGTGACGCAGTCGAGGCAATCCAGCATGTGCTGATGCATGCAAGAAAACTGTAGGAGAATTTTCACTTCCATACGAGAAACTGGCATGACAGTTTACTGAATCACCGTCTGCGAGTTGTATTTCATTTAAAAAAGCCTTGTGCAATTGCAATATACCAAGTGACAACTGGCATTTTTACTACATTCATTTTAAAAAAAAAGCGTGTACCTTCCCCCCCTACGAGCCAACTAGCCCAGGCACCAGGCATAATGACTGGTAGCCCAGAACTTTAGGCTCTATGGGTTTACCAGCCCTTATGCACTTCAATATGGGTTCACTACTCTTTGACACCCCCTGGTGTCCCAAATGGGGGTTTGGATAACTTGCGAACACCTTTTCTGTTTGCCTACCTTTAGCAGCAAAACCCTATAGGAATCTATGTTGCTGTCCGTGAGTATGTCTCTTTATGTCTTTTTAACATCTTTTTAGCAGCCGATGTGTTAGCCAGTAAACCAGTATGTGAAAAACAACTAATGATAATGTTTTCATATTACTTTTTTATTATTAATTCAACTTATTTTCTGATGTTTTTCAAACAACCCAGGCACTCCCCGGACACCTCATATATATACTATATATAGTGTATATATATATATATAGACTAGAGATGAGCGAACTTCTTGAAAGTTCGATTCGGGCGATTCGCCGAATTTCCCCAAGAAATTCGGGTTCGCCCGAATCGAACTTTAACGAATCGCTCATCTGAAAAAAAAAAATGACGGCATGGTGGGAGCGGTCCTCTGATGACAGCTGAGAGCGGCGCCGGCCTCCACGCTCCGGCGCCGCTCTCAGCTGTCATCAGAGGACGCGTCATCAGAGGGCGCCTGAGAGTGGCGCCGGCCTCCACGCTCCGACCATGCAGGTAAGTGTTTGCTTTTTAAACAAATGCCGGCATGGTGGGAGCGGGCAGGCCGGCTGCGCTGTCAGCGGGCCGGCTTCCGCTGCCTGCCAGCGTAGCCGGCCTGCCCGCTCCCACCATGCTGGCACTTGTTTTTTTTTCAGGGAAAATTCGATCGGCACGAACCCAAAAAAATTCGGGTTCGTGTTGAATCGAATTTTCCCTGAAATTCGGAGCGAATTCCGGTTCGTCCGAACCGGTTTGCTCATCCCTAACTGAGACCCCTCCCATCCCGAGATATGCTGTAAAAGTGTGTGTTTCAGCAAGATTTCATGATTTTTCTGCACCAAATCCACCATGGCAGTTCACAGCCTCTGCCAAGCCATTTTTCAAAGTAAATACCACTATCTTTCGGCAACGAATTGCGGTGTAAACACAGTAAAATGCCTGCTAAAAGTCAGTTGTCATTGGTGTTCGCTGCTGCAATTTGAGCTCCATTGGCCACAGTTTTCCCTTTTCGCCCCAAATACAGCAAATGCAGAGAAGGTGAAAGTCAGGAAAAGTCACAAACTTTGTAAACCAGGCCCTTAATATACTATATTTCACTACTTACTATTCCCCATATATTTTGTTCTGTCTCTTGCTTGCTGGTCCAGCAGTGTTCAAGGTCCTTTGCCGAGTCTTCCTTCAATTTTGGTGGCTCTTTAGCGTCCCATCCGTCGTCTTCTTTCAGTGAGTGTCAAATGACACCTAT
Source organism: Gastrophryne carolinensis (assembly GCA_027917425.1). Taxonomy (NCBI): domain Eukaryota; kingdom Metazoa; phylum Chordata; class Amphibia; order Anura; family Microhylidae; genus Gastrophryne; species Gastrophryne carolinensis. The sequence continues at coordinate 306,994,705 of CM051239.1, read as the reverse complement.
ATCACCAGGTTGAGAATAGGGGGGCACAGGTCCCCCTCCGTCACCGCGGCCACTAGCTGGGGATTGATTGATGAGTCGCTGGGAGTGGCCTTTAATACAGTGAAACAGAGCCTCTCTGGGTTTTCCCCCACGTGACTACATACATCACTCGGGAAACGCCCTTCTACCCTCCTCCCCTCCTGTGACCTGTAAGTCACATGGTGGAGAAGTTCGGCCCCTCTTTATTTAAGCAGCTGCACTCAGTCCCCAGCTGGGAAGCCAGGATAAATGAACGTGTCTCCCCTTTCATCTTTCAGGCACCCTGCTGTCATCATTTTCAGTATGTCTCCATGGGACAATAGACAGGGAAAGGTTATTGTCAGTTAATAAATAATATTAAAATATTTCTTAAAATATGTCTTGTGTTCTTTTATTCTTTAACTTTACTTTTGAACTGGTAAGGTGTCCCAACCAATCTCTCCCACATGACTTACAAATCACAGGATGGGAGGCGAAGGGAGGCGTTTTCCTGTGATGTATGTAGTCACATTGGAGGGGGACCCTTGATCCTTGTATAAAACAGGGCAAGGATGCATCAAGCCTATAGAGTTTACTAGGATCATTTCTGAACATGGGATGAGAATGTTAAAATCAGGAAAGCAACAGGACTACTGTAGATGGTAGGCCTAGTCATGAGAATTTTCACTAGCACTGGTTTACACACAAATGTATTTTCCTAGCACATTCCTCAAATGCTCTATAAATCCATAATTGTGCCTGTGTGATATCTTAAGGGCTATCAACTGTAGCTCTAAGAAGATAAGGTGCTATGAGAAGCTGATCACAGACTACTGTACATTACCTCCTAAATTCCCAGCACGCTAGACCCTCTGACCCTCTGAGACTGGTGCCTGGCCTGGTTTGCTTTGGGGGGGCACCCCACGTTTTTATCACTGAAACCTTGAAGAATAAAAATAAACAAAAAATGGTCATGTTATCGTTCATTATATATAAATTGTATTTGACGAAAAATCCCCAAAAAGTTAAAAAAAAAATCAGCTGTCAGCTTCAGTGCTAAAAGCAATGCAGACTATTGCCACATTGCTTTTCACAATAAAAAAATGCACAACTTGCTGACAGTGATTCATTTATGTGTCATGGAAGTTGTAAAATCACGCATACAAATGCAAATTCATTCATTAATTCTCGCTTCTATTGCGCCCAAACAAATTAATCTTGGAGGGGTCTTTTGAATCACTCGAGTTTGTGAGAATTTACACTGGCGACTTGTTTTTCTCGCAAAAACAGGTTTTTACATGGGAGGCTTTGAAACAACCCCAATGTATGACCGGTAGCAGGAGACAGATGATGCTTTAGCAACACAGGTATTTTGACTACATTGAAGAGTTTCCAGCCCTGCGTCCACTTAATGCTCGATTCTATCGGCCCAGATAAAAGACAATATGCCACTAGTACAAGAACAAGAAGACAGCCCCCCCTTGTCTTTTAATAGTGAAGCACCCCTCCTCAGTGTAGTGAGACACGCACAATACCCACTCTATGGGGGTTCACACACCCTATGCCCCCCACATTCTATTAACCTACTATGGATGATAACCCTGTACCAAAGATACTTCACCCCCTTTTGGTTTACCACAGTAATTACAGCTTTAAATGTCCTTCTTTTATGTAGGGTCTCAACTGAGAGATCAGTAAAATCTGAATTTTATGTCCTCTAACTTCCAGCTCGGGCAGGTCTCTAATGCCCCAAATCACCTTCTCGCAAGGCCTGACCAAAATGTCCCATAGTCTACCATCCCTCCTAGCTGGCCCTAACACACAATAGGTCTGATCTTTTTCCAGGTGTAGATATTCTGGTGCAACCCTAATACGGAAATTTTGTTTCCTGGACCTACTTTGTAGGTCCTCTATTTTCCAGTGTGCTTCCTCAGTTTGTAACTGTAATTCACCCAGTTCAGCTTCACTTTTATGAGCAAGGCATAATGCAACATTTCTTCTGATTGTTTAATCCTCGTACTCATGTTTTTGACCTCTGCTGTATTGCTGTATAATTAAAAATACATTTTCGATCTAATAGGGTTTGAATTGCTCCTAGACAATATTGATCGATTGGATGCTGTGCGGATGGACTTTTCCTTAGGTCTTGCCCTATCTACTCTCCTGTAGAGAATGTTCTTACCGAATCTGAGGAAACATCCAAGAAGGAAGGCAAGGTAGGTCTATTACAATTATAATGACATAATAAATAATGATGCCACAATACCACAGATATTCAGTGCTGCAAACAATTGTGCCATTGATCTACAAAAAATAGCGGAGAACCAGAAGGACATGTAGATGCGCTCCAGCCCTTGGAGCGCATAAATGCTGCACTGGTGTGGCGGTGGGGAGATTCGCCCCGCACCGCACCATTTAACACAGCAATGGGAGGACTGAGCCCGACTAGGATAGCGCACAGCACAAGCGAGCCCTACCGACAGTAACTGACGGTAACTTTTACAAAGAAGCCTGAGAGGCAAAAATGTACATGCATATTTGATGAACAGCTATCGAGGTATTTTGCACAATTTTTATTGTAATATATATATATATATATATTTTTTTTTAAGAATATTTATCAATAAAATAAACTATTTTTGATAGATAAAAAGGTGTGGTCATATTCAGAGGCTATGTAGAAAAGAACCTGGGAAGTGCCTAGCCCCGGGACTAAGTACAAAGTCCATTACAAGAAACATTTACCAGCTGATGATCCAGCTGATGGGAGACAGAGGGTTGGCCACTCGAGAACCTACTAAGGAGATTGTATCTTTGTTTCTATATTTCTCCCCCCTCTGGCTTTGCTCTCCTTTTTGAGGGGCATATTTAACTCTGGAGTGTTCATTCTTATTCTAGGCCTTTTTGCCCATTTTTTGCCCAGAGTAAACACAGGGTTGGAGGTTGCACATAGCTCCTGTCCTTCAAGTCGCGTCGATATCCTCAGCTGTCCTCAGCACCACTCTCTCTCACCGCTGCTCTCTCCGGGACACACAGGGTACTACGGTCCCCCCTGGTGCTTGTCCCCTCTCACATCTCACTCCGATCACCACCACCAGGGTCAGTCGCAGGTAAGGTTGCAGCGTTTAACCAATCAGGGATTTCAGCGGCGCCTCTTCAGTCACCGGCAGTAACTGCTGTGTTACTATGCTCGGTCCTCCGGCTCCCAGCTTCAACCCACTCAGCCTCTGCCTCTCTCACCGCTCAGGGCTTCGGAGCAGCCCTTCGGAGGCTCAGCCCTGGTTGAGAGGAGCAGTCAGACTGAGATCAAAGGTTTGGGTTGATCCACACCTAACCACAAGGGGGTTTGAAGCAGATTGGGCTGTGGGTATTAGTGATAGCGGGCTAAATGTGTGCTCCTCAGGAGATAAGAAAACTTTGGCGGTGGGGTTGATATTAATTAAAATACACGAGGGGAAAAGAGAACAGTTTTTTTCTTTTCCCTTTCTTTCTTTTTTTAAAGATAAGATTTTTTTTAAAGATGTTTTACTGGTGTATGATCATAGTGGAGGACATAACAAATAGGCAATCCACTATATGCTACCTATATGAGCAAGATGTATTGAATTCTATTTTGTTTGTGGTTTGTGTTTTAGTTGAGTATGTTGTTTTTTTGAGGGGTAGGAGCTCTGGTGAGGAATAGTCTCGAGAATCAACAATGAGCCTCAATGGGGACCCCAAAAAGTAACCATCTCCCATATAGCGTCTTCACACATAATGTTCAAGGGCTGAATTCCCCAATAAAAAGGAACTATGCCCTCTGACCCTACCTAATATTGGCGGGTGGATATATTGTTTTTACAGGAAACACATTTTTTTTTAAGGAACCTCCATCTAAGTTTCTACATAACAAGTTCCCGACATTTTTCCTCTCTTCTGCTTCCCAGAAGAAGCGGGGAGTAGCAATCTGTATTTAAAAGACAGTTCCTTTTATCCTGATAAAGTCAAATGAGGACATCTAATATATACTAGTCAAGGATAGAAAATACATTAATTTCTCCTGGTCTGCTACTATTCTCCAATTAGGGCCAGAAGAGATTCTTTCAGAGGCTCTTTAGGATTCTAGCTCCAAAGATAGAGGGAGTAACTATCTGGGGTGGAGAAACTAATCTCACCCTAGTTGCCACACTGCATAAGACAGCCCGTTTTGGCAGAGCTCCCTCCAAAGCCAGCACATTCTTAGATACCCTATTGGCAGAGCAGGACCTGATCGATATATGGTGTGAAAAAAATGGAACAGATATTATACATATTTTTCCCTTGCCCACTCTACATATTTACATATCGACAACATATTCACCTCCTCTGATATGATAACTAATTCCAAAAGATGCAGGATCATGGAGACAGCTTGGTCTGACCATGCATCAGTCGTATTAGTTCTGCAGGTTGTATAGATCAAACCTCGAGCGAATAACTGGAGACTGAATGATAATCAAAGAAATAACAATTCTTATACTCAACAAGGTGGACGATACATCTATAGCCATGAATTGGCTAGCCCATAAGGCAGTAGAGAGTGGAGGATTAATCCAAACAGCCACCTGCCGAAATAAATATGCACAATGAGAATTGGAACAGAAGCATAAGACACCTAATCATTTGGTGAAAAATCTTAAAAGACGTCTGAATAGAGGTCTGATAAGAAATTAACCTAATCCTCACCACTAAAGCAGAGAAAGATTTACAATTAAGTCGGGCTAGATTCTATTAGACTAACAACAAACCAGGAAAGAGGTTTGCACGGTGCCTTACACCAAAGGTTAGGATGAATAACATAGCTACAAAAGAAAAGTAGGATGGGAATCTCACTCAGAACCCAGAAGTGATATCAAGGAAGTTTCATCAATTCTACACAAAACTCTATGCAGGCCCAGAGAAGGTGAATGTATCAGTGATAGAATTTTGGCTGGAGGCCTCTGGGATTAAGAAAATCTCAGCAATATACAGGAAGAAGAGTTTTCACCAGAGAAAGTCCGGAAAGCAATCAGGGACATAAATATAACTTCTTCCTCTGGTATGGATTGATTTTCAGGTCTTTACTACAAGAAATTTAGCCAGATGTTGGTTCTACACCTGGTTAGTTGGTTCAATAGCATCCCAGAAGGGGATCCAATTCTGAGGGAGGCACTGCGGGCCAGAATCGTGGTCATCCGAAAGAGTGGTAAAGATTCCACTAGTGGCGGAAGTTACTGACCAATCTCTTTGATTAACATAGATTTAGAACTGCTTCCTCAACAGAATTATCCATCCAGACCAGGTGGGTTTTGTCCCAAGACGCCAAGGCCCAGAACAAGTCCTCAGAGCCTAAGATATTATCTCGCTCCTCCAACACGTGGGAACATTCCAATGCAGTGATGTCCACTTTCACCCACTCTGCTCCTTATGGCTATAGAACCACTGGCGAAGTTTCTCCATCAGAATGCTGACTTTAAGGGGGTAATGGGTGGACAGAGGGAACATAAAGCCCTAAACCCCTGCAATCACTACCAGATATTATGCAAAAATTAAAAAAGGGTGTATGACACTAAGGGGGTTATTTATGAAGGTCTAGCCTTCTAACAGCAGGCAGCTTCTGGTGAACGCTGGGCGATGTATGCAAAACCACATTTATGAAGGCGATTCTGGTGAGCGACTCTTACAGTGCCAAGTAGCGTACGATTCGTCATTACAGGTGGCTCAGCGTATAGCGCCGGGGCTCTAGCTTCCAGAGCGACAGGTATTACCGGTCACTACCTGTCGCTCTCCCATACATTTCTTTCTAATCTCTTTAAACTGTTTTTTGTGTCACCTAGAAAAAGTCATTTTTGTTTGTTTGTTTTTTATGCATAATTGTATTTACAGGTCTGGCACTAAAGTGTTAATGTCACAATGTTAGAAAAATTTAATTCCATGTGTTTTCGCTTTGTTACTGGTGTATATGTGCTCAAAAACAGACTATAATCACACAGCGTCTGGCGCTCTATGCTATAGCGACCAGATTTAGAGCACCGATGCTGTGTAGTGCTGGTGTGAGTCGCTGAAAGTCTGTCGCACTAAGCTGGCCTTACCTTTTGCTCCCTGCAGCGCTGTGCTGGTGTTACAGTGGCCAACATACATCACATTCATCAATGCGGGCAAGGTTACTAGAGTGACCGAGACGCTCTGTTACAGCGCCCGATACCTGCACATGAGCATATACTAAGGGTCGCTCTAAGCGCCGCTATACAGAAGCTCATCTGCCAATACCTGACGTTAGTAATGAATCAGCCTCAATGTCGCTATTGCAAACCAGTTATTAAGTTTGAGTGGGCCACGGAATCGATAAAATACTTAGGGGTTAAGCTAGTAGCAAACCAGGGGAAAGTATTCAAACTGAACTTCGCACCTTTGAGACATTTTCTTGCAGTGTTGTATATAATCTGGTAGACGCGTCCACTTGGCTAGGAAGGATTGCAGGCATAAAAATGATTCTTCTCCCCTCTTCCTAAAATGTGTATTTCTTTTGGGCTCTACCAATAAGAATAGAGAACAAAAGAGCTGAATAAATAACAAACAGACAGACAACAAACAGGAACAATTGTGGAGAGCAATACAGGCCATCACAATTTGTACAGCCTTGTCAGGCTTGTATTGCAGGGCGTGCAATCAGGAAAAACAGAATTCAGTATGCATGGACAAGGGGTTTGATTAGCTACAGGGAGCAGGGTCATGTTAACTAGTCACATGTGCACAGTAGTAGTGATGTAGGGCATGGATAAAACTAGGCATCCACAACAAAGTAGCAACACAAAAAAAAGGGCAAATACCTTTACAGTAGATAAAACAATGCTAACAATAGACATGCGGAGCCAAGAAAAGCATAGACACACTTACCCAGAAGCCAACCGCCACTCAGCTCACCACTCTCAAAACAGGAATATAAACTCGAACTCCGCAAGATGAATGCATTGCGAGACGAGCCTGGGGAGCCGATCAAAATAATTAAAAAATGAAGACCCGGGCCCACAATGCATTGGGCGGTAAGAGAGTGGCCCATTTTGCGGTTTCTGAACTAAAGCCAAACAATCAATTTTAGGCCGTAACGCACAAATAAATGTAATTACTTAAAATGTTATAATGGGTCAGTATTCCTGGTTCTAGTGGCCAAACATATTCAAATAGTTATTTTCTCACTGGACCCCAACCCCCAGTTTGTTTTTTAAATAAAGAAATCTGGCCTTATGAAATGAATTTAGGGTTAAATTGGGCCTTCTGTTATTTTTAACGATGAACGCTTTAAGCCAATCTATATTGCATCAGCATTTCCCTTTAGCCAGCAGTAATATGACTTGTTATTAATGGCAAAGCAATGCAATGCAAATTAATCCTATATGCGTAGACTCTAATTTGGCTGTAACTTAACTTGATAAATCTTTCTTGAAGAGCTTGCTGCGTTAATTCTCAAATCTTAGTAAATCACCCTGTTTTACTCTGCAACTGACATACAGTAGAAGCCCTTAACATGCACAATGTTAGAAGCCCCTAGGTTATCTCAGTTAACATTAGGAGCTGGAAGCTGCGAAAGTTTTGAGGAAGCGACGTACTTATTGCAATTATGTAAGAATATGTTCATGTTAATTTAAAGTATAATTCTGATGTTTTGTTGACTGCTCAATTTACGGTGTGTTTTATGCACTTATTATGCACTTAAATATATTCAGACATTTGGGATGCTGTCAATTCTGTCTGCGTTATTAGTTAAGTCAAAGTTAAACATTCATAGGTTTTATAATCCTAACTGCATTGTATACATTGAATAACTAATATATTTGTCAGCCTTGAAGAAGCACTTCTAATGCTTATCAAACATATTGCAATTAAAGGATATCTGTAGCAAAATCCTGCATTTAAACCGGACCTTCAGCATCAAACCCTTAAAAAAACTATTCCCCAGCATCTAAAATGAATATATTTTACAAATTTTAGTCCCTTACTTTTTATTCTTTCCCCCACTGAGCTGTAACTCTGTTTGGCACTCTAAGATACGGGCGCCACCATCTTGCCTCAGAAGCATCACATTCTGATGAGAGGAGAGGGGGCAAAAGTGCAGGGGGCGGGTTATAGCTGTGTTTTGCACAGACAGAGCAGAGCTGGGGTCAGGAAAAGGACAGCAATCCCAGAATGCAGAGCGGCACAGTCAGAAGACACTTCCTGTCTGCAGGCTTCCTGAGTATCTATGGGCCATCATCTTGAATGTTTAAAGTCTCATAAAATGCAGTAGATGCAGGTAGAATCATTTTCAACATTGGCAATCTGTATGTACAGCATGTGGGGGAAACATATAAGGGGGAAACTCTTATTCAGAGTGAAGGTCCGCTTTAAAGATCTCTCTTACACCAACTCGCCATTACAGCTCAATACAATTTTTTACTGTTTAATTTAACTATGTTGGCTAGTGCTACCCCAAGTGAACGGTATGAGTTTGGCTACTTGTCGGGACAATAACCTAATTAGAAATAAGCATAAATAAAATTCTCTTGATAGCACAGGATATTCAGCATAAAAGTCTTATGTATCTTATGTGTTCTACTCTGACTTCTTACCTGGTTTCATTTTACTTGTATCTTACTTTGGCTTTTGACCAGGCTTCTCTGGCCTCGGTGGGGCTCATTCAGTACACCCGTTTAGCAGTTGACTCCTATGCCGATAATCTGCCAATCCCACCTGAGCTTGCTACCTCAAAAGTTTAAACTTTGAAGGCCAGTGGTTTACAGTAGACTACATAATTCTGGTGTCAGTGCTTCTGAGAGTTGATTAGCCTTAATTGTGGTGCCACAGAGTGTCATTTAAGCATATTAATGCCACTCAATGCCACACTGCCTATGAATTTTGACTTCAATGTGATCAACATTTTCTATACAGCCAACTTTATATGAATAGGACAATAGGACAAAAAGACAAATGACACAGGAAATAGATCGATTTCCTGTTCCTGTCGTAAGTCATGTTAATGTGGTGGTTGTTTGTAGCTGTGATTTGTGTCAGTATATTTTGGCAGCATCTTTTCTCAGAACAGTTGAGGCCCAATTTATGTAACTCCCCTAGAAAACCATTGGCCATATTTAATTTATCAGAAAATGCAGTAAATACATCATATTTGAGCTGCAGGTGACAAGATTTTCAAAAAGGCAGAAAAATCAGATTGGCTCCCAGCAGTATCCAAAGCTAGTGAGACAACGCTTGAAAAGCACTTCCATTGACTTGAATGGGATCGCCATCACTGTACAAATGCCCCAAAATGCTGCATGCAGCACTTTTGTCAGTCAGCCTGCAAATGCTATCACTATGTGAATGGCTCCATAGAAAACAATGTGCAGTATTTGCAGGGCAATTGCTGTGCATTTGAAATCGCCCCCCCCCCCCCCAATTACATTGCAAAGCAACAGTGTAAAGCCTAAAGCTGATCCTGTTTATCAATAAGAGCTAAGCAAAATGCAATTTCTATTGAAATATGACATTGAAATAGAAATGTGCTCACCCAGCAAGAAAAATTGGAAAAAACATGTAAGTGTGCCTGTTATGTAATGATAAGACAACTCAAGGGGTTTTCAATATAAAACAATACTGCTCTAATTAAACTCTTTTAGTGTGATAAGCACCACGCACCACCATCAATGTGACACTTTGTCATGTATGGACTTGGCGTCATGGCACACTACCTTTTTACTGTCACATTACTTGAAAAAAATAATTACTTTCCTAGAATCTAGCCACATGTACAAGAACACTAATCATTAAAAGTGTTGTGCTTATGGCTATATATAAGAAAAATGATGTTCAGCAGTGCATGTTGAATTCATAATTAAAAATATCCTGCACATCATGTTGAGAGCATTTAACATTCAGATAATGCAAATAAAAAAGAAATAATTTGTCAATTTAAATAAATTTTGACTTATTTAAAAATACTTTGCTGTTATTTATATATATCTCATAGCTGTCATTATTGGTTTAGTAACTAGTCTGTGTCCTTACATGCTTTTCATCTATTATTGTTTCATCTGCGGACACAGAGGTTTGGGTCGCTATACCAAATTATCATTATTATTATTATTATTGTTTACTTATATAGCGCCATCATCTTCCATAGCGCTTTACAAAGTACAAGGAGTTCAGAATAGATTGGAGGGGTGCCAGCCTGTTAGTTGGTAAGCCACAAAGAAGGATGCAGTAATCTAGTCGGGATATGACCAGGGTGTGCACTAGCATTTAAGTGGTGTCAGGTGAGAGGAAGGGACGGATGCGTGAGATGTTTTTAAGTTGGAGGCGACAGGAGGTGGCTAGTGAATATGTGGTTTGAATGAGAGTGCAGAGTCCATAGTAACTCCCAGGCCCCGAGCTTGGGGAGTTGCTGTTATTGTGTAACTGTTGACAGAAATAGATATGTTAGAGAGAGGAGGGGAGTTAGATGGTGGGAAAATGACTAGTTCTGTCTTGTCCATGTTTAGCTTGAGGTAGCGAGATGACATGAATGAAGAAATAGCTGAGAGGCAGTTGGGGAGGCCAGATAGGAGAGAGGAGAGATTGGGGACAGACAGATATATTTGAGTGTCATCCGCATAGAAGTGGTATTGAAAGCCTAGTGAAGTTATAAGTTTGCCAAGGCCATAGGTGTAGATTGAGAAAAGTAGGGGGCCTAGGACAGAACCTTGCGGCACACCAACAGAAAGGGAACGTGAGGATGAGACTGTGTTAGAATAGGATACACTGAATGATCTGTCAGAGATGTAAGAGGTGAACCAAGAGAGTGCAAGACCTTGAGCCCCAAAAGAGGAGAGAATATCAAGAAGCAGGGAGTGGTCAACAGTGTCAAAGGCTGAGGAGAGGTCAAGAAGGATGAGGATGGAGTAGTGACCTTTGCTTTTGGCAGTGAGCAGATCATTGGTGACTTTGGTGAGGGCAGTTTCAGTGCAGTGGTTACGGTGAAATCCTGATTGTAAGGGGTCAAGTAAGTTGTTAGTGGATAAGTATTGTGCCAGTTCTGAGTGGACATGTTGTTCAAGAAGTTTGGAGGAGAAAGGGAGTAGTGAGATAGGGCGGTAGCTGGAGAACGCAGTCCAAAATGTTCTGCTTCTGAAATGTCTTGTGATGATCTTGTGCAATCTAGTATGAGCTTACAGGCCAGGCTTTTCTTTTGTAGAAGCCTGTGCTAGTACATGACTTGAAGTACAAGGGTTAATAGAATTATTTTTATGAGAAAGGCCAGTTGATGCCCCCTCTCTCTGTTTTTTCATTATTCTTGTGATCTGAAGATGCACTGAATGCTTCCTTCAGCATACAAATGTGTGAAACACAGATCCTCACAATAGATTGTCACAGGTCTCTAAGTTCAAATGGCCATCCAGGCCTACTTACAGCTAACATAAGGATTCCGTGGGTGCTTCTGCCCTGTTGACTTTCTGACACAGTTTGGCAGAAGGCCTCTAGCCGTCCCACTCCTGATGCCACATATACCCTGCTCACACAGCTGTCTGGCTGAGAGCCCCTCTCAGCCCATTCACATCAGCAGCACTCTGACGTCCATCAGCCACTTTATACCAATCCTGGCCTAGATCAGTACCGGACAAGGCTACTTGGACAACAAGACCCACCCGGCTTCCCTTACTGGCCAGACTCCTGGACCCTATAGAGCACCTTACCGTCAGCCCTTTAAAAGGCCTGTAAGAAATGATGTCACTCTCCTGGAGTCTGTTTGTAGCCTAACCTAGTACTTTTCTATCCAGAAATGCCCAAAGAAGGCATTTTTATGTCTTTTAGGTCTTTTGGCAGACCACCTGCCACAACATACTAACAAGGGGCATTTGTGGTGTAATTGTAAGGAAGTCACCCCAGAGTTTCAAGCTCAATTCCCAGTCATGACATAACTGAAGTGCTCTTGAGCAGGGCACCTAACCCCCTAAGTGCTCCCCATGCCATAATTAGGGCAGTCCAACGTGCCATTCACTGAACAGATGGGTTAAATGCTGAGGAAAAATGGCAATTTCAGGCGAAATGTATTATAATTATTATTATTTGTCACTCAAAAAATCCCTAAAGTAATGTACATTTGGTCAAGCATACATTGAAGGCAATGAATATCTGTTTGAAGACCATAGATATAGGAAAAGAGTTAGATAAGGGGATATCCCCTGATATCTCTGTAGTTAGATTTCTGCCACTAGAATACCTGAGTGAATATGTCTGTGTGAATGAAATAAGAAAAGCTGTTGGGCTTATCTTTTGGAGACAAAGATGGTTGCAGAATATTTTCTAATCTATGTGATCTGCTTTTTATCAGGAGACGCTGGCAGCAGTGTATGTAGGGTGCCCACAGACATAAGGCTGTTTTCATTTTCCTATTTTTCAAAAGTAGCTAAATAAAGGATGCTAACTTCCTATATTGTGTGACGATGGGGGTCGATTCAGAACCAGGTGATCTTCTTTTTAAGAGAGAAAACTGTCATTCACTTTCACGAGTGAATTTTCACCTGGCTCTGAATCAGCCCCAAGGTAGACAATGAAAGTGAATGATAGTTTTCTCTCCTAACAGAGTTTTTCAACAGGCTGTGAATTGACCCCAATGACATGATTGGTTAAAAACATAAAGGCTATGTTATAAAGAAGTGAAGTTTTAAAGTGGACCTCCAGTCAAAAATTCAGGTTTAGCAAACTGCTCCTCTAACCTTCCTCTCTCTCAATCATTGATGTAAGCTGATTGTGAGATTCTATGCTAATGGCAGATTCTATGCAGGCAGAATCTATGCTAATAAACTGCATGGGGTGTCACAATCTTGACAGCCCTGTTTCTGAAAAAAAGGTTCTACAGTCTAAGTTACTCTAAAAATCTTTAAAATAATGCTTCATTTCTAGCCATTCTAGCCAGCCACATGAGACATACTGATCCCATTCTGCGGTAAATCTCCCTGTTTGGTGTGGGCTGCTTATAGCAAACTCCCCAAATCCAGACAGCCTGACCTGTGTGGAGATACAATATCACACAGGGACACTGCAGCTATGCTGCCACAATGCTACATCAATGCTGCCAGCTAGAGAACTATTTTATCTCCTTCTAACATTTTGTGTGGGAAAAGATAAAATCTCTCTCTGAGTGGTTGGGCGAATCCTAAGTAAGCTCCCAGCTCCTCTGCAGTTAATCTGTGTGTTAGCAAAGGCTCTCCCCAACTCTCATTCATGCCTATGTGCAATCAATGCTCTCAGGTGTAATCCAATATGGCCACTCTCATGTAATTGTAGTAGCGCAGCTATTCCACAACATCTGCATGGGTTTAAGCCCTCTCAAACTGCACATGCCACTGACTGGGCTTTAGGGGACAAAATCACTAAACTTTATTTTTTTGACTGGTGGTCCAGTTTAAGAAAAATGATTATTATTCTCCATGGACAGCAGCTGGTTGTAAATGCTTAATGATGAGTTGAATAGGCATCTTTTTGGATGCTGATCAATGTAATTGTCTCCAAAATTCTGGCAATACAACTCATTGGTTATCAGCCAAGCAGAGTTTTAGTCTTGCCAAAGGCCACCCCCGACCTACTGTCCCTCTTCTAATGGGTCACCAACCCAATAATGCAGTGTTTGTCCCATTGCATTGTGCCCATAATAATAGTCATGTAGGGTGTCCTTGTAATTTATCTGAAAATATGTTTCCTGTTTCCTGTGTTTAGCTACATCTCTGCCTTTGATCTCCAACATTTGGCTACACCTTTGACTTTGTTCTCTGCTAACTCCTTCTGTTGTGGTGTGTGCTATCTCTGCTCTTGTTGTTTCCTGGTTCTCCTTCCACCATTTGCAGTGTCAGGTGTCATACTTTGTGCAAATAAATCCTGAGGGCAACCATATTCAGGTAGGCATGTCATGTCTCTCAGAAATTGTGGGCTTGTCTATAGGTGAAAAGGTTGTGTGAGAATGGGGGATAATACCTAAAAAAGACTGTCAACCAGCTAGGGCATTGAAGTATGATTTGGGGTAACCAGATCTATGTTTGCCCACCCCATCCTTCATAATGGCTTCTGGGCTCAAATCCCTTAAGTATATACGTAGACTAATCTGATTATGAGTACTTTGAGGCCTCTTTGAATTCCTTTGAGGAACAACAACCAATGTGATTTGCTTGCACTTTAAATATGCATAATCAAGGAAACCTAAAATAAATTGTTATTCGCAAGCATTTCAATGTTTTAATCTAACTTGAATTGTTCAAGCACTGTATTTAACTATTGTATAAAAGCATACAAACATTTCCAAATATTTCCAACGCTGCTCTAACTTTTTAATTAGTGTTTTTTAGTTCTTTTCAAATTCAGGTTTAAGGGCACAAGCAAGCCTATGAATTACAACTGAGCTGTATATTTGCCATTACTTTACAAAAATAAAAGGCTACATTTATTCATAGTCATTTTCTGTGCCATATAAAAGAGCACTGGAGTATTTCTTTTTACATATCGAACTCTAACGCATATACATTAGTGGTGTGTATAAAAACCCAGAGTTCTAGACTATAAAATTAGTAGCACTTATCCATTTCAGTGATGTCAGAAGTCTTTTGTGCTAAGTTGATTTGTAATGAACTTTGATGGATAAAAAGCTGCCACGCACTGCTCCATTATCAGCTTTTGATTTTTTAGTCCAAACAGAGACAGATAAAAAGATGGCTCCTTACCAAGTAGGGATCTTCGAGTATAAAGCAGAAAAGGACAAACCGTGATTTCTACATTATTATTATATTTTAGCTTTTTATTCATACTTAGCATAGCTTTTTATGAATTTAACATATAGATATAGCTAACATAGAGCTAATATAGAATATATATATATATATATATATATATATATATATATATATATATATATATTGTGGTAAGGTGCAAGGGGCCGTCATTGACGGGAAGGTATGTGGCACCAAGGTACCTGGCCTTGCTGCAGTAAAATCGTGTATTTTGTTTCCCAGCATCAGTTGCTAATGGCAGTCTGGTGCTGAAGTGTTAGTATAGGCGAAAGGCTAACCCGGGACGGTTTTACTGGGATGGAGTAGAGCAGGGTGGGGCTTCATTCCCTACCCAGGTCCGGGTTTTACAGGCCGCATAAATAGCCTGGGGAGTCAGCTGTGGACTGTCTGTGACTGGAGCTCACTTGTGAAGTGTGCTTGGCTGAAAACTCCTGTGCCTGGCTGAAAACTCCTGTTTCATGCGGACCAGAGGTGGATTCGGCTGCAAAGTAGCAAGTTTGCCCAAGGACTTAAAACGCTGTTGCCTGTCTGATTTACTTCTGCATTTACCAGAAAAGATGATGTGACCAAAAAGGACATTCGGTTTTATGGATTTTTTTGTGTGAATAAACACGGACTTGAACTTTCGCCTCTAAGCCTCTGAGCCTCTCTCCTGCTGTCTACCAGAGCTAATCACCACAATTGGTGGAGGATGCGAGTGAGACCGTTGCTAGGAGCAACCGACGGAAACGTTTTTTTTTTTGTGTGCATGTCCTACATTAAGCCTGCCAAGCAGTTGCCTGAGACTGCAGACAAAATAGAGGCTGTCGTAAAAGCAATCATGGAGGCGAATCTGCAGCAGCGCGAGGCCAACAAGCAGCAGCAGGAGACCAACCAGCTTCTGTTCCAACATGTGATGGCGCTGCAAGCTGCAGGAGTGCCCAAAAGTGTCCCTGATGCCCAGAAAGCTGTCCGCTTGGCTCTTACAAAGACGACCCCTTCGGATGACGTCGAGACCTACCTGGCGGTGTTTGAAAAGGTGGCTGCAAGGGAGAAGTTGCCATCGCTCCAATTCGGCCTTCTGGACCCCAGCTGGTGTTGTTTGATCTTCCAGACGATCAAGCCGCTGACTACCCGACTCTAAAGGGTGAGATACTGGCCAGACTGGTGGTGAATGTGTGGGTTCGGGCTCAGCGGGTGCATCAGTGGAGCTATCAGTCGGCAGGGCCCGCCAGACCCCAATATTATAAACTACTGCACCTTCTGCAAAAATGGCTGCAACCTGATATATTAAGCCCCACTGCCATGTTGGACCGCTTGCTGGCAGACATGTTCTGGAGGGCTTTACCACACCCTCTCCAGCACTGGGTTGGCCAGGTATCCCCCGGCAACGCTCTAGAGATGGTGGACCTTGTGGAGCGATATGAGGCCACCAGGAACTTGCAAGGGGGTTCTACGGGGAAGGATTCAGGGAAACCCCGGAGGTCCCCACCCCAGCCCAGGAGGGTGGTGTACCCTAAACCCCCTCAGGACCTACCCCCGGTGTTGTGATGGGGGTGTAAGGAGCCGGGTCATATCAGAGCCAACTGTCCCCACCAGGGGGAGCCCATGGACGTGAACTTTGGTTACCGTCCTTCAATGTATGCCAGGAGGCTGTGTGCTGCTGGTGTCCCTGAGGTTGTGGGGCAAAGTCACCTCTGTCAGGGGAAGGTGGGGGATACCCTGATGGTGGCCCTTTTGGACTCGGGGAGTATGGTTACCCTGGTGAGACCCGCTATGGTACTGCCCGATGAGTACATGGGGCGGAAAACCGGGGTCTTGTGCATACACGGGGACTTGAGGGACTATGCCACAGCACAAGTGACTCTAACCATCGTCTCCAGCAGCTGGATCCACGAAGTCGCCATCGCCACTAAACTCCCGTACGAACTTATTCTTGGGAGAGACTTTCCGGTGTTCATGTCACTATGGACCAAGCTGGGATTTCCGGAAACCCATGAGGCAGGTGTGTCCCCAATAGACTGGCCCTACTCAGGGGTGACCCCGGAACCCTGGGAACCGGAGTCAGAAGAGACAACGGTAGGGGTGACCGCCACTACGGTGGAAGGGGCGGAGTCAACCCCACTGAGTGTTATGGTTGGAGATGTGGAAGATTTGTCAACAGGTCCAGAGTTGGCAGATCTCCATGTCTTCACAGGTAGTTTTGGTACAGCACAACACCAGGACCCGACTCTATCTCGGGCCTGGGAGAATGTACTTGAGGTGGAAGGTGAACCACAACAGCTGGGGGCTGAGTTACAGTTTCCACGCTTTGTGGTTCACCAGGATATGCTGTACCGGGTAAACAAAGTACATGAAGAGGTTGTAGAACAATTGGTGGTACCCAATCCTTATCGCAAGCTTGTGTTGGATTTGGCCCACCAACATGTTCTGGGGGGACACCTAGGCCAGCAGAAAACTCTGGACCGAATTTTACAATGATTCTACTGGCCCAGTGTGTACAAGGAGGTGGAGAGATATTGTGAGCCCTGCCCAACATGTCAGATAACCAGCCCCCAGCCTCATTACCGTAGTCCCCTAGTTCCTCTCCCAGTTATTGAGGTACCCTTTGAGCGGATTGCTATGGATCTGGTGGGTCCAGTGCAAAAATCTGCTAGAGGGCACCAACATATTCTGGTAGTCTTGGACTATGCCACGCGGTATCCCGAGGCAATGCCCCTACGACACACCTTAACCAAACTCATTGCTAAGGAGCTTATGGAAATGTTTTCCCGAGTAGGCCTGCCTAAAAAGGTCCTGACCGACCAAGGTACCCCTTTTATGTCCAAGGTAATGAAGGAGCTCTGTAAGTTGTTGCAGGTGAAACAATTGCGGACATCTGTTTACCACCCGCAAACGGACGGCCTGGTAGAAAGATTTAACCAAACTTTAAAGACCATGTTAAAGCGGGTGGTCGCCAAGGATGGGAAGAATTGGGACTTGCTTCTGCCCTATCTGATGTTCGCAGTGCGAGAGGTGCCCCAGGCCTCTACTGGGTTCTCGCCCTTCGAACTCTTATACGGTCGGCATCCATGAGGCCTGTTGGATATAGCCAAGGAAGCTTGGGAACAGCAACCCACACCCCACAAAAGTGTGGTAGAGTATGTTACTCAGTTACAGGAACGGATAGAGACCGTTTTTCCACTGGTGAGGGAACATATGGAGGCAGCACAGCGGGCCCAAAGTAGGGTTTATAACCGGCAGGCTAAAGCCCGGAGCTTTAACCCAGGTGAAAGAGTTTTGGTTCTAGTGCCAACAGTGGATAGTAAATTTCTGGCTAGGTAGAAGGGTCCCTATGAGGTGCTTGGGAAAGTTGGGGAAGTGACTTACAAGGTACATCATCCCGGACGGAGAAAGCCAGAGCAGGTGTACCATGTAAACCTGCTGAAGCTGTGGAAAGACAGGGAGACCCCTGTGGGTGACAGTCCCCGACCAGGTATGTTAGGGGTGGAGCTTCCCGTCTCTCCCCCCCGTCTGTTGTTAGAGAAACGGTTGTTGAGGTGAAAGCTGGCGACAACCTTTGCTCTAAACAGACCCAGGAAGCCAGGGAGTTTATTAGCAGAAACACAGATGTGTTTTCAGATCTCCCTGGGCGCATTTCTGTCATCCAACATGACGTTGTCACAGAACCGCAGGCCAAGATCCGGTTGAAGCCCTACCAAGTACCTGAGTCCCGGCGACAAGCTATTGCGGAAGAAGTGCAGCAAATGCTCAGATTAGATCTGATTGAAGAGTCAAAGAGTGAGTGGGCCAGCCCAATAGTCTTGATTCCCAAGCCCGATGGTACGTTGCGGTTCTGTAATGACTTCCGCAAACTTAACTAAGTATCTAAGTTTGATGCCTACCCTATGCCCCGAGTAGACAAGCTTATTGAAAAGCTAGGCCAAGCCTGGTATTTTTCTGTTTTGGACCTCACAAAAGGGTACTGGCAAGTACCCTTGACTGAGGCTGCCAAGGATAAAACAGCCTTTATCACACCTGAGGGACTGTTCCAGTATAAGGTATTTCCCTTTGGTTTACATGCCGCTCCCGCTACGTTCCAAAGGTTAATGGATATTGTCCTCAGGCCACATCGTCGGTATGCGTTGGCATATCTGGACGATATCATCATCCATAGTACGGATTGGGAAAGTCACCTGCCCAAAGTCCAAGCAGTAGTGGATTCCCTCAGGAAGGCTGGTTTCACGGCAAACCCAAAAAAATGTGCCTTAGGCTTAGAGGAGACAAAATACCTGGGCTATGTCATTGGACGAGGAGTGGTCAAGCCCCAGGTTAACAAAATAGAAGCCATCCGTAGCTGGCCACGTCCTACCTCTACCCGCCAAGTGAAGTCATTTCTGGGGTTGGTTGGGTATTACACGAGGTTCATTCCCAATTTTGCCACCCTAGCGGCACCATTGACAGACCTGTTAAAGGGGCGCAAGTCTGTTATGGTGAAATGGAATGAACAGGCCGAAAAAGCGTTCTCCGCTTTGAAGTCTGCCCTGTGTGGGTCTTCGGTGTTGGTGACACCCGACTTTAAGAGGGAGTTTATAGTGGGAGGAGCACCCCGTTGTCTACGTGAGTCGCAAGCTGACACCTGCAGAGACCCGGTATAGCATAGTGGAGAGAGAATGCCTGCCCATTAAGTGGGCCCTTGAGACTCTTCGCTACTACTTGTTGGGGAGAAGGTTTTGTTTGATTATGGACCATTCTCCCCTGAAGTGGATGTGCCAGGCTAAGGACAGGAATGCCAGGGTAACCCGTGGTTCCTGTCCTTACAGAATTTCAAGTTCTCGGTAGAGCACAGAGCGGGATGGTTGTTGTGCAATGCAGATGCCCTATCCTGGGCACATTGTTTGTCATGTGTCCACCCCCTCAGGGTTGAACAAAGGGGGGGTATGTGGTAAGGTGCAAGGGGCCGTCATTGACGGAAGGTATGTGGCACCAAGGTACCTGGCCTTGCTGCAGTAAAACCGTGTATTTTGTTTCCCAGCATCAGCTGCTAATGGCAGTCTGGTGCTGAATTGTTAGTATAGCCGAAAGGCTAACCTGGGACGGTTTTACTGGGATGGAGTAGAGCAGGGTGGGACTCCATCCCCTACCCAGGTCCGGGTTTTACAGGCCGCATAAATAGCCTGGGGAGTCAGCTGTGGAGTGTCTGTGACTGGAGCTCACTTGTGAAGTGAGACTCTGTGTGCCTGGCTGAACACTCCTGTGCAGGCTGTTCCATGCGGACCAGAGGCGGATTCGGCTGCAAAGTAGCAAGTTTGCCCAAGGACTAAAAACGCTGTTGCCTGTCTGATTTACTTCTGCTGCATTTACCAGAAAAGGTGATGTAACCAAAAAATACATTCGCTTTTATGGATTTTTTTGTGTGAATAAACACGGACTTTAAGTTGAACTTACGCCTCTGAGACTCTCTCCTGCTCTCTACCAGAGCTAATCACCATAATATATCTATATATATATATATATATATTCCTTCATTTATTGTTACCTTTTATTATCTAGTACTGTTGTTTTTAACTGATTGTTAATTAAATATTCATTTTATATGTTAAATAATGATTTCCATTTCTGTGCACATATCATACTTTATCAAGATTAATAACAAGACTTTAACCCTTTCAGTGCCAAGCACGTAGATTCTACGTGCTTGCTTCTACTCCACTTAAGTGCCAAGCACGTAGAATCTACGTGCTTGACTTTCCCCCCGCTAGTAAAAAAAATAAAAATCAAAAATAGTCACCTGACCCCTCATTGGATCCGGCTGGGTCTCCTCTTTAATTTGGTGCCATCCGATCCCCCGGAATAGCCCCCCCTCCCCCGTTTGGCAGCAGCAGCTGCTAACTGTGAAAAAAAAAAAAAGATATTTACTTACCTGCAGTCGCGCTGCCTCCCTCCGGGTCTCCTCTTCACTGGGGGGGGCCTCAGATCGCCCCCCCCAGCCTCTTCAGCTTCAGGGGAGAGCCTGAAAGGGCCCTCCCCCTCATCTACCGACGGGCGCCGCCATCTTGCTGTTAAGCCCCTCCCCTTTGGGGTTCTGATCCCCTGTCCCCCCCTCCTCTGGCCAGCGATCACCAAGGCATCTGACAGCTGATCACCACAGGAGCTGACAATCGGGTGAGGTGAGTAAAGTAAAAAAAAAACTTTTTTTTTAATAAATGACATTTTTGTGTGCGTGTGTTTTTTTTTTATGTTAACCCTTTGTGAACTGGTAAGGGGTCCATGAGACCCCTTATACCAGTTCACAAGGCTGGGGTCTGGCAAGCCACCTGCAACTAGCGGGTGGCTTGCCATTAACCCCCGCACCCCCAATTACCTGCCCCCCCAAAGCCCAGGGGGGGGCAGAAGAGCCCGGGCCCACACAGGGTATGTGGGCTCGTAGGCTGCAGGGTGGGGGGCCACAAAAGCTGGCCCTCCACTCTGTTCCTACAAGCCCCCATAGCTGGTCCCGGGCTGGTTATGACGGAGGGGGGACCTTACGTCATTTTTATTTAATTTTTAAGGGTTAGGGTTAGCTTAACCCTAACCCTTAAAATTAAAAAAAAAATGGGTTCCCCTCTACGTCATTTTTTTTATTTTTAAGGGTTAGGGTTAGCCTAACCCTAACCCTTAAAATTCAAAAAAAAATTAAAAAAGATTTTTTTAAGGGTGAGGTTTAGGGTTAGGCTAACCCTAACCCTTAAAAAAAAATGACATAGGGGCGGGTCCCCATTTTATGGGGGGAATTTTTATTTTTGTATATTTTTTTATTTTTCTGGGTTAGGGTTAGCCTAATCCTAACCCTTAAAATTAAAAAAAAAAATGAAAAACATTTTTTTAAGGGTGAGGGTTAGGGTTAGGCTAACCCTAACCCTTAAAAAAAAAAAATAAATAAAAAAAAAATTACATGGGGGGTCCCCATTTTTTGGGGGGAATTTTTATTTTTGTATATTTTTTTATTTTTAAGGGTTAGCCTATCCCTAACCCTTAAAATTCCCCCCAAAAAGGGGGGACCCTATGTCATTTTTTGGGGGATTTTTGAGGGTTAGGGTTAACCTAACCCTAAACCCTTAAAATTTCCCCCAAAAATGCCCCCCCCCCCGGAAGGGGGACCCTATGTCATTTTTTTTTAATTAACCCCTTATGTTTATAGTGTGGATAGTAGTTGTATTTTATTTGTAAATGTAATAAAGTGCTCTTTTCAGTTTGGGGGATCTCCAGGGCAAGAATGGGGGGGGGGCTACCGATACATATGTGGTACCGTTGTAATTGGGAGAAATGGGGCTATCACATGCAATATGGTTTTCATTAAAAAAAAAAAAAAAGTTTTATTTAAAATAAAGGAAACAATTGTTTAAAAAAAAAAAAAATATATATATATATATATATATATATATATTTTTTTTTTTTGTTTTTTTAAGCAGAAATATTCAAAAAACAGTAGAAAAATTACAAACAAGACATTTCATGTTAAAGCCTAAACTCTGCTGCAAAAAATGAATATGTAATGTATGCAAAAATCACAGTTAATCATGCCGCAAAATGGGGAAAAATGACCTGTCAACAGAGGGTGACAAAACTTCAAGTAGGCTGACAATTAAAAGGGTTAATAGTACCTATGCATGTTGGGTATTGTTCTGCTCGGGGGACCTTGCGCTTTCAGATTTAGCTTGTTTTTTCTTGTTTGCATATTTATTTATATGCTTATACTTCCAGAGAATATATAGTTTTTGGGGGGTATTTCAAATTTAAAGGGTTCTTTTTCTGGGAAGACCGCAAGGTGCGCTTAGCGCGGTGCATAGTTGTATTTTATCTGAAAATCTCCTAAAGCGCTGTTTCAGTTTGGGGGAGTCTCCTGGGCAGGAAAGGGTGTCTACCTATACATATGGGGTAACCCTGTGACCGGAATTAATTGGGGTTTCACATGCAATAAGATTTTATTGACAAACTTACATTTTTTTATTACAAAAAAACACTACAAATTGCAAAAAATAGATTTTTTTTTATTTTTTTGCACATATTTCACCCAAAAGTATTGAGAATACACCTAAAAAATTACAAACAAGACATTTCATGTTAAAGCCCAGACTCTGCTGAAAAAAACAATATATAATTTTCCTGGGAAATCCCTGGAAATCCCTTCAAAAATCACATTTGAACATGGGGAGCGCAAAATAGTGCAAAATGGTCTGGCACCAAGGTGACAAAAACTCCAGGTAGGCTGGCAGCGAAAGGGTTAAACTACCTGTTTATGATATTTTTTAGCACAATATATTTTTGTTATCTTGCATGAATAAAGCACTTGTCTTCGCCCCCTGCCCCAGTCCTCCTTACCCATTCTTTCACAGCCTATTCACCAAGTACGCAAACAACTGTACTTCCTCATCGGACTCGGTTAAATTATGCAGGTTTGCAGATGACACGGTCTGAATAAAAACAACAATGAAGTAGAATACCACAGAGAAGTGCATAGACTAGGCTAGTGGAATAAAGGAAAGAATTTGGTGCTCAACATCAGCAAACAGTTGAGTGGGTAATCGATTTCAGAAAGAATCAACCGGGACCACTTCCAGTAAAAATATATGATCAAGCAGGGAACAGACTGAACAATATGAAGTTCCTCGGGAACATTATTTTGCATGACCTCAAATGGGACAGGTATATTGCAGCGGTACTGGGCAGGGTACAACAAAGACTTTTCTTCCTGCACCAACTCAAGAGGTTTGGCCTGTCAAAGAAGCTACTAACCCTTTTCTACAGTGGGGTCATTGCTTCAGTGCTCATTAATCATCAACTATCTGGTATTATGGGGCTACCAGAAAACACAAGTTGCATCTACAAAGAATAGTCAAAATGGCAGAAAAGATAATTGGAGCTCCCCTGCCATCTATCCAAGATCTCTTCAATGACAGACTTAAAACAAGGGCAAAAAAGATTATTCAGGATCCAATGCACCCAGGTTTTCCATTCTTCCAGCAGCTCCTATCAGGCCATCACTATAGCGTTTCCTTCATCAAGACATCATGACACAAAAACATTTTGTTTCCCAAGGCCATTGAACAGCTGAACATCTGGGGTTTCATCTCCAAGGCCCACTAATAATCCAACACAAACAATTATATAACTGACTATAAAAACAAACCCCCCAACTCCCCCTTAATCTCTTGCTGAAAAGAAATCCTTGTATGTATGTCTGCAAATACTTGGTGAATAAAGAACTTTTCTATTCTGATCTATTCTATTTTATTGTGTGGGTGAGCAACCTGAACTGCTGCAGCAGTGAGAGTAATAAACCAGCCAGATCAACAATCAAATAAGACTCTTTGGTCTTCATTCTGGGATACCCTGCTCTGTACACCCGCTTAGCAAGCCCCAGCCCAAATTTGATACAGTAATTAAATATACCATGCACATTACCAAAAGACACAAGGGTTTAGCTAAGAATGGAAATAAGAAAAAAGTATTCTGAACCAAGTGGTGTGCTAAAATGCAGCCCTCCGAGAACCCAATAGCAGGCAGTGGGGTAGAACCCCCTTCAAGAACCCAATAATAGGTAATTCCTCCCCCCCCCCCAAAAAAAAAAATAGGTGTACAGAATTAGCCCCAAGAACAGTATACACAGGCAATGTGCAAAATTCACCCCCCCCCCGATAATCCTTTAATCCTATAACAGGCAGATTGCAGAATCTACCCTCATCACCCCATAACAGGCAGTGTGCAGAATTCCCATCTCCAATCACCCCATTACAGGCAATTTACAACCCCTCCCCCCATAACAGTCAGTTTGCCGAATCCCCCCAATCATCCTATAACAGGCAGTTTGCAGACTTTCCCTTCACCTTATAACAGGCACTGTGCAGAATCCCCTCCCTCCAGGCAGTGTAAAGAATTGCCCCTCCCCCATTACCCCATAACAGGCAGTTGGTCAGTGGACGCCTGCTGTACACACACCCACACTCTGAAACCAGGGCTATGGGAGCAAGATTGGTGGTGTCGGAGTGCCAGTAAGGTAAGTGGACTTTTCCTTTACTAGCCCCCCACATTAGTCCCATGGAGCAAAAAAATTTAGCTTTTTCTCCTAGGATGGGGTCTTTAAATAGAGCCTCTAGTTACTGAGGCTGAAGAGTGGTCTCTTTTTCTAACTTTCTTAGTTCAGAATAAAAAGATTGCCCTGGCTTTTCCCCCAGGCTGCTCTCCTGTGCTGCTTACAGGCACTGTAGCTCAGCTAAAAGAGTATTGGGGATGCTGATGGAGGCCTGCAAAGACGCTGTGGAATTTATTCAATCCTGAGGGTTTCTCCTGATTTTTGATGGCCCGGGCACAAGCTGAAACCAAACTCTTTCATTTAAGTCCTCTCTGATTGGAAAGGGTTGAAGTTTCCAATTCCCTCCATTATCATGTAATGAGTCACTATGGTAGGGCTGAGAGAATGAGTGACATGGCTGCAAAATCAAACCTGCAGCAGCAGTGCCCGATGCTATTTTGCCCTATTTGAGGCTTCCTATTTCAACACTACACCCAGAATCAATAAAAAAATAAAGGAATCATGCCTCTGGCCCCATTAGACCTGGCCCCACTTGACCATTGCCAGCCAATCACATTCTCTGTAGGATGCTGGTGGTCACATAGGCCCCCCAACCAGCACTGGTTGATTGTATCCAGGAATCTGGGCTCTGGGGCTTGGAATTATAAGGTGGGGATATATGTTGGGACATAACCATTAGAAAAGCCCCCTAAGTCAGAAGCAACAGTGCTACCTTGACATGGAGGTTGTGGGACTGCTTAACTGGAGTGGCTTTTCTAAACATTCGAAAGGGCAGCATACTCTTGAGACCTTATGGCTGTGCCCCCAGGTAGGAATGCATAACCACCATAAATTAATAAAGCTTTGACTCCTTCTCCCAGCCTCCAGTTGTTTTAGAGATCTGAAATATACAAAGGCAGACCAAAACACTACTGGTGATTAAGCATTAAGAAAATGCATCCATTGATAGCCTGGGAAACCTGTATGCTGCCCTTTCAGATGTTTAGAAAATAAGTTACCAGGTAACTTAAGTTTTCTCAAAACATCCTTAGGGCAGCATACTCTTAAGAGGATAAGCGAGATCTATCTCTATTGGGTGGGAAAGGCAGCCAAAAGAAATAATAGCATCCAAGTGCTCAGGGTCCTGCCTTCTAAAATAAAAGCGACTAATTCACTACGCCTAGCTGAGTCCCGGGAGGTCTTCAAGTTCTCAAAGGAGGAAGGCATATGATCCTTCAAAACTTGCATCATATCTGTTATACTGGGCTGACGTTCTTTATTCATGACTCTTCCAAAGTCAAATAGAATTTATTGCGTTTATTGAGTGATTAAAATTCTCCCTCACGCACAATTACTTTTGGTTCAGAGACACTTATTACCTACAGAAAATTGGAGTTGCAATGGGAGGCAAATTTGCTCCCAGTGTAGCCAATTTATTTGGACCTCTGGGAATTAAAAGTCCTGGAACAAATTAGACCTAAAGAACTCGTCTACTACAAAAGATACTTTAGATGACTGTTCCTTTCTATGGGAAGGTCAAGAATGTGACTTAAAAACATTTTGGGGAACATTAAATATCAACTCCTGGAATATTTGTTTTATACATGAGGTAAATAATAAACTATTACACTTCCTAGACATTACCGTGTATAAAGAAGGGAATACCATTAAAACCTGTTCCCACTTTAAAACAACAGATCGAAACAGCTATATTCCCACAGACAGTTGTCATCACCAATCTTGGATTAAGAATATCCCAAGAGGGCATTTTAAAAGAATCAGGAAGAACTGTATGATTATAAAAAGTATTTAGAACAAGCAAATCTGATAAAAGATCGGTTTATGGAAAAAGGGATACAAAAAAGAACCGCATTATGGAAAAAAGGATGCCAAAAAGAAACTCTATAATATACAATTAAAGAAGAGGGACAGAAACACACAAGAAACTGCAAGGGAACCCCCCATGGAACATCAGGAGAAAAAAAATCAAGAAAAAAAAAGAAAAAAAAATTATATTCCATTTATAACTAGATTAAAAAAAATTATAAGCCGTTTTCAGTAAGCACTGGCATATTTTGAAGGTGGCCCCACCTTAAGATGGATTCTAACTGATAAACCAAAATTTATATACAGAAAACCCAAGACTATTCCACAACAATTGATAAACAGTTTTATAGACCCCCGACAATCACAGAAAAGATACAAACTTCCTTTTCCAGATGCAGAGACTATAAGGGACGTAAGTCACTTTTACAAAATCCCCCTTTCATCCAGAAACTGGCCTCCTTCAAAAATCTAGCTACAAATTAGGAATACAAAATTAAAGGAGAAACCACCTTATACGTTGGGAGAACAAGAAGACAACAAAAATTAGAGTGTCAGAACATATTCGTAATATTGAAAAAGGCCTAAAGGCCCATAGTATTTCAGCACATTTCTTGGAATGCCATAACAAATTTTTGGGTCATAGAAATCCAATTAAATTGGAGAGGAGCGAATATGATAAGAGAACTATCAAAGAGAGAAACTTTGGATATTCGAATTAGACACACATGTTCCAAAAGGGACTAAATATCGAAATCGATCTGAAGTGTTTCTTAGAAAACAACTGAGTTACATCATTTATTGATCTGGGCACTAAATTTTTATACTTTTATTATTCTATAAATTTAATACTTATAAGCATCATATATTTATTGGTATTTTATTATTGTCTAGTCCCCCATTTTCATTGATTAATTATTTTTTAATCTAGGTACCAAACCACACACTTTTCGGTGCTTTATAAGCACCTAATTTTAATCGGTCATCGACCCGATCGATTAGAATAATCTGTTCACCTTATTTATGATATGTTATTTTCATTTTTATTTTATTGCTTGTTTATAGAATAAGAAATAACAAAAATATTTATTTTATAATCAATTGTTACATCATTCCCCTATCGCTTATGTAATAATAGATTTATGGTTGTAAATGCAATATGTAGCAATATTGGAGACCATCATTTCCTTTTTTTTACTCATTTGCATTTTACCATTACTTATTTAATAATAATAGATCTTTGATTGTAACTATAATATATACTAATACCGGAGATCCCCTTTTCTTCCTCTTTTTACCCACATTATTGATTTCGCTTGCAGCAAAGAATAGATATAATTTAAAGTGGACCAACACCCAGGATTTTGACTATCCTGGGTTTTGGTCCACTTCGGCGGGGCACCCCGATCGGGGGTGCCCTGCTGTGTGAAACCCCCCAGAAAGCCCCAAAATCTTACCTGTCCCCGCTCCCACGTGACTGGACGGTCCAATCCCCGCCAACGTCCAGGCGGGGATCAGGAACGTCCAAGCGGCTGCCGCCGCCGCCGCCTCCCTCGCGTCACTTTCGGCGCGCGCGCGCCCCCCGCCGGCCATTCGCAGACGGCCGGCGCGGGCGCGAGCACGCCTACAGGGGCGCGAGGGAGGCGGCGGCGGCCGGCCGCCGCCGAAGATCAGGTAAGGTGTTTGGGGATTTTTTGGGGGGTTTCACCCCACGGGACATCCCGATCTCGGATGTCCCGCGGGGTGGGAGGTGATCGTCCACTTTAATCATATTGTTTCACATCAAAAACACTATAATAACCTTTTTGTAACTTATTAACCACATATTATTGTATCCTTTGAGTGTAATTACTGTGAAGAAAACAAAGAATAAAGAAGAAAAAAGCCACACACGCAACAAATAGTATAACTTCTTTGATGCTTTTCACGTACTCTGAATTCTATTACAATTCCCAGAATCCTTTGTACACTGGCTTGAATATTTAAAAGGCAGAAGACAGTAAAAAACAGAACCATGATGATGTACTAACAACGAAACACGTGTAGTTCAGTCTAACAGTGAGCCGCAAGATTTGCAGCTAGAGACACTCTCTCCCTCTCCCCTCAAAAGGACACTTTGGACTTTTAATCTTTTTAAATACAGCAGGAACAGCGATTGACAGAGGATTTGAAACTTCTGCAAAAAGCAATAGGACTATTGCCCTCAACTCTTTCTCTGCCACAACCTTGGCACTGAAAGACACTAACACCAGCCGTACACCAGCGGCAGCCTAATTAGGAGCAGAGGTAGATCCGACACAGGACTTGAACTCTCCTTGCACTTTACCCATGGACTAAGGACTAAAGATCTACCAGTTTTTGTATACTATATCCCAGCTATCAATTTTACCCCTAATGGATGCTATTTTATTTTATCTTTAATTTTATTTCATTTAATTTCTAATTTATTTATGTTATACATATGTGGACCATCCCTGAGTTGAATTCAAGAATTTAATCCTAATATCAGTGTGAATTGATCTGAAAAACACCGTCAGAGAACACACTGCACTGGTAGGTTTGGAAACCCTATATTTTTTATTTAATTATTGTGGCACTACTATTAATTGCATTGGTGTTTGAATTGTCAGGCTGAAGGGGATATAGATCATATACCATTCCCCAAAACAACCCAATAAGATATTAACCAGAGTTTCCTTAAAGAGACCGCAACATTGTAACTAGAGATGAGCGAACTTTTGAAAAATTCGATACGACTGATTCGCCGAATTTTCCGACAAAAATCGTTTCGACCCGAATTTATTCGCGACGAATCGCTATTAAAAACGGCTATTTCTGAGCCTCCTAGAGCCTCAATAGGGTTGTAAACAATTCTGCCTTGCTGTAACACGCATAGGATGCGTGCTGGGTTAGTTAAATAATACTGTAAATAAATATCACATGCAGATCAGAGGCATCGCTAATAGAATCACAGAGCGGCACAATTGCAGAGAATTGAAGTGGCATCACTATGAGGGGCAGGAGCCCAAACATTGCTTTAAAGAGACACTGGAGTTGGCAGCAGCAGGAGCCCAAGAATTAGATGAATCACACCCTGGAGTTGCAAGCAGCAGCAGGAGCCCAAACATTGGCTGAAAGAGACACTAGAGTTGGCAGCAATAGGAGCCCAAGAATTGACTGACACACCCTGGAGTTTCAAGCAGCAGCAGCAGCAGCAGCAGCAGCAGCAGCAGCCCAAACATAGCTTGAAAGAGACACTGGAGTTGGCTGCAGGAGCCCAAAGATTGGATGAATCACACCCCGCAGTTGCAAGCAGCAGCAGCAGGAGCCCAAATATTACTTTAAAGAGACACTGGATTTGGCAGCAGGAGCCCAAAATTGGATGAATCACACCCTGGAGTTGGTAGCAGCAGCAGCAGCAGCAGTAGCAGGAGCCAAAACATTACTTTAAAGAGACACTGGGGTTGGCTTCAGGAGCCCAAAAATTGGATGAATCACACCCTGGAGTTGACAGCAGCAGCAGGAGCCCAAATATTACTTTAAAGAGACACTGGAGTTGGCTTCAGGAGCCCAAAAATTGGATGAATCACACCCTGGAGTTGGCAGCAGCAGCAGCAGGAGCCCAAACATTACTTTAAAGAGACACTGGAGTTGGCTTCAGGAGCCCAAAAATTGGATGATTCACACCCTGGAGTTGGCAGCAGAAGCAGCAGGAGCCAAAACATTACTTTAAAGAGACACTGGGGTTGGTTTCAGGAGCCCAAAAATTGGATGAATCACACCCTGGAAATGGCAGCAGCAGCAGCAGGAGCCCAAACATTACTTTAAAGAGACACTGGAGTTGGCTTCAGGAGCCCAAAAATTGGATGAATCACACCCTGGTGTTGGCAGCAGCAGCAGCAGGAGCCAAAACATTACTTTAAAGAGACACTGGGGTTGGCTTCAGGAGCCCAAAAAATGGATGAATCACACCCTGGAGTCGGCAGCAGCGGCAGCAGCAGGAGCCCAAATATTACTTTAAAGAGACACTGGAGTTGGCTTCAGGAGCCCAAAAATTGGATGATTCACACCCTGGAGTTGGCAGCAGCAGCAGCAGCAGGAGCCCAAACATTACTTTAAAGAGACACTGGGGTTGGCTTCAGGAGCCCAAAAATTGGATGAATCACACCCTGGAGTTGGCAGCAGCAGCAGCAGCAGGAGCCCAAACATTACTTTAAAGAGACACTGGGGTTGGCAGCAGGAGCCCAAAAATTGGATGAATCACACCCTGGAGTTGGCAGCAGCAGCAGCAGGAGCCAAAACATTACTTTAAAGAGACACTGGGGTTGGCTTCAGGAGCCCAAAAATTGGATGAATCACACCCTGGAGTTGGCAGCAGCAGCAGCAGCAGGAGCCAAAACATTACTTTAAAGAGACACTGGGGTTGGCTTTAGGAGCCCAAAAATTGGATGAAACACACCCTGGAGTTGGCAGCAGCAGCAGCAGGAGCCCAAACATTACTTTAAAGAGACACTGGGGTTGGCTTCAGGAGCCCAAAAATTGGATGAATCACACCCTGGAGTTGGCAGCAGCAGCAGCAGGAGCCCAAACATTACTTTAAAGAGACACTGGGGTTGACAGCAGGAGCCCAAAAATTGGATGAATCACACCCTGGAGTTGGCAGCAGCAGCAGCAGGAGCCAAAACATTACTTTAAAGAGACACTGGGGTTGGCTTCAGGAGCCCAAAAAATGGATGAATCACACCCTGGAGTCGGCAGCAGCAGCAGCAGCAGGAGCCCAAATATTACTTTAAAGAGACACTGGAGTTGGCTTCAGGAGCCCAAAAATTGGATGATTCACACCCTGGAGTTGGCAGCAGCAGCAGCAGGAGCCCAAACATTACTTTAAAGAGACACTGGGGTTGGCAGCAGGAGCCCAAAAATTGGATGAATCACACCCTGGAGTTGGCAGCAGCAGCAGCAGGAGCCAAAACATTACTTTAAAGAGACACTGGGGTTGGCTTCAGGAGCCCAAAAATTGGATGAATCACACCCTAGAGTTGGCAGCAGCAGCAGCAGGAGCCCAAACATTACTTTAAAGAGACACTGGGGTTGGCTTTAGGAGCCCAAAAATTGGATGAAACACACCCTGGAGTTGGCAGCAGCAGCAGCAGGAGCCCAAACATTACTTTAAAGAGACACTGGGGTTGGCTTCAGGAGCCCAAAAATTGGATGAATCACACCCTGGAGTTGGCAGCAGCAGCAGCAGGAGCCCAAACATTACTTTAAAGAGACACTGGGGTTGACAGCAGGAGCCCAAAAATTGGATGAATCACACGCTGGAGTTGGCAGCAGCAGCAGCAGGAGCCAAAACATTACTTTAAAGAGACACTGGAATTGGCAGCAGGAGCCCAAAAATTGGATGAATCACACCCTGGAGTTGGCAGCAGCAGCAGCAGGAGCCAAAACATTACTTTAAGGAGACACTGGGGTTGGCTTCAGGAGCCCAAAAATTGGATGAATCACACCCTGGAGTTGGCAGCAGCAGCAGGAGCCCAAACATTACTTTAAAGAGACACTGGGGTTGGCTTCAGGAGCCCAAAAATTGGATGAATCACACCCTGGAGTTGGCAGCAGCAGCAGCAGCAGGAGCCCAAACATGACTTTAAAGAGACACTGGGGTTGGCAGCAGGATCCCAAAAATTGGATGAATCACACCCTGGAGTTGGCAGCAGCAGCAGCAGGAGCCAAAACATTACTTTAAAGAGACACTGGGGTTGGCTTCAGGAGCCCAAAAATTGGATGAATCACACCCTGGAGCTGGCAGCAGCAGCAGCAGGAGCCAAAACATTACTTTAAAGAGACACTGGGGTTGGCTTCAGGAGCCCAAAAATTGGATGAATCACACCCTGGAGTTGGCAGCAGCAGCAGGAGCCCAAACATTACTTTAAAGAGACACTGGGGTTGGCTTCAGGAGCCCAAAAATTGGATGAATCACACCCTGGAGTTGGCAGCAGCAGCAGCAGCAGGAGCCCAAACATGACTTTAAAGAGACACTGGGGTTGGCAGCAGGATCCCAAAAATTGGATGAATCACACCCTGGAGTTGGCAGCAGCAGCAGCAGGAGCCAAAACATTACTTTAAAGAGACACTGGGGTTGGCTTCAGGAGCCCAAAAATTGGATGAATCACACCCTGGAGTTGGCAGCAGCAGCAGCAGCAAATATTACTTTAAAGAGACACTGGAGTTGGCTTCAGGAGCCCAAAAATTGGATGAATCACACCCTGGAGTTGGCAGCAGCAGCAGCAGCAGGAGCCCAAACATTACTTTAAAGAGACACTGGAGTTGGCTTCAGGAGCCCAAAAATTGGATGAATCACACCCTGGAGTTGGCAGCAGCAGCAGCAGCAGGAGCCCAAACATTACTTTAAAGAGACACTGGGGTTGGCTTCAGGAGCCCAAAAACTGGATGAATCACACCCTGGAGTTGGCAGCAGCAGCAAATAATACTTTAAAGAGACACTGGGGTTGGCTTCAGGAGCCCAAAAATTGGATGAATCACACCATGGAGTTGGCAGCAGCAGCAGCAGGAGCCCAAACATTACTTTAAAGAGACACTGGAGTTGGCTTCAGGAGCCCAAAGATTGGATGAATCACACCCTGGAGTTGGCAGCAGCAGCAGCAGCAGCAGGAGCCCAAACATTACTTTAAAGAGACACTGGGGTTGGCTTCAGGAGCCCAAAAATTGGATGAATCACACCCTGGAGTTGGCAGCAGCAGCAGCAGGAGCCAAAACATTACTTTAAAGAGACACTAGGGTTGGCTTCAGGAGCCCAAAAATTGGATGAATCACACCCTGGAGTTGGCAGCAGCAACAGGAGCCCAAACATTACTTTAAAGAGACACTGGGGTTGGCTTCAGGAGCCCAAAAATTGGATGAATCGCACCCTGGAGTTGGCAGCAGCAGCAGGAGCCCAAACAGTACTTTAAAGAGACACTGGGGTTGGCAGCAGGAGCCCAAAAATTGGATGAATCACACCCTGGAGTTGGCAGCAGCAGCAGCAGGAGCCCATATATTACTTTAAAGAGACACTGGAGTTGGCTTCAGGAGCCCAAAAATTGGATGATTCACACCCTGGAGTTGGCAGAAGCAGCAGCAGCAGGAGCCCAAACATTACTTTAAAGAGACACTGGGGTGGCTTCAGGAGCCCCAAAATTGGATGAATCACAACCTGGAGTTGGCAGCAGCAGCAGCAGCAGGAGCCCAAACATTACTTTAAAGAGACACTGGGGTTGGCAGCAGGAGCCCAAAAATTGGATAAATCACACCCTGGAGTTGGCAGCAGCAGGAGCCCAAATATTACTTTAAAGAGACACTGGAGTTGGCTTCAGGAGCCCAAAAATTGGATGAATCACACCCTGGAGTTGGCAGCAGCAGCAGCAGGAGCCAAAACATTACTTTAAAGAGACACTGGGGTTGGCTTCAGGAGCCCAAAAATTGGATGAATCACACCCTGGAGTTGGCAGCAGCAGGAGCCCAAACATTACTTTAAAGAGACACTGGGGTTGGCTTCAGGAGCCCAAAAATTGGATGAATCACACCCTTGAGTTGGCATCAGCAGGAGCCCAAAAATTGGCCTAAAGACATAAATATGTTTTGCACCATTTGGAAAGTGTAAAACGTGGCACCATGCTGAATCTAGTCGCATGCATCAGGCATTGGTGGGTGGAAATCCTGGCTGATCCATCCCTGATTAATTTTGACAAAGGTGAGTCTCTCCACATTTTTAGTTGACAGACGAGTTCTCCTCGCCGTAACTATGGCCCCCGCCGCACTAAACTCCCGCTCAGATGGCACGTTACTTGCCGGGCAGGACAGCTTTTCCAGGGCAAACTCTGCTAGTTGCGGCCACAAATCAAGTTTGGCTGCCCAGAAGTCCAGCGGATCCTCAAGGTGTGTTGGCATGGTCATGTCAAAGTATGACATGACCTGCTGGTTCAGGTCCTGCTCCAGGTCTTCCTGCTGCTCATGAGTAGCCTCACTATGCGGGTGTAGAAAGCTACTCATTAGCGACTGAAGACTGAGGCTGCTGCTGATGGAGCTGCTGCTGCTGCTCCTGCCAACCCCCCCAGCAGCCATGACAGTGGAAGGTGAGCGCAGAGGTCCCCTCGAGTCAGACCTGCGAGAGTATGGACCATGGCGCAGATAGGCATCGGCCAACTGCCTATGTAGAATGTCTTTGTAGTAGTTCAGTTTGTCCTCCCTCTCGGTGGGTTTAAAAAATGCCCCCATTTTGTGCCGGAAGCGAGGGTCCAATAAGGTGGACAGCCAGAAGTCATCCCGCCGACAGATGGAAACAATTCTGGGGTCACTACGCAAGCACGTGAGCATGCCTCCTGCCATTTGCGCTAGTGACTCGGATGAACTACCTGTCTCCATCTCCACTGCATACTGCCACGGTGTGCCCGGGTCCTCTGTCTCGCCTTCCTCAAAAACCTTTAGCTCCTCTGGCTGCTCCTGCTCCTCCTCTCCTGTCCGCTGACTAGATAAACCAGCCATTTCGCCAAGCCTAAACTGTGTTTCGCTGGGCAACTCCTCCTCCTCTTTCTCCTCCAGTTCAGCTCCAACGGGGTTCATGTGGCCATAATATGTAAACGCCATGTCTCCAGTGCCCTGACCAGCCATGGTTTCCAACATGTGCTGTAGTACATGAAGCAGTGGAATCACGTCGTTCATCCCGTAATCCTGCCGACTGACAAATAAAGTGGCTTCCTCAAAGGGCCTGAGCAAACGGCAGGTGTCACGTATGAGCTGCCACTGGTTGACATTGAAGTTACACAGGGGAGTCCCCCTATCTGCTTGGATCATCAGGAAATCTGTGATGGCTTTTCTCTGTTCATATAATCGGTCCAACATGTGAAGGGTGGAATTCCAACGGGTGGAAACATCGCAAATCAGACTATGTTGGGGGATACCGTTCTGACGCTGTAGCTCAAGAAGGGTGTGTTTGGCGGTGTATGAGTGGCTGAAGTGCATGCAAAGTTTCCTTGAAGTTGTTAGGATGTCTTGCAGATGGGGGGAACACTTCATAAACCGCTTGACAACCAGATTGAAGACGTGAGCCATGCAGGGGGCATGGGTCAGGCTTCCTTGGCGCAGCGCAGACAAAATGTTCTTCTCATTGTCGGTAACCATGATTCCCATTTTAAGTTTTCTTGGAGTAAGCCATGTTTGGATTTCCTGACGAATAAATTTAAGCAGTTCCTCCCCTGTGTGACTCCGTTCGCCAAGACAAACCATGTGAAGCACTGCGTGACACCTCCGTGCCCTGCACACATGGTAGACTGGAGGGGCACTGAGACTTGAGCCTACAGTGGAGGGTGAGGAGATGGCGGAGGATGAGGAGGCCCGAGTCGCACAGTGTCACAGGCCCAACGGGCAGGGAACGCGGAGGCCGAAGCAGCGTGACCTGTCCAAGTTGCTGCTGCAAAGGGACCACATTCACCCAGTGGGCCGTAAACGACATGTACTGTCCCTGACC
Source organism: Gastrophryne carolinensis (assembly GCA_027917425.1). NCBI lineage: Eukaryota > Metazoa > Chordata > Amphibia > Anura > Microhylidae > Gastrophryne > Gastrophryne carolinensis. The sequence continues at coordinate 306,958,572 of CM051239.1, read as the reverse complement.
GTAGTTACAGCTCCAGACGTCGGCGCTGCCATGCACTTTGCTACACACCGACAGGCTCAAGGACTGGCCCACCTTCTGTTCAACAAAAGTGTGCAGCGCTGGTACTGCCTTCTTGGCAAAGAAATGACGGCTTGGGACTCTCCACCTCGGCTCGGCACAAGCCATCAGTTCTCTGAAAGGTGCAGAGTCCACCACCTTAAAAGGGAGCGACTGCAGCACCAGCAACTTGGACAGGAGCACATTCAACTTCTGCGCCGTAGGATGAGTGGGCGCTGTCTGAGCACTGCTGTCTCTTGGACATGGCTTCGCTGATGGATTGCTGGCGGGATGCATGACTTGGAGGAGGAGGAGGAGGAGCAGGAGCGACAGAGGATGGGTATGACGCACAGCTGCCTTCGGCTGAGGTGCTGGAGCCTTGGCTGGCAGAAATTGGGAGCGGCGTGCCACTCGGTGAGGAAGCAGTCTGGCTCACCTCTCCGGAGCCTAGGTTCTCCCAGGCCGCTTTATGGTGATGCTGCATATGTTGACGCAGGGCCGTGGTGCCAACATTTCGACCCTGGCCACGCTTCACCTTCTGCCTACATATCTTGCATGTGGCCATGTTACCCTCCTGCGGATGCTTCAGGAAAGACTGCCACACTGCCGAGTAGCTACTTTTCCCACCAACAGGCCTCACTGATTCGCTGCTATTGTCTCCAACTCCAGGAACCCCTGCCCCACTACCTCCCGATAAGGTAGCCTGCCGCGCAGCAGGTGCTCTACCCCGGCCCCGGCCCCGTTTGGCTCCAGGCTTTACAATTGTGCCCCCATGCTGCCTGCCAACCATGCTGCTAACACCTTGCTGCCTGAGCTGCTGACTCCAGGGCAACCTGCGCCCCTCTTCTCCTGATGATGACGATGAAGCCCCTTCATCACCTGGCTCCCAAGTGCGATCGGCATCATCGTCATCATCATTATCACCGAGTTGTGGCTGTACGTCACTGATGTTCGTGGATTCGTCAACAGTGTCTGGCGCAGGAGCTGGAACGCTCGCAGCACCCACAACACTGTCCACATCACTATTTGTCTGCCTAGCTAAAGAAGCCACCTCCATTTCTTGGCTGGGCAGTAGCTGCTGACTGTCCTCTATCTGATCGTCCTCCTCACTAAAGAGTGGAGCTGAACCCAAAGCATAGGATACGTAGCTGGGGGAGGGAACGGCGTAGGACAGAGGCAATGGGAGGACAGGGACTGCTCTCGGGGCATGCCAACTCAGGATTGTGTCAGAGGAACCTACCGACCCTAGACTGGGGGTCTCAGACGTAAGTTGTGATGATGTTGTTGATGAGCGCGTTAACCAATCTACCACGGCAGATGCGTTACTGGTGGAGACCCGACCACTAGCAGATACTGGCAGATTAGGTCTCTCAGCGTGACTCCTGCTGCTACTGGCCCCCAGTCTGCTGCAACCTCTGCCTGCGGAATCTTGGCCTCTGCCACTCCTCTTTTCACTTCCAGGCACTTGTCTGCCCGACATAGTCTAACTGGCGTGGTAGTAGGTGATATTTTAAGAACCCCCAGGCAGCGGTGGGTCTATATGAAACAGAATATAATGCACACCAAAAGTGAGCAGTAACACTCAGCCTCCAACAGGCCTGCTTAGTGTAAATAAGAGAGCTGCTTAGTGTAAATTAAGAGGGGTATGGTATGTTACAGAATGGGATGCCCCAACAGCAGAGCACCTGGGAGCAGTAGTACTATGCACAGCAAAAGTGTCTTTATCAGGCCAAATTACTTGTGGCCATGTTACCCTCCTGCGGATGCTTCAGGAAAGACTGCCACACTGCCGAGTAGCTACTTTTCCCACCAACAGGCCTCACTGATTCGCTGCTATTGTCTCCAACTCCAGGAACCCCTGCCCCACTACCTCCCGATAAGGTAGCCTGCCGCGCAGCAGGTGCTCTACCCCGGCCCCGGCCCCGTTTGGCTCCAGGCTTTACAATTGTGCCCCCATGCTGCCTGCCAACCATGCTGCTAACACCTTGCTGCCTGAGCTGCTGACTCCAGGGCAACCTGCGCCCCTCTTCTCCTGATGATGACGATGAAGCCCCTTCATCACCTGGCTCCCAAGTGCGATCGGCATCATCGTCATCATCATTATCACCGAGTTGTGGCTGTACGTCACTGATGTTCGTGGATTCGTCAAAAGTGTCTTTATCAGGCCAAATAACTTTTAGAATAAGTGCAAAGGGTTATAGTAAATAGAGGCTGGTGTAGTCACAGATTGGGATGCCCAAACTGCAGTGCACCTGGGAGCAGTAGTACTATGCAAAGCAAAAGTGCCTTTATCAGGCCAAATTACTTTTAGAATAAGTGCAAAGGGTTATAGTAAATAGAGGAGCAGTAGTACTATGCACAGCAAAAGTGTCTTTATCAGGCCAAATTACTTTTAGAATAAGTGCAAAGGGTTATAGTAAATAGAGGCTGGTGTAGTCACAGAATGGGATGCCCCAACCGCAGTGCACCTGGCAGCAGTAGTACTATGCACAGCAAAAGTGTCTTTATCAGGCCAAATTACTTTTAGAATAAGTGCAAAGGGTTATAGTAAATAGAGGCTGGTGTAATCACAGAATGGGATGCCCCAATCGCAGTGCACCTTGCAGCAGTAGTACTATGCACAGCAAAAGTGTCTTTATCAGGCCAAATTACTTTTAGAATAAGTGCAAAGGGTTATAGTAAATAGAGGCTGGTGTAGTCACAGAATGGGATGCCCCAACCGGAGTGCACCTGGGAGCAGTAGTACTATGCACAGCAAAAGTGTCTTTATCAGGCCAAATTACTTTTAGAATAAGTGCAAAGGGTTATAGTAAATAGAGGCTGGTGTAGTCACAGAATGGGATGCCCCAACCGGAGTGCACCTGGGAGCAGTAGTACTAGGCACAGCAAAAGTGTCTTTATCAGGCCAAATTACTTTTAGAATTAGTGCAAAGGGTTATATTAAATAGAGGCTGGTGTAGTCACAGAATGGGATGCCACAACCAGAGTGCACCTGGCAGCAGTAGTACTATGCACAGCAAAAGTGTCTTTATCAGGCCAAATTACTTTTAGAATAAGTGCAAAGGGTTATAGTAAATAGAGGCTGGTGTAGTCACAGAATGGGATGCCCCAACCGGAGTGCACCTGGCAGCAGTAGTACTATGCACACCAAAAGTGTCTTTATCAGGCCAAATTACTTTTAGAATAAGTGCAAAGGGTTATATTAAATAGAGGCTGGTGTAGTCACAGAATGGGATGCCACAACCGGAGTGCACCTGGCAGCAGTAGTACTATGCACAGCAAAAGTGTCTTTATCAGGCCAAATTACTTTTAGAATAAGTGCAAAGGGTTATATTAAATAGAGGCTGGTGTAGTCACAGAATGGGATGCCCCAACCGGAGTGCACCTGGGAGCAGTAGTACTATGCACAGCAAAAGTGTCTTTATCAGGCCAAATTACTTTTAGAATAAGTACAAAGGGTTATAGTAAATAGAGGCTGGTGTAGTCACAGAATGGGATGCCCCAACCGGAGTGCACCTGGCAGCAGTAGTACTATGCACAGCAAAAGTGTCTTTATCAGGCCAAATTACTTTTAGAATAAGTGCAAAGGGTTATAGTAAATAGAGGCTGGTGTAGTCACAGAATGGGATGCCCTAACCGGAGTGCACCTGGCAGCAGTAGTACTATGCACAGCAAAAGTGTCTTTATCAGGCCAAATTACTTTTAGAATAAGTGCAAAGGGTTATATTAAATAGAGGCTGGTGTAGTCACAGAATGGGATGCCACAACCGGAGTGCACCTGGCAGCAGTAGTACTATGCACAGCTAAAGTGTCTTTATCAGGCCAAATTACTTTTAGAATAAGTGCAAAGGGTTATAGTAAATAGAGGCTGGTGTAGTCACAGAATGGGATGCCCCAACCGGAGTGCACCTGGCAGCAGTAGTACTATGCACAGCAAAAGTGTCTTTATCAGACCAAATTACTTTTAGAATAAGTGCAAAGGGTTATAGTAAATAGAGGCTGGTGTAGTCACAGAATGGGATGCCCCAACCGGAGTGCACCTGGCAGCAGTAGTACTATGCACACCAAAAGTGTCTTTATCAGGCCAAATTACTTTTAGAATAAGTGCAAAGGGTTATAGTAAATAGAGGCTGGTGTAGTCACAGAATGGGATGCCTCACAGCAGACTTGAGATCAGTTCAGTATATATGCACAGTAAGTGTATAAGCAGCCTGAAAACACTAACAAAGCCAGTCAGCCAGCCAGTAACACTCAGGCTGGATGAAAAAAACCCAAAATCTCCCTGTGACTGCCTCCGATTTTTCCTAACTTTCCCTGCTTCTCGCTGACTTCCTGCCTGTCTCCTGCCTGTCTCCTGCCTGTCCCTGTCTGTCCCTGTCTGTCTAACTGTCTCTCCCTGACTACAGCAGTGTCCTGTCTCTCACGAATGCAATAGAGAAATGAGGAAAAGCAAGATGTCCGCTGCCTTAAATAGCGGTGTGACGTCACCGGGCTTGCTGGCTGCTGATAGGCTGCATGTGACTGCCCCAGCTTGCACTGGTGCGGGGTAGATGTCTGGACATGTCCCGTCCGCCATCTTAGAATGCCTGTAATGTAAATGAATGGATGTTAAAGGAAAACTTCGAGCGATCGAAGCACGGGGAAATTCGGATTCGATCCGAATCGAATTTTTCATGAAATTCGGATCGAATCCGGGTTCGTCCGGATCGATTCGCTCATCCCTAATTGTAACCTTATGTTGTGTTTTAGGTACTCTTGAACAGAGCGTGACTTTTAGAACTACCTTTATCAGAATTCAGTGATCAAGCCACTCACTTAAGTTGCAGCGATCAGTTGAAAAATCAGAGCGCCAACCAAATTACAATTTACTCTTCCAGGATTGACAAAGAGGCTTAGGAATCAGCCAACTTGATTTCACACATTGAACATCTACTTTTATTCTCAGCCTTGGAGCCAGGTTTAGTCTTAACACTTTCAAGGCAGATGCTTTGGGGGGCTTGGTCTAAAACAACAAAAGAATAAAGATGGGGAGAGCCTATGAGCAGCAAATTATACTGTAGCTTTAAATTATGAGCCTGAAAGGAAAAAGGGACTTACAGAACAGAGATGTACCTCTTCTTCCCATACTGAGTGAAGGACAGATTATTTGGTGGAGTTGGATCTGCATTGCGTTGATCCGATACATAATCTTCCATAGATGTTGACAAAGAGGCAGATGAAGGAAAAGCTATTCTTCCTGCAGACACAAGAGACCGCATATGTCCCACATAGTTTGATGCAAGAGGGATGAAGATCCACCAATTAGGGTTCTACAAAAAGGTGGTCAGGTGTAAATAATATTTGTGGGATGAGTTATAGAAAAGATCTTAAGTTCAACAACAGCAGCAACCCAGGATAAATCCTTGGCACATCAGGTAAGAAAACAGGTGAGGTACATGATTTTTCCTATGAGGTAAAGATATTTTTAAAGTTTGTATATAACAGCCCGCACGGGCTATGCTAAATAATTCAATTTTTTCTGTATAACCCATAGGGTGTGGTTTTCAGGCTTAAAGTAGACCAAAACCCAGGGTTTTGACTATACCCAATCTACAATGGCTATTTCGTTAAATATTACAGTTCTGATCACAATACTTGTAAATACTCTCTAATTAGGTATGTAAATACCATGAGCCCAGTGCACAAAATATTTTAAGGGGGTACATATTTATATTGTATTCCAGGTAGTAATCAATACAAAATCTAGGATTTTAGTGACGAGGACAACTCTCTGGAGTGACATTAAATCCAGTTACAGACAGCATAGAAATCTTTCTGTTGCAAAAGATCTCTATGTAAAAATGCTTCTGCTCCATGTCTTGGATATGACAGTTTGAAAAACCACTCTAAAGTTTTGTCTTGTTCTTTTCATCTCCATTCTCCCACCCTTATTTTTGTGTGTGTGGGGGGGGGGGGGGTTGCTGTGGCTAGCTGTAATGACAAAGAAACACAGCAGGCGTAATAGGTTTATTTAAGTGATATGTTACTAAAACTCTTAATTTTGATAAAATGTTTCCTTTCATTATCCTAATTATATGTATAATCAACTGTAAAGATAAGTGTACTTGATGTAGATAAACAGGATATACAAATATATTTTGTGGTGATCTTCTGGGATGCCAAAGAATGCTGTAAACAAGACACACTTTTCTAGTTCTAGTTTATGCTCATTGAAGTGTTTCCCCTTTGTAACAATTACTTTAAGACTAGGAAAAAGCAAAATTTGGGTTTGTCCAAATCAAACTTTGAAAGGAACTCATAAAACAATAAAAAAAAGCTTACCTTAGTCCCTGTTCCAGCGTTGGGCGACATCTGCATCTTCTTGCCAGCCGTGGTATCTTCAGTGAAACAGAGAACTCACATCCCCTCACCCCGCTCTGGGCTCCCAGCATCTCACTTCCCGCACAGGGAGGGGCTATTTATACCAATGAGTGAGATAACTTCAGCTCACTCTGCCAGTATAAAACGCCACTCTTGGCAGTGGGAAGTGAGATGTTAGAAACCAGAAAGATTGGCTGATTTATTTACATTGGTGTGTGATTTTTTTTACATTTAACCCAGGGCAAGGCTGGAGGGTCTGGCAAGTCACCTGCCAGCAAGCAGGTGACTTGCCAAAAACCCCTTGTTGCATTACCTGCATCCCAGAAGCCCAGGGGGGTTTGCAGAAGAGCCCTCAGCCCATATGGACTATGTGGGCTGGTAGCCTTCAGGGCCAGGTGCTGGTAGCTCGGCCTCCACATCCTGGTCTACTGCCCCCCAAAACTAGTGACCAGCTGTTTTTGTTTGGATAGTGGGCACCATTAAAAAAAATCTATGTGGGGTCCCCAGCTGGCTCCTCTCTAATTAAGACCTATTGTTAGACAGGGCCGATGTCAGCACCCGGCAAACCAGGGAAGTTGTCGGTGCCCACTGTGCCTTAGAGAGTCAACTTCATTTTGTGAATACAGTTTTTTTTTTAGCGCCCAAGAGCCCACAAAAAGCTGGATCCAGCCCTGGCTGTAGTCAAAACATAGAAATGAGCACTGGATAGATGAAAACTTGGTAAAGAAGATCATAGATGAAACCTGCAGTAAGAGACTCTTTCTAACCTAAACTAGATTGTTTTCTGCATCATTTGCCATCCATTCAGGAACTTGTACATATGTGAAATGTAGGCGTCCAGGAGGGATTCTGAAACATGGACACCTATTAATAAGTTAAGTTAAATCTTTATAAGAGGCAAGTCATAGGTGACTTTGATAAGATGATCTTCCAAACTCATGGCCTCTACTTTATGGCACATTTTCTTTGAAGATGCTTCAATGGTTCACTAACCCTATTTGAACAGCTTGGCCTGAAACTTTACTGGGTAGTAGAAGGGGGATCATCACCACATACAGCAATCACCCTTTCAAGGATTTCTTCAGCCTTCTTTTCTTCCTGTTTACGGAATGTTATAATTGAATAAAGTTTCATATACCTCACTTTCATATACCCACACCGTACTGCAACTGTAGTCCTGTCACTTTCCATGCTTTCATTAGGTTGAATGGCTACTGTGTGTGTTGCTTGTCCAGACATGAACATGCTAGGGTAAATACTTATTGAACACCCCTGATACCAAGGAGGTCACCATAATAAAACAATTCACGTAATGGAAAACATGATTTGTTATATAAAGTGGTCAGGAGGGAGTAGAGGATACAAAAAAGATGCTAAATGGATATTTCACATAAAGAACCTTGTATTTTAGTTGCTTTGCTTACAGGCAAACACATGTACCCACATGTGTGCCTACCTTCTCTTCTCTCTTTTGTATGCGAGCAGATGCCCTGTAGTTTATCTGGCAGAAAAATCTGAGTGACATTTTCTGTTAGTATTGTCTAATTATTTCTTTGCTTTGTGATTTATGCTGACTGTGTCCAAATAACAGTTCTTTTATGTAGAATGTAGAAGGTAAGATGATGAGGTAAGAAATCTCTTAATACCGGATTCAGTGCCTTGTTTACTAAGGTAGTTTTTTAAAGGTGATAACCTACTCTGACTTCTAATCCTTCTGATAGGGAGGATTTGGAAAAGTAATGTGTTCTCTGTTAGGGTTTATTGGCAGTGCTGAGCATTGTTCAGTTTTTGTCAATGAGCCAAAACCCATCATTCAGCCTTTTTAGCAGCAAATATGAACCTTTTCTAGTCATTTAATTTTACCATACCTGCAGCCTTTTAAATGCTATTGCTGTATGCTTGATACAGTCTGCTAAGCTGTGGGGTAATCAAAGGTACCAGGATTATTGTAAAGCTTTTAATCCTAACTGCATAGTCTAGTCTAGGATGCCTGCTTAGGCAGCATTATGTGCATACAACTGATACCTGTTAATGTAAGTGCAATATATGTACTTATTTCTGACGTATGTCAGTGTCCAGATGGGCAGAAATGCCAACTTTGGAGACCAGTCTTCAGGACGATGGGCATGATGGGGCCGTGGATTGGGGTGTGGCTTACTCACAGGCTTTTGTGGATAAAATACTTTTCCTAACCCCCATAGAAATTAACCATAAATACGTCATACATGGTGCAGGAGAGAAAGCATTAATAAAATACATTATTTTTGCAAAACTACTGCAAAAGGCTCTGATTGTTTCCAATTGGAAGCCAGGGCAGCTGCATCCCCTGCATCCTCGGGCTCTGCCCGCTCTGGCCATTCAGCTAGGCTGGGGCAGGAGCGTGCGCACCATCGCGAATGCGGCCTCTCTCTTTGTCCTCTTGCTGAAGGATGTCAAATACTGGACTGAGGAAAGGTGAATTTTACTGGATGAACTGGGGGGGGGGGGGGGTCACACAGCGAGGAATGCAAATTTTGGATGCTCTTGGGTCACGGAACAAAACTTATAAAAGTCAAAATCTCGCCTTTTGTTTAGCTCAGGTTGGCTGCTGTGTACCTAGAGGGCATAGGATGTGGTTGCAGGTACAGGTGAAGGTTTTTAATTTTTTTTTAAAGTGGACCCACATCCTGGGGCAGATGACTATGGGGGCATCTTGATTGGTGGGTTGCAAACCCCACATGATTGCCAGCAGCTAATCTTGATGGCCCCTGCACATTGATGCTATTGGCCCTCCATTACTCACATGGGAGCAGGTCCTGGAAGATTATGGACAAGGTGAGCTCTGGGGACAAGGCAGGGTGGGAGGGGCATCATTTTTTACTCTTTTTTCATATAAAAAGACGTCAAGATTTCTGCTACTTGGTGATCCAAGGTGTGGTAATCATTTTTAACCCAGGTTTTGGTCCATGACCTTGGGGCATCCTAATTTAAGTGGCCCTGCAATGTGAATCTCCTGGAAAGCGGTATACTAATGTGAGCCCCCAGTGCATGTGTGGGCTCTCATCCAATCAGTGCTTTATGCTGTAGTAATGCACAGCATAAAAGCAATGTTTTGGATTGACACTCAGCATTAGGAGTGGGAATGGCTGCATTCTTGAATTCCCCAAGAAGTACAGTCTCCCCATCGCCTGGCCGCAGGAGCGTGCACAGCTGCTGAGATGCGGCTGCACCTTGCAAAGTAAAAGTAGGTGATCTGGGGGTTCACACAGGGGGCATCCCAAATCGGAATGTCCCAGGGGCACCTAATTGACCTGCTGTAGTGTGTTTTAGACTCCAGGGCTGACTGTAGTGGTTTTTGGTCCACTTTTAACAATAGTTCTCTTCTCTATTGCAATGCATAGCACCTGCTTGATTTTCTGTCCCCTACACAGCATAGTGTTTTCCCCCAAACACAGCACTCCCCTTCCCCTCTCCCATAGCACAGTGATTCCCTCCAATGCAATACTTTGCCACTACTCTTTACTTTTGCATAACTTTTCCTCTCCATGCTTCTCCTCATTCTGACACCCCCCCCCCCCTCCGAAACAGATGCCAGCCCGTACCTGTGTCTGCCACCCAGCATCCCCACTGCTGTCTGCTCTGTAATGAACTCGGTGTGGGGCGGGGCAGGGGGCCATCTGGAGAGGGGAATGTGGTTGTCTTACCATGCTGATGGTTTGACACAGACTCTGGCTGCTGCAACAGGTGGAGGGGTAAAGGTGCCCTTCTCCTTCACTTATCTCTCTGCATTGGTCCCGGTCAGCAGCACAGCAGATCAGTGCGTCCCCCTGGCCAGGATCTCTCCATCATCTATTTTAGCATTGTCAGCATCTCCTCTGGCGCCCTCTGTGATGATCGCTGGTATGGTGTTTGTGAACCCTATTGGTCGCTATCGAGTCATATGGCTGCCTAACATGGTGCAGGTGGTGGTGAGAGGGTGTGTTCTGACACCAATTTCAGGAATTTCCAGGTACAAAAGCAGCCAAGGGTTGACTTATCAGCCCTGAGGCTCACTGTGGAAGTAAACGTTAAATGGTAATGAGATTTTATAGCAGACAACCCTGTGCCCAACAAGACCTAGAATATACTCACCAAAATGTCACTCTGCATTAAGCCTGCAACTCATACAGCTCAAAAATATAATGGAGTAGTCTGGATATTGTTAAGCTTTAGCCCACAAAATGTCAGAATATATCCCACTACAGAGACTCCATGCCGATAATATGTGCAGTAAGGATGTAAGGAATACAGTGTATGGGAGTTATGACTTAATAATAATAATATATATATATATATATATATATATATATATATATATATATATATATATTGTGGTAAGGTGTATGGGAAAGTAATGAATGGTGTCTATTTTTCCCCTGCTATGCTCTATCAGGCACGATCCATGCCGACTTTTCAGGACCCAGTCCTCTACAGGTTTGTTCCCTAATCCCAGGCCTCGCACAGGTGATGAGGCTGATTGTGGGGAAGCCTAAATAAAAGGAGCCGCTGAGGCTTTCAGCTTGATGGTGAACAGCCTTGAGTAAGGAGCCCAGGCCGTACGGCTCAAAGTGACTAACAGAATTTTATGCAGCCGAAGGACATTGTGTCCCTGAACTTGGACTTGTGGATGAGCAGCGTGGGCTTGTATGCCCTGTAAGCGGACTTGATATAACCTGGACTTGCAGTTTGCTGGACTATCAAACCCTGGACTTTCATAGATCTGGTGAAGTAACCGCTTGATATACTGCATTGTATGCTGCAACCGTCTCTGAAGTAAGAGATACTTTTGCTGGTGAACATTTTATTTTTATTAAAATTGCCTTTCATTTTGAAGAACTGTCGTCCGTGTCACTGCCGTTCGCCCCAGACCCTGACAATATCTTAAAGTGGAAGTCCTGTAACCCAGTCATGTAATCCCCTGACCTTCCACCCTCCCCTGGCGCTAAGGCAGGATGGGGGGGGATACAGAGAAAAATAAACCTTACCTCACCCACAGCCCAGTACTATTCTCTTGGGCATGTGCGGCTGCCGCACAGATAGCATTCCTTGCTATGTGGGCTTTACCACCGGCCCATTTAAGGGGTGGATTCCAGGCCCCTGAAGTTCCGGGAGAATGGCACTGGACTGTGGGTGAGGTAAGGCTTTTTTTCATTGTAATCCCGCATCCTTCATTAGCGACAGGGTGGAGGATGGCAGGGTTCGGGAGTTACCTGGAGACTGGAGTTCAGCTTTAAGTCCCTCTCCAGGCAGAACAAAAAAAATAACTTCTACTTTAAATAAATTCTTCTGGTGAAATTATGTTGGTTCTTTTTGACTGAAAGTCATCCGCCAACAGCAATATCCTTCTCTTGTCAGCATTATGGAGTTCATATTTGCCTAGTAGATTGCCGTAAAAGACAAAGACCATTTAAACACGCCAAAATCCATGTGACACGGTTCAAGAGTCTAAATGAATCCAGGGCCACCAGTTAGTCTGCCCCAGAGTATCTGAAATCAGGATGCCCCACTGTTTTAAACCCCAGGGGTTGCCGGTAAATGTACCTTTCCCAGTGGCATCCAATGTGTTTTCATGTGGCCAGCAGGATGTGACCAATGGCCATCTCATGTCAGCTGGCATACTTGAGATCAGCCGAACTGCGCTCTCAAAAATGACAGGTGGAGGTCTCCTCAGTGGTGGAAAACTGTATTTATTGTGCTTTAAAATTTAACCCAAGTTAATATTTTTTATACATTTGTATTGCTAATATGCCGCCACATACTCTCTTTTACAATATGGCATGGATAGGAATTATGTCAATTCAGGGTGGCAGTAATCACCCAAAATGACTCCTGTGTCGTTAACCTCAGCATTTTTCTTTTTTTTGGGAAAAATGATTAGATGCAGTAATGCAGCCACTGCAACTATTATGGAATTGGGTAGCTGTGAGCCACCACCCGAGGTCCAGTCTCCTAGCAAATCGGGTTGTCACAGGTGGCAAGTTTAACAAGTTTCCTAGAATCTTTTCAAATAGACAGCTGGTACAGCTATACAGTGGCAACAGTTGAATGAGGTAGCCTTGAGTTGTCACCCTCTGGTCCAGTCTCCTAGTAGACAAATTAGTGCAGAAATTGGGTCAGTTTGCCTTGCTATACACAAAAAAAGACTTGGGCCCTTATTTATGAAGGAATAGCGACAGGTAGCGACTGGTGAGCGACCAGTAATGACGGGCACTGCCACGAGAACGCCAGCTCCCCACCACAATCACACATTTATCAAGCCGATCCTGCTTAGCGTCTGAGATAGCGCCAGATAGCCACTCATTCATCATTATTCCAGCCTCAGCCCACAGCGCCAGCGTCCGACCTTGAACAGCGACAGGTAGGACCTCTCGCTACCTGGCGCTCTCCAATGCATTTCAATGTAACAATCTTTAAATATTCATAATTATTGTTATTAATATTTTTTTTTTTTTTTTTTTTTTTAAGTGTGAAAAATTCTTTGACCACTTCTGTCATGTTAGATTAAGGTAAAAAAAAAAAAAAATGTGCAGAATTGATATTACAGGTCTGATATTATTGTAATCATATTACTAAATTCTTTAAACATTTTTTTTTTTTTTGGTTTCCAAAAATATGGTGGTTTGGGGGTTAAAAAACTACTTTTAACACATCGCCACCAGCGCTCTGGGGTTTAAACATGCATTTCACAGCGCGAGAATTTTTTGAGCGTGATTTTTTGATGAATATGGTGGAAGCCGGTCGCTCTGACCAGTCGCTATCATGCGCACACCCATACATCGCGGAACCTGTCAAATAGCGACTCGTCACCCCGTATTCAACATTACTGCACACCGACTCAGTCGCTATCAACAACCGAACAATGGCCAAGCACAGCGACTACTAGCGGGCGCTGTGAAAATACTGCTACAGTCGCTCAACTGTCACTACCTGCCGCTATTAATGAATCGGCCTCTTGGTAAGATGGGACATCCCTGTTCAGCTGCATTGCATTGCATTGGAGTTCACAGATTGCAAACTTCAGACTGCCGGTCCACTGGCGATTCAAAGCAAAGCCCAGGCTGGCCAAGCCAAATGCACATACCTGGTTGTCCTAGAATAGAAAAATGTCCCCAGGAAGGATAAAGCATGTCCAGCTGCCTAAATGTAATATTACTGATATTTCAGGTCACCCAGTAAATAAATTAAACAATGTTAAAAACGTATCAGTCTTGTGCCACCCTTGTGCGGGTGCATGCTGGCTGGGAACTCCTGCTTTGCCATTCTGGGCAGGGGGTGAAATTGCCCAGCTGGTCCAGAGGAAAATAGGCTCCCTGCTTTGAGCTGTCAGCGGCTGTGCTTGGTGGCTTACGTGCAGTGAGCAACCACCGATTGACAGCTCTGCACACACCCATCACTGTAACGTTGCTAACAGCGGCTTTGCTGCTCTAGACTCTCCGTCATGCCCTGTGGTGGCTTTGGCTGCAGGTTTGCAAAAACAAAAAAAAGGCTTGGCCAGGCATGCAGGGGGCCCCACTGCCGCCAATAGTTTTGCCCCGGGGACCGTCAGACCAAAGACTTAAAAGTTTACTGGACCAGACCATAACCCAAAGGTTGCATGCCAAGTTGCGGAGGCCCCGGGGCACGCACCCCTTGCACCCTCCTTATAATCCTGCTGAAATAATTGAATGCTGTGGAATCTTTCCATTGCCTTCTTCCTCTGGCTGCACGCACCTGGTGTCATCCATTCAGATTTGCCTGAGGGGGAAGGGGGGTGCATTAGAAGCAGCAGTGCTAGATAATGCTACAGGGTTTGAGGCAAGATTACAGATGATCTTGGGGGTTTCATACAGCGGAGCATTCTAAATAGTATTTTTAGAAATATTTTTGACATTTTTGGGGTCACATTGTATTTTGGGTCACTTTAACAGGTCCAATGTGCCATGGTTTCAGAATACAACGGTGGATGTTATTTGTGCATTTTTGGGGTGAACATGGCAAACAAGTCACAGGGGTCCCACAGCAAGCTCTGGCCACAGCTGAGCATGTGCCATGGCACACCCTTCCCAGCTCCATTGTGACCAGAAAAAAGAAAAGAAGAAACAGGCTTTGCTTAGAATATATAAGCTATTTACATATAATTGAAGATTTTGAGCTGATTTGAAATGGCTTATTTTACACTGTTCCTAGTGGGGATAAGGTGTGTGGAAGTTAGTGTGTGTCTGGACAGGGACTTTGACTTGATCGTGTCCTGTCCACCCTACATTTAGACTCCCTTTAGGGTGCAGCTTTTTATATGGATGATTAAACATGCCTTGGACAGCAGTCAGTCTGTGATAAGATCTCACTGGGACTTAGGCCCTTATTTAAGAAGGGATAGCGTCAGGTAGTGGCTGGTTAATGACAGGTAGCGACAGGTAGCGACTGGTGAACGCCGGACACGGCACACAATTACACATTTATCAAGCAGAATCTGTTTAGCGACTGGGATAGCGCCATGTAGCGTCTGATTCATCATTTTCACAGCCTCAGCGAACAGCGCCAGCGTTCAGCCTTGCACAGCGCCAGGTATGACCTCTCGCTACCTGTCGCTCTCCCATACATTTCAATGGACGATCCTTTTCTTCTCTTTAAACGGGGTTTTTTTTTCAAAAAAATCACAAATAATTCTTTGACCTCTTCTGGCATTGAAATAGCAATTTTTTCATAATTTTTTCATTTTTTATATATTTCCTCAGAAATGACATTACAGGTCTGGCATTAAAGTGTTCATGTTACAATGTAATTCCATATGTTTTCGCTTTGTTACTAGTGGATAGATGCTTGAAAACACACTTTAAACACACCGCCTCCTGCACTCTGGGCTTCAAACAAGTATTTTTCAGCGCCAGAGATTTGTGAGGCTGTATTTTTGCTGAATATGGTGTGAGTCGTCGCTATGAGCAGTCGCTAACATGCGCTCCCATACAGCGCTGTACTGGCCAAATAGCGACTCCTCACAATGTATTCAACATTACTGAACAGCGACTGAGTCGCTAAGAACTAGCGACCCACGGCCGAGCACAGTGACTACTAGCGGGCGCTCTGAAAATGCCTGCTACAGACGCTAATCTGTCGCTACCTGCCGCTAATGATGAATCAGCCTCCCTATCTGGTCTGGTTGGTTAAGGTCACCTAGGGAATTTCAGGGTTGAGTTAATTTACAAGCAATAGTGGGAATCTACATGCTTTCAAGTGAATGAATTAATATATTAATTGAATATATTACTATATTAATTCAATTAGTGCCTATTAATTCAAAACAGAGCACCTTACACTCATTAACAAACCTGTTTTCTGTGTTAGAAATTATTATATAGTAGATGTCTGTACTTTGTTGTTGGTAGAACTGAAGAAACCAAATGAGAGCCTTGTCCAATATTATTTAAATACAGCTGGCCTTACTATAAGGTCCCCCCATGCCTTTTTTGCTATACCTCTCATGTATCTTTGTGGAAAAAGCAGATGCGCTGATAGGGAACAAAAGAAATATTAATACTGGCTTGGGCCTCAAGCCCTGACTGGGAAAGATTTCCCAGGATATACTCAAAGATCCAAGACTTGCAATTGTATGACAGATGGTATCTGCATTTACATTTAATCGGATAGCAGCCAATGGCTTTCAGAGGGACCAATTCAGCAAGCTGCACTGGAATCAATGGATCTATGAACATGACTATATTATTTCTGTGGTTAGGCTTCTCCTTCAGAAATGCTAATATCCTTTAAAGGCTAAAAACGTCTACAGATAGTTGTAGACTTCTTTGTGCCACAGTCAACCTAAGTAAGTGCCTTGCTGCACAGATTTTCTCTCAAAATGAAAAGAGAAAACTTTTTTTTTTTTTTTAGAAAAATGACTATTGTTTTATTGTCCTGGAGCAAAATGGTTAGACAATGGGGGAACATGTATTGCTTATTTCACAGGATCCAACAGAGGTCAATGAAACACATTTTTTCTTCATTTTCTTTAGGAATCCAATGGTGAAATTATGTGTGATAATTAGAGATGAGCGAGTAGTGAAATATTCGAAATTTCGAAAAAAATGCTCGCCACTTGGAAATCTCAATTCGACCACTTGGAGGTCACCAAGTCCACCCTGAAACATCAGAAAATGATGCCAACACTGCTGGAATGCAGCTGGGACAGCAGGGGAAGCATGTCTGGGTGCATATAACGCGCCCAAGTTGCACTATTACGCCACTATCACAGCCACTCAACAATACACTCCAAACACAATATAACTTCTACGTAAAGTGAGACAAGACAAGGAAACCTTCTTTCCTCTACATTGCCATGGAGTGTGTTACCCCAGCAGTAAGGGAAGCTTAAAGGAGGAGGTTTGTTACATTGTGTCACCCCAGCAGTCAGGGAAGCTTACAGTAGGAGGTTTGTTACAGTGTGTCACCCCAGCAGTAAGGGAAGCTTACAGGAGGAGGTTTGTTACATTGTGTCACCCCAGCAGTAAGGGAAGCTTACAGGAGGAGGTTTGTTACATTGTGTCACCCCAGCAGTCAGGGAAGCTTACAGGAGGAGGTTTGTTACAGTGTGTCACCCCAGCAGTAAGGGAAGCTTACAGGAGGAGGTTTGTTACAGTGTGTCACCCCAGCAGTAAGGGAAGCTTACAGGAGGAGGTTTGTTACAGTGTGTCACCCCAGCAGTCGGGGAAGCTTACAGGAGGAGGTTTGTTACAGTGTGTCACTCCAGCAGTAAGGGAAGCTTACAGGAGGAGGTTTGTTACAGTGTGTCACCCCAGCAGTAAGGGAAGCTTACAGGAGGAGGTCTGTTACAGTGTGTCACCCCAGCAGTCAGGGAAGCTTACAGGAGGAGGTTTGTTACATTGTGTCACCCCAGCAGTCAGGGAAGCTTACAGGAGGAGGTTTGTTACAGTGTGTCACCCCAGCAGTAAGGGAAGCTTACAGGAGGAGGTTTGTTACAGTGTGTCACCCCAGCAGTCAGGGAAGCTTACAGGAGGAGGTTTGTTACATTGTGTCACCCCAGCAGTCAGGGAAGCTTACAGGAGGAGGTTTGTTACAGTGTGTCACCCCAGCAGTAAGGGAAGCTTACAGGAGGAGGTTTGTTACAGTGTGTCACCCCAGCAGTCGGGGAAGCTTACAGGAGGAGGTTTGTTACAGTGTGTCACTCCAGCAGTAAGGGAAGCTTACAGGAGGAGGTTTGTTACAGTGTGTCACCCCAGCAGTAAGGGAAGCTTACAGGAGGAGGTTTGTTACAGTGTGTCACCCCAGCAGTCAGGGACGCTTACAGGAGGAGGTTTGTTACAGTGTGTCACCCCAGCAGTAAGGGAAGCTTACAGGAGGAGGTTTGTTACAGTGTGTCACCCCAGCAGTCGGGGAAGCTAACAGGAGGAGGTTTGTTACAGTGTGTCACTCCAGTAGTAAGGGAAGCTTACAGGACGAGGTTTGTTACAGTGTGTCACCCCAGCAGTCAGGGAAGCTTACAGGAGGAGGTTTGTTACAGTGTGTCACCCCAGCAGTAAGGGAAGCTTACAGGAGGAGGTTTGTTACAGTGTGTCACCCCAGCAGTCAGGGAAGCTTACAGGAGGAGGTTTGTTACAGTGTGTCACCCCAGCAGTCGGGGAAGCTTACAGGAGGAGGTTTGTTACAGTGTGTTACCCCAGCAGTCAGGGAAGCTTACAGGAGGAGGTTTGTTACAGTGTGTCACCCCAGCAGTCGGGGAAGCTTACAGGAGGAGGTTTGTTACAGTGTGTCACTCCAGCAGTAAGGGAAGCTTACAGGAGGAGGTTTGTTACATTGTGTCACCCCAGCAGTAAGGGAAGCTTACAGGAGGAGGTTTGTTACAGTGTGTCACCCCAGCAGTCAGGGAAGCTTACAGGAGGAGGTTTGTTACATTGTGTCACCCCAGCAGTCAGGGAAGCTTACAGGAGGAGGTTTGTTACAGTGTGTCACCCCAGCAGTAAGGGAAGCTTACAGGAGGAGGTTTGTTACAGTGTGTCACCCCAGCAGTAAGGGAAGCTTACAGGAGGAGGTTTGTTACAGTGTGTCACCCCAGCAGTCGGGGAAGCTTACAGGAGGAGGTTTGTTACAGTGTGTCACTCCAGCAGTAAGGGAAGCTTACAGGAGGAGGTTTGTTACAGTGTGTCACCCCAGCAGTAAGGGAAGCTTACAGGAGGAGGTTTGTTACAGTGTGTCACCCCAGCAGTAAGGGAAGCTTACAGGAGGAGGTTTGTTACAGTGTGTCACCCCAGCAGTCAGGGAAGCTTACAGGAGGAGGTTTGTTACATTCCCCTCGATTCAAAGAGCCAAAGTTAATTGATTTCGTATCGAGAATCGTAAGTTTGGGTGGGTGTTTGTAATTTTTTCTTGTTTTTTTGGCCATTTCGTATTCGCACGATCGTTCGCGCATAGATGTATATGAACATACGCATTTCGTACGAGAATCGTATAATTTGCGTTAGTTCGTGTGTTTTTCCCGTCCAAATCGTATTATTTGCGTCCGATCCTATTTTTTACGTCCTTCACATGGGCTTGCGACCAATTCAGAGAGGTGATTGCTAATTGTTTGGAAGCCCATTAAAGAGCTGCTTTACGAAATGTTTGCCGGCAGCTATTTGGCCTCGGGAGTAGGATGGAGCGGAGCGAGTTTGTGGCACATCAAGGGCTTATGCTTTTTGGCATTGAGTTGATCGAGATGTCTGAGAGCAGATTGCCCCTGCGTCGTCGCATGAACATCGATAGCATGAATGATGTTGAGCTGTTCGAGCTGACCAGGCTTAATCGCGCTTCCCTCCATAAATTATATAGTGAGCTGCGGCCATGGTTAGCCCGCACCACAAGGAAGGGGCATGCAATTTCAGGTATGACCAAGATGCTTGGCTGCCTGCAATTTTTGGCGAACGGCTCGTTCCAGAGGCTGGGTGCCCTCTCCGTGGGGATGTCACAGCCTACGCTGAGCCGCGCACTCTCTAAATTTTTGGAAGGCATGGCTGCCATAACTCCAAAATATATTTATTTTCCGGATGATATGGCAGCCAGAAACGCCATTAAGCTTGGGTTTTATAATGTGGCCGACATGCCCAACGTTATTGGTGCTATTGACTGCACACATGTGGCACTCGTACCTAGGGCAGCCGACGAGTATATATATAGGTATTGAGATTGGTTATTATGTTGGCCAACGTGTAATGTAACCTGTTTTCCTTTGCGGCAGCATATTTGTTTATCCCTCATTTGTGTAGCTGCTTTATCTAGGCTTTTCATTAGTATTTCCCAATAGAGTGCAGACATGTTTTGTTGTTAATTTTTTATTTTGGGTCAAATATCAATTACCCTTTTTGTATGTTTTTGCCTTAAGGAATCGTAAAATGGGACACTCCCTTAATGTCCAGGCCGTGGTTGGTCCGGACATGCGTTTTATGAGTGTCCTTGCCGGCTACCCAGGATCGTCCCACGACTCCTATATCCTCAGGCGATCTGGGTTGTTTCGGAGATTTGAGGCAGGTGAATTTTCGGGGGCATGGCTGCTTGGTAAGTGTGTCCTATTTGTGTGCTATTAAATGTTGGATTAATCTTGTATTTGTTGATATGTTAGTATTTGAATTCTTTACATAAGCCTGAAACTGCCTTTTTCTTGGGTCATATATTATGGACTTCCAAAAAAAATGCTTGCCTCGCTTTGTCCTTCAGAATGTTTTCCCTTTAGTTAGGATGTCTGTAAGTTCCATGTCCCTAAATATATTGGTTGGGAGTTTATACCCAAGGATCTTTGAGCTTTGTCTCCTTTTGTACTATTGTTCTTTAAATGTCAAAGTGGACTTAAACTGCATACATTGTAGTTTCCATATAAATGTGGATAGCCCCTCAGCAGCATCCTAATTGTAACATGTCTGAAAACTAAAAATATATGTAAATTCCAAATCCCCTTGGCCGTGCAGATGTTTGTTAATTAATTGGTATATTGAAGTGCCATTTTTAATTAGGTACTACATTAGTGGCAATATTTATTTTGCTAATGTGCCCTGGGTGTTTTTTTTCCCCTTTACCTTACATCATTATGATATATGTTAAATTATTTGTGTTTGTTGTGTTGCCTTTTTAATTTTGATTACATTTAATTGTCTGTTTAAGGTGATTCCGGGTACCCACTTCTACCCTGGCTCATGACGCCTGTGCTGCGGCCCCAGGATGCCTCTCAGGAAGCGTACAACCGTGCGCACCGCAAGACCCGGGCTGTTGTGGAGAGGGCCTTTGGCCTGTTGAAGACACGTTTTCGTTGCCTGGACCATACTGGGGGCGCCCTGCAATATGATCCCAAGAAAGTGATCGACATTATCATGGCCTGTGCTGTTTTGCACAATTTTGCCATCCTGGAACGTGTCCCACGTTATGTAGATAGCCTGCCCTCTTCAGCCGTAGAGGATGATGTCGAGAATTTTGGGGGGCCACCCAGTGAGTCTGGCCAATCAGTTCGAGCCAACCTGATCTTGCAGCATTTTACTTAATTTTATTTCGTGTCTCAACATTCTGTGTGTCTGTGTTATCCTTTTTGTTAAATATGTTGTTTAGCCGTAATGTGGCATTACCTCAAAGTAAAACATTTTTACCTTAATTGTTGCCTAATGTATTTCATGTAGTTTCCTTAGCTTTAGATTTGCATTGTTACACCTCTTCAAACCAAAAATATCTGGTTTAGCCCAAGCTGTTTAAAATGTGTTCCCACTAAAAACGCCACAAGTATTGTAAGTGTGAATTTTTTTTTACTTAGAAAAGTAAAAATTATAGTGCTTAACAGAAAACATTCCACATACATCTGTGGTTACAAATGGATAAAATTTAAAAAAAAACATCGAGCACATCTACACCTGGAAGTGAGTGGCACAACCAAACAAGGACACCCAGTCCAAAGGCCAGCCTAGTCCAGTCATTAATATTGCCTGTGCCCAGGGATATTTGGGCATGGCCATAATGTCACACAAACATGTCTGCAAACAGGAGGAGCACCAACCAAATACATATTTAGAGCCATAAGTGGCCAGATACCCTCCACATAGACCTATGGCATTGGCTAGTGGCCTTAAGCATTACTCTAAGGAGCTATATGGGAGCAAATACAAAACACAACCTGCATGAGCAACACAAAATGGATTGTTTGAAACCTCAAAGGACAAGTAAATACAGTGGGGGTTAAGAGAAAAGATGTCCCACACACCCATGGCTTAATAGGGTGGCTGCCCATAATACCCAGGTGGAGGTCCAGGTGGAGGTCCATGTGAATGGGACCTAGCCTGGGCCATGGCAGCATTGTGAATTTGAAACTGCTCCACAATGTTTCTCTGCATATTGGTCATCTCAGCCATGGCTGACTGGATGCCATTACTTGCAGTGATCACGTTGCTGTTGAGGGTACGCAACTCCACGAGGATGCCCTGTAGACTGGTATTGATGTTGACCATGTCGGCATGCCTTTGCTCACGCTCTGTAACGAGCTGTGCCTCATAAGAGTCCCTTTGTTGGGTCCATAATTGAAGCAGGGCACTCTGCCTCCCCTGGGAAATTGTGGGGCGGCGAAATGGAGTCCGCCGCACAATTACCCTGGCTCTTGGGCGTGCCCTGCCGCGTGGTGTCGTCCCCTCAACAGCAACAGGCCTGCTTTGCAAATCCTCAGCAGCAGAGTGAAAACTGGGGACTGTAGTGTCAGTCTCCCCATGTGCATGCACAATGGATGGAGATTCACTCTGCTGCTGAGGATTGGCCAGAGAAACATTATGGAGCAGTTCCAAATTGGGACCCAGGGGGAGGTCATCCGACGTGCCCTGCATGGAGACATCATCATCTTCCTCCATGTCCTGGATCTCTTCCATGAGTGTGCGGGTCTGTAGGGACATATAAAAAAAAAAGTGTAAGTTGGCGTCCAAATTTGGGATTCCCACAGTTTAACACATTCTTAAGCACTTGGTAGTATTTATGGTACTAAATTAACTTACCGGAAATCTCGGATCTGGGCTCCTATGCTGTACGGACCTGGTAGGCATAACCAAACTGGGGGGTGAGTTTACCCTTGCTGAGGGATCATGCTGGGCTGAAGAAGAGAAAAACAAACCACGTAAACACACACATAACCATTTTTGGGATAGGTAATCAAATAAACCTCTATTTGTAATATTAATCAACTCTAGAGCAATGGGGACATTTGTTCAAAGACACGCAAGTTTAGATAGGTGCAATGGCTCGCGAAAACTGCTAACTGACCTCAGTTCTAAGTCAGGAAGTGTACCCAGTCAGCATACAACTTTCAACGCACATTTTTGGATTTAGACTACCATTCGCTAGGTCCGGGGTACTCAAACAATTGTTGGAAAGGTCCATTTAAAGGTATGTGGTGAGAGGTGAATGTTTGGCCATGGGGCTGACGCAGGGGGTGTCTAGTTAGAAATAAACACACTGGTGGAGGGGCTGGAGATTTCCAAGTGCAAACTAATAAAGGCTGCTTGCCCTTGCTGGGCTGGATGGGGCAGAGCTGAGGGGACAGGGATTGGATGGCTAAAGGGGGGAGTTAACGTATTGATGGTGATGGGATGGATGGAGCAAATCTGTTACAAATGTATGGGGCTTATGTGGGGGGGGCATGGGGGGACTGTGGCAGATGGGGCAGAGCAGGGGCAGCGGGACACGATTGTGCCAAGAGAAAGTTTTACAAAGTTACTGTGTACCTTGCAATGCCACTTCCTGTGCAGTACTTCATATTGCAATGCTATGTTTCAGGGAGCCATCACATTGGGCAGGAGAACAACCACTACATCGCCGATCAAGGGGGCAGCTATGAGCACGTCAACACAGAAGTAACTGAGTGCAGGGCTGTCTGGGCAGGGGTCCTGGAATCTGGTGCCAAGGTCCGCATTGGGACCCCGGCCCGCCAGTTGAGTCTCGCTGCTCTAGGTCAGATATGTTTGGGGGTGGCTAATTACATTGTTAACTCAAACACAACTCACACAACAAATAGGCAACCCATACATAATGATGTGTGTTTTGTGATTGATTCAAAATATATCACTTTTCAGGAGAAACTTCATGACTTTACCAATCCTTTGGGAAATTTGATCTTTGCCATAATGGATGTGGTCCTAAATGTGTGATTCCCAGGGACCAAAAGAGGACACAAACAGGCACAGTAGTGCGAGGCCAAGCAAGGCAAACCATAGGGGCATCCCGTTATCTTGTTACTAGTGAACTTTAGATTATTTAGCAAACAGGCAAACATGCAGATTTAAGAGTACTCACCGTGGGTACGGGTCGGTGAGTCTGTGTCCCTTAGACCAGCATGTCCACCGACCGCGACCGGATGGAGAAGTCCCAGCACAATCTCCTCAGCAGGGGTAAACTCCAATTTAGAAGGAAAGCCACCTCCAGTTTTCAGGCTGAAAAGAGAAAATCGTTTGGTACTCAGAAAAGGTGCATACAGTACATCCTAAACATTATATTTGGAGAAAACATTTATTTACCTGTAATTATGCCTTTTAATTTCTTTTTGACGTACAGCATACTTCAGATCAGAGATTTTCTTCTGAATTTGGGACACATCTTTCCTCTCTTCCCCCGCTGCATTTACTTGTCGTAGGATGGTTTCAAACAATTCCATCTTGCGCTGCTTTGTGGTGTGTTTTGATTTGCTCCCATAGAGCTCGTCATAGTATAATGTAAGGCCACTAGCCAATGCCATATTTTGGTCATGGGAGAATCTCCCACTCAACTGGCCGCGGCGCAATGTGCGGCCAGATGGTTGGCTTGGCTGCTCCTCCATGTGTGCAGACACATGTGGTGACATTATGGCCTGGGGCTGGGTAGGGGAATGGCCGGATTGGTGGCTTCCCAATGACTGGACTGGACTGGCCAAGGGACTGGGTGTTCTGGCGTGGCTGGCCACCGAACTTCCAGGTGTAGATGTGGTCATGGTTGCAATTCTGGGCCCTCTTGGGGGGCTATGTTCCTGGCTGGTGCCAGGTCGGGGGCTCTGTTCCCGGCTGGTGCCAGGTCGGGGGCTTCTGGCCCTGGATGGGGTTCTTCGGGCCCTGTAGGGGCTTCTGGCCCTGGATGGGGTTCGGCGGGCCCTGTAGGGGCTTCTGGCCCTGGATGGGGTTCGGCGGCCTCTGGCTGGGCTTCTGGCCCTGGATGGGGTTCGGCGGCCTCTGGCTGGGCTTCTGGCCCTGGATGGGGTTCGGCGGCCTCTGGCTGGGCTTCTGGCCCTGGATGGGGTTCGGCGGCCTCTGGCTGGGCTTCTGGCCCTGGATGGGGTTCGGCGGCCTCTGGCTGGGCTTCTGGCCCTGGATGGGGTTCGGCGGCCTCTGGCTGGGCTTCTGGCCCTGGATGGGGTTCGGCGGCCTCTGGCTGGGCTTCTGGCCCTGGATGGGGTTCGGCGGCCTCTGGCTGGGCTTCTGGCCCTGGATGGGGTTCGGCGGCCTCTGGCTGGGCTTCTGGCCCTGGATGGGGTTCGGCGGCCTCTGGCTGGGCTTCTGGCCCTGGATGGGGTTCGGCGGCCTCTGGCTGGGCTTCTGGCCCTGGATGGGGTTCGGCGGCCTCTGGCTGGGCTTCTGGCCCTGGATGGGGTTCGGCGGCCTCTGGCTGGGCTTCTGGCCCTGGATGGGGTTCGGCGGCCTCTGGCTGGGCTTCTGGCCCTGGATGGGGTTAGGCGGGCCCTGGATGGGCTTCTGGCCCTGGATGGGGTTCGGGCCCTGCTGCGGGGCCTGGGTTGCCGAACTGCCCTACTTGAACCCATGGCCGGTGTGGGCTCCCTTGTGCGGCCTCTTCTGGGGGCAGAGGTGGTGGGTGCTGCAGTTGGCTGCTTTTTGGCTGCAGGGGCACGTGGCTTGGGGCCCCTTTTTTGGGTTCCTGAGGGTCCAGGGTCCCTTGGTGGGGCCGAGGTAGTAGTCTTGCCTCTCAGCTTTCTCCTACCTTGCTGGGACCTTGTTGTTGGGCCCTCCGCGGTCTTGCTTTGCTGGGGTCGCTTGCTCATAGGCTTTTTAGGTGCCATCTTACACAAATGCTCAAAGAGAATGAGCTTTGGGTGCAGGGACCTTTAAATAATGAGCCCAGCGTGTGACGCCTATGCGCACGACTACACGCTCGTACGAACGTACGTTCGAGCGGAACCAGGAAACCGCTGGGGTTTCACTTATCTGCTGCCTTGAAGAAGCATAAAGATGGCGCCCACTATCTTCACCCGTCAACAGGAAGAGATCCTCATGCTGGTAAGTGGCTGCCTGTGCATTTTAATCTAATAGTCAATGATGGCCTAAATGTAAATGATGCGTTTGGAACTAGTTTGGGGTCTCTTAATGTTTAATCACTGGCTCCTCACACTTCATCCTCAAGGGCCGAGCCTGGCCACGTTTTCACCTGTCTATGCTGATGTCCTAATTCGGCCAATTGCTCCGGCTTAGCAACAGTTAATTAACCTGTGGAGTAGCGGGGCTAGCTGGCAAACCTGGCGTGTCTCGGACCTTGATGCGGATGTTTGAGAAACACTGTTTTCATAAGCCATAAAAACACAACGGGAAGCCACACACGTGGTCCAAAAGCCTAAGCATTAGCCTACATCTTGGATGTTTAAACCATCCTAACATGCCATAGATGCAGGTGGCCTGATTCTTGAAGTTGGCTATTATCTGTATGTACATGGTGTGTGATAAATATAACATAAGACCAGACTCTCATTCACAGTCAACGTCCTCTTTAACCCTTTAAGTGCCAGCCTACCTGGAGTTTTTGTCACACTCTGTTGCCAGACCATTTTGCACTATTTTGCGCTCCCCATGTTCAAATGTGATTTTTGAAGGGATTTCCAGGGATTTCCCAGGAAAATGATATATTGTTTTTTTCAGCAGAGTCTGGGCTTTAACATGAAATGTCTTGTTTGTCATTTGTTAGGTGTATTCTTAATATTTTTGGGTGAAATATGTGCAAAAAAAAAAAAAAAAAAAAAATTTTTACATATTGTAGTTTTTTTTGGAATAAAAAATGTAAGTTTGTCAATAAAATCTTATTGCGTGTGAAATCCCAATTTCTCCCGGTTACAGCGGTACCACATATGTATAGGTAGACACCCTTTCCTGCCCAGGAGACTCCCCCAAACTGAAACAGCGCTTTAGGAGATTTTCAGATAAAATACAACTATGCACCGCGCTATGCGCACCTTGCGGTTTTTCCAGAAAAACAACCCTTTACATTTGAAATACCCCCAACAAACTATATATTCTCTGGAAGTACACACCTCAGGCTTTCTAGGGGTACCAAGCTTGTGGATGTGGCCATAGTTTTCTGGAAGTAATCCCTCAACGTAATCTTTGGTTGCAAAGAGTTTCCCTAAAAAAAGGATAAAAAAGCAGAATCAAAGCCACATTTTCCTAAAAAAACTATATACAAACAAGAAAAAACAAGTTTAATCTGAAAACGCAACATCCCCCGAACAGAACAACACCCAACATGCATAGGTTCTGTCAAGGGAAGAGTTGCCAAACACCCCAAAGTAAAGCATGCGCATAACGGTAATTTTACTTGAAAATTTCAGCTCTGCAGACAAAGTGCGCACCTTGCGATTTTTCAACCAAAACAACCCTTTACATTTGGAATATCCCCCATAAACCATATATTCCCTGAAAGTACACACGTTAAGCTTTTTAAGGGTACCCAACTTGTTCTAGTGGGCTCATCTTTCTGGAATTAATTCCTCAAAGAATTCTTTGGTTGCGCAGGGTTTCCCTTAAAAATTTATAAAAAAGCTGAATAAAAAACACCTTTTCCTAAAATATAAATATGCAAACCAGAAAAAACAAGCTAAGTCTGAAAGCGCAAGGTCCCCCGAACAGAACAATACCCAACATGCATAGGTACTATTAACCCTTTTAATTGCCAGCCTACTTGAGATTTTGTCACCCTCTGTTGACAGGCCATTTTCCCCATTTTGCGTCATGTTTTGCGACATGTTTTGCGCCATTTTTGCTGTAACTTTCAGAAAAATTATATATATATTTTTTGCAGCAGAGTTTAGACTTTAACATGAAATGTCTTGTTTGTATTTTTTTTTTTTTTTTTTTACAATATTATTAAGTGAAAAAAAAATAAATAAATAAAAACATTTTTTTAGAAAATTGACTCCTTTATTTTAAATAAAAAATGTATTTTATTAAGGAAAATCATATTGCATGTGAAAGCCCCATTTCTACCGATTAGAACGGTACCACATATTTATCGGTAGCCCCCCGTTCCTGCCCAGGAGACCCCCCTAACTGAAACAAGTATTTTATAACATTCACAAAAAAAATACAAAAACCATCCACACTACAAAGGGTTAAATCGGGAAAAAAAATGACATAGGGTCCCCCCTCCCAGGGGAGGGAGACCCCATTTTTTTTTTGATTTTTAAGGGTTAAAAACCCTTAAAAATCAAAAAAAAAATTGACGTGGGGTCCCCCTTACCCAAAGTAACCAGCCCGGGACCAGCTATGGGGGCTTGTAGGCACAGAGTGGGGGGGCCAGCTTTTGTGGCCCCCCCACCCTGCAGCCTACGAGCCCACATAGCCCATGTGGGCCCGGGCTCTTCTGCCCCCCCCTGGGCTTTGGGGAGGCAGGTAATGGGGGTGCCGGGGGTTAATGGCAAGCCACCCGCTAGCGCAGGTGGCTTGCCATCCCCCCAGCCTTGTGAACTGGTATAGGGGTCATGGACCCCTTACCAGTTCACAAGGGGTTAAAAGTAAATAATGACACAGACACACATAAAGAAAAAAATATTTTATTAATTTTTTTTTTTTTTTACACTATACTCACCTCCCATCCATCCTGGAGCACTCTGTCCCTCGGCGATCACTGGCTTCTGCTCACTTGCTAGAAGCCTTTTATAGCTGCTGGATGACAGATTACAAAGGGTTAATCAAAAAAAAAAATGACATAGGGTCCCCCCTCCCAGGGGGGGCGGACCCCATTTTTTTTTGATTTTTAAGGGTTAAAAACCCTTAAAAATCAAAAAAAAAATTGACGTGGGGTCCCCCTTACCCACAGTAACCAGCCCGGGACCAGCTATGGGGGCTTGTAGGCACAGAGTGGGGGGGCCAGCTTATGTGGCCCCCCCACCCTGCAGCCTACGAGCCCACATAGCCCATGTGGGCCCGGGCTCTTCTGCCCCCCCCTGGCCTTTGGGGAGGCAGGTAATGGGGGTGCCAGGGGTTAATGGCAAGCCACCCGCTAGCGCAGGTGGCTTGCCATCTCCCCAGCCTTGTGAACTGGTATAGGGGTCATGGACCCCTTACCAGTTCACAAGGGGTTAATAGTAAAAAAATGACACACACACAGAGAAAAAAAAATCTTTATTTTTCTTTTTTACACTATACTCACCTCCGATCCGACGTCCCTCGCCGCTGTCCCGCGCCGATCACCTCACTGACAGATGCCGGTGGTGATCGGCGCAGGGCGGGTGACAGGTGAGGGGGCTCCGATCGGAGCCTCCTCACCTGACACCCGCTCTGCTCCGATCACCACCGGCATCTGACAGATGCCGGAGCTCGGAGGGGGTATAGGAGGAGCGGGATGACGTCATCCCGCTCCTCCCACAATGGGCGGGGCTAAGCGGCGGCGGCCGTCGCCGCCATTACAAGAGGTGAGGACCCGGAAGAGGGTCCTCACCTGAAGACTGCGCAGCCCAGGGGGGGGATCGGACCCCCCCCTGGTGAAGAGGAGACCCGGACAGAAGGCTCGGGCGCGGAGGTGAGTAAATGACAGTTTTATTTTTTTTTTTACAGCGGCGATCGGCGATCAGCGCTGGAAACGGGGGGGGGGGCGGCTGGTTTCGGGCCCCCCCCTGAAGACGGAGGACGACGGGGGGGCGATCGGATGCCCCCCCAAGGAAGAGGGGACCCCAGGCTTCACAAGGATACCGGAGGTAAGTGATTTTTTTTTTCTATTTTTTAACTGTTTGGGGGAAATGCCAGGCACGTAGTTTCTACGTGCTTGGCACTTAACGGTAGGAGAGGCAACCACGTAGAAACTACGTGCTTGGCATTTAAAGGGTTAAGGCACTCCCCAAAAATGGCTGCCACTCTAAATGTGTGTGTTAATGACATGAAATTCTCAACTTGTGATGCAAAACATATGGGTGTGTGTGTAAAAGTAAAATCTCTGTGTCCATTATGTTTTTCAGATCATGCTTCAGCGCCGGTATGACTTCGCGCCCAATGTGTGCGAGAAAAGGGACATCGCCCGGGAGATCATCGCCGAGATACACCGTGTCACCAGCACCACCTTCACTCACACCCAGATAATGCAGCATTGGTCGGACCTGAAACGTCTGCACATGCCCCGGGTGCGGAGGTTTTTTGGAATCCATTTCCCAAGTAAGTAACAAGCAATTGCATGGTATCTGTTCCAAATGTATAAGTTAGGCCTTTATTTATAATGACTTTTCTTTGGTAGTGTTGGAAATGGATTTCAGAATTCGCCGCACCCGGAGGCGTACAGGCCGACCAGTGCTGCATGAGTCTGCATCTGTGAGTGAAGGTGGTGGATCTCCCAGGCGACGGACCTACCCCTCCTCTGTGGCCTCCTCAGACCAGCCCCTGGACCTTACCACAGAGGAGGGGCCCAACCGCGTGGGCGTGGAGTCATACCTGGCCAGGCATGGGGAAGGCTCTGGTATGTGACTCTTCATGTATAGGCACAAAGATATAAATGGCAGGCCAAAAACTAAGTTATCCTTTATTATGTATTTGTAGAAGCTTCTGGTGCGGGTGAAATAGTGGAGGAGGAGGCAGCAGAGATGCTGGAAGTCGATCCTGGCGAAGGTGAGTGATGTCAGCCAGACTGGGAGCCAGATATGTTGGGAATAGTGACTCTCTACAAGTACTAACCAAATGTCACATGTTTCTCCAGGGACTTCTTCACAGCATAGCCAGGACCAAGGGCAGCCTGTTGGCCCCAACCAGCCATCTGTCGGCCACCAACTCCGTAAGTCTCCATGCCATTATTCATATTAATGTTTGGTTAGCTAATAACACACACATAACTAAAGGCGTAGCCAATGTGTAGTTCACACTTTCATGTGGGCACTTCGTTAGCTTAAAGAGGACCCTAACTTGTATTAAGAACCTAAGAATTAGCCAACACACTGTACCTACAGATTAGAAACATGGCAAAACACCCTTCAGCCATCTAATGCATGTTATTAGACTGAAAAAAACCAATATGGCGGAATATGGAATTCCCAATATTTACAGGCAGCATGGGATACAGATTGAAAAAAGTAAGGTGCTGCCATGCATTGTGGGACTGATGACCTTTCCCTCAACCCAGCTATGCTCTGGATTCCCAACGCACCACTGTAAGCTACTCCCCTGTACTTTATCCAACTCTCCACTCCTCATTAAGTGTTATGCTTCAGAGTCCAGATGGCGGCGCTGTAATCCCAAAACCTCCAAAATGTACTTTGATCTGGTGCAGAATCATTTGGGAATAGTTATTGGTTTTCATTAAATAATGTTGAAGGTCCGGTGTCAGGAGTTTAAAGACTTACCTGTGGGAAATGCATTAACTTTATCCCTTGGAAGAATGACATATGTCATGCATTTACATGTATTTGATTAACCCCAAATCTATTTCCAGCATAAAAACCGGTCTTGGACTCCTATTTATGTTTATTTCTCTATTGCTTACAGGGATTATCCCAAAAACCGTGCATGAAAAAAAAAAAAGAATCAAGGAGTTGGTGGCCGAGCTGCTGGCCATACAGGCGACGTTGGGGCCAACAGATGAAGAAGAGGAGGATGATTAGTGCCCTTGGTCCTGGCTACTTTTGTTAACTAGTTTTACATTTTTTTATGTATTTCCAAATTTTTAATGTTTTTACTAAAAAAAAAAACTTTTACTATGTTTGGCCAAAAAAAAAAAAAAATTTACAAGGTTTTTAAACCCAAAAAAAAAAATGTTACTATGTTTGGAAAAAAAAACAAAAAACTTTTACTATGTTTGGTCAAAAAAAAAAAAATTTTACAAGGTTTTTAAAAACAAAAAAAAAAAAAAAAATATGTTTTGAAAAAAAAAGACAAAAATTTGACTATGTTTTGAAAAAAAAAATATAAAACATTTTACTATGTTTGGACCAAAATAAAAAAATAAAATGTACTATGTTTGAAAATAGCCAAAAAAAAAAAAATAAAAATAATAATTTAAATAAATTATATTTGAAGCCTTCATAAATGTGTCTTTTATAATATGCGCACCCAAAAACTATTACACAAAACAGAAATAACACGCTTATAAACATATAGACATATGTACATTATGTGGTTTGTGTAAGTTTTAGGGTCGTCAACATGAAGAAGGATGCAAGCGCTAAGGGGTTTAGGTAAGTTTTAGAGACTGAGAAATGAAGTTGGATGCAGGTGCTAAGGGGTTTAGGTAAGTTTGAGGGACCGAGAAATGAAGTTGGATGCAAGCGCTAAGGGGTTTAGGTAAGTTTTAGAGACCGAGAAATGAAGTTGGATGCAGACGCTAAGGGGTTTAGGTAAGTTTTAGAGACCGAGAAATGAAGTTGGATGCAGGCGCTAAGGGGTTTAGGTAAGTTTGAGGGACCGAGAAATGAAGTTGGATGCAGGCGCTAAGAGGTTTAGGTAAGTTTGAGGGACCGAGAAATGAAGTTGGATGCAGGCGCTAAGGGGTTTAGGTAAGTTTGAGGGACCGAGAAATGAAGTTGGATGCAAGCGCTAAGGGGTTTAGGTAAGTTTGAGGGACCGAGAAATGAAGTTGGATGCAGGCGCTAAGGGGTTTAGGTAAGTTTGAGGGACCGAGAAATGAAGTTGGATGCAGGCGCTAAGGGGTTTAGGTAAGTTTGAGGGACCGAGAAATGAAGTTGGATGCAGGCGCTAAGAGGTTTAGGTAAGTTTGAGGGACCGAGAAATGAAGTTGGATGCAGGCGCTAAGGGGTTTAGGTAAGTTTGAGGGACCGAGAAATGAAGTTGGATGCAGGCGCTAAGGGGTTTAGGTAAGTTTGAGGGACCGAGAAATGAAGTTGGATGCAAGCGCTAAGGGGTTTAGGTAAGTTTGAGGGACCGAGAAATGAAGTTGGATGCAGGCGCTAAGGGGTTTAGGTAAGTTTGAGGGACCGAGAAATGAAGTTGGATGCAGGCGCTAAGGGGTTTAGGTAAGTTTGAGGGACCGAGAAATGAAGTTGGATGCAAGCGCTAAGGGGTTTAGGTAAGTTTGAGGGACCGAGAAATGAAGTTGGATGCAAGCGCTAAGGGGTTTAGGTAAGTTTTAGAGACCGAGAAATGAAGTTGGATGCAGGCGCTAAGGGGTTTAGGTAAGTTTTAGAGACCGAGAAATGAAGTTGGATGCAGGCGCTAAGAGGTTTAGGTAAGTTTCTGGTTGAGGGTGCGCATGCGCAAGATCTTATAAACATACGAACGCACGAATCTAAGAGGCCAAAAACCAATGAAAACCAGAGGCAAACGCAAGTAATTGGAAGAGGTGGACGATGGAAGCAGCCGAAAAAACAGGCTGCCGCCGCAACAGGTGAGCTCATGAACGTGATTTTTACGATTGCCAACTGACTGAGGCAAGTTCGGGAGATATCATACGAACGGACGTATATTTTAGGATAGAAACGTATTTGCTTATTGAATCACTCGCAAGTTCATACGAACGCACGAGCGGACGTGAAAAATAGGATGATCGTGAGCCAAATCCAAGCTGTTACATGTTTCTTTGAATCAACCCAATTGTGTCACCCCAGCAGTCAGGGAAGCTTACAGGAGGAGGTTTGTTACAGTGTGTCACCCCAGCAGTCAGGGAAGCTTACAGGAGGAGGTTTGTTACAGTGTGTCACCCCAGCAGTAAGGGAAGCTTAGAGCTGAGACCTCTTAAAATTGTGTGGAGTCCCAAGAGCTGAGACCTCTCAAACATTGTGTGGAGGCCCAAGAGCTGAGACCTCTTAAAAATTGTGTGGAGGCCCAAGAGCTGAGACCTCTTAAAAATTGTGTGGAGGCCCAAGAGCTGAGACCTCTCAAACATTGTGTGGAGTCCCAAGAGCTGAGACCTTTTAAAAATTGTGTGGAGTCCCAAGAGCTGAGACCTCTCAAACATTGTGTGGAGTCCCAAGAGCTGAGACCTCTTAAAAATTGTGTGGAGGCCCAAGAGCTGAGACCTCTTAAAAATTGTGTGGAGGCCCAAGAGCTGAGACCTCTTAAAAATTGTGTGGAGGCCCAAGAGCTGAGACCTCTTAAAAATTGATTGTATTAAGCCCAAGAGGTGAGCCATAATTTTTTTTATTAATACAGCAATTCTACGGCGGTTAAGGAGGAGGAGGAGGAGGAGGAGGAAATGGCACTTCATACAGATGGCACTTCACTCTTGGCTGCTTTCCACTGTTGTACAAGCAAAGTCCGGGTCAATCCACTTGCTGTTCATTTTGATTAGCGTCAGCCTGTCGGCACTGTCGGTTGACAGGCCGCTGCGCTTATCGGTTATAATGCCCCCGGCTGCGCTGAACACCTTTTCTGATAGCACGCTGGCGGCAGGGCAGGCAAGCACCTCCAAGGCGTACAGGGACAGTTCCAGCCACGTGTCCAACTTGGAGACCCAGTAAGTGTAGGGCGCCGAGGGATCGGGGAGGACAGGGGTGTGGTCTGCCAGGTAGTCCCGCAACATCCGCCGATACTTGTCCCTCCTGCTGATAGCGGGCCCCGCAGTGATGGAAGTTGCACGAGGGGGTGACATGAACGTGTCCCACACCTTGGAGAGTGTTCCCCTGGTGGCTGTGGGCCTGATCGATGTTGTCAGACTCTGGGAGACACTCTCCTCTCTGCCGCCAGCGATGCTGGGTGGGAAAATCTGCATCATGTTCTGCAAGAGTTCCCTCTGGTATTCCAGTAATCGATTCGTCCTCTCCTCTACCGGAATAAAAGAGGAGAAGTTATCTTTATACCGGGGGTCCAGGAGTGCGAAGACCCAGTATAGTTTGTTCTCCAATATCCGGACAACACGTATGTCCCGGGAAAAGCAGCCCAGCATGAAGTCAGCCATGTGTGCCAGACTCTGAGTAGGCATGACGTCACTGCCCCCACCAGAAGGATCATTTTCCATTTCCTCCTCTTCCTCCTCCTCTCCGCCCCACCCGCGCTGAACCAATGGGACGCACACAGCCTGACTGCTACCCTCGCCGCCAGCATCCTCTTCCACAGCCACCTCCACGTTGTCCTCCTCCTCCTCATCCTCCTCCTCCTGCAACTGCCACCGAGCAGCAGACAAAAGTGTGGTCTGACTGTCTACCTGCGTTGCGTCTCCTCCTACCCCCGTCTCCTCTGTGTGCAATGCGTTCTCCCTTATTGCGATGAGCGATTCTTTAAGGACGCATAGGAGCGGGATGGTTACGCTCACTAAAGCGTCCTCGCTGCTGACCTTCTTAGTGGACTCCTCAAAGATACGCAATACATCGCATATGTCTGCCATCCATGGCCACTCGTGGTTGGCAAACTGAGGGAGCTGAGTTGGATGCACGCGTGGATGCATCATCTGGTACTCCATCAATGCTCTCTGCTGCTCACACACCCTGGCCAACATGCAATAGGTGGAATTCCAGCGAGTGGGCAGGTCACACAACAGCCGATGTTGAGGCAAATGGAGGCGTTGCTGGATTTTTTTTAAGCTAGCAGCAGCTACAGTTGACTTCCGAAAGTGAGCGCACAAGCGCCGCACTTTGACCAGTAGCTCTGCCAGGTTGGGGTAAGTCTTTAGAAACTTTTGTACTACCAAATTAAAAACGTGGGCCAGGCATGGTACGTGATTGAGTTCTGCAAGCTCCAGAGCCGCCACCAGGTTACGGCCGTTATCGCACACAACCATGCCTGGTCCTAGCTGCAGCGGCGACAGCCACATCTCTGTCTGCTGCAATATGGTGTGCCTCACCTCTGCGGCGCTGTGCTTCCTGTCGCCCAAGCTGATGAGCTTAAGCACCGCCTGCTGACGTCTCCCCGCGCCAGTGCTGCAACGCTTCCAGCTAGGGGCTGAGGGCGATGTTAAGGCAGAGGAGGAGGAGGAGGAGGAGGAGGAGGAAGAGGAGGGAGGTCTATCAGAACCCGTGCTGGCAATCTTGGGCGGGGGTGGTATGTAGGCCGTCCCTGTTTGCGACCCCGTCCCCGCTTCCACAACATTCACCCAGTGTGCCGTCAAAGAGATTTAGCGTCCTTGGCCGCAAGCGCTTGTCCACGAGTCGGTGGTCAAGTGGACCTTTGCGCTGACTGCGTACCTCAGGGCCCGCCTGATGTTACGCGACACGTGCTGGTGCAGGGCGGGGACGCCACACCGGGAAAAATAGTGGCGGCTAGGGACGGAATAGCGAGGTGCGGCAGCCGCCATCAGGTCGCGGAAGGCCTGCGTCTCCACAAGCCTAAACGGCAACATCTCCAGGGCCAGCAGTTTGGAGATGAGGCAGGTTAAGGCTTGGGCTTGGGGGTGACTGGAGGCGTACTTCCGCCTGCGGTTGAACGCCTGCGAGATGGACAGTTGATGGGACGAGGAGATGGAAGGTGCAGACGAAGATGCGGGGGAAGGGGGGGCTGAAGGAGAAGGCCCCAAAGTAGCCGAGGCAGAGGCAGATGTGGAGGTGTCCTGGGTGGAGGTCTGGACCGCAGTGGCAGCACACAACAAAGGGGAAGAGGCAGTGGCAGCAAGACCGGGCGCAGGTTGTATTGCGTTTGCTCTCTCCCACTCAGCCCAGTGCTTGACTTCCAAGTGACGGCGCATGCCTGAGGTGGTCAGATTGCTCTTCTCAGAGCCCCTACTCAGTTTTGAGTGGCAGATTGCGCAAACCGCGCTCAGTTTGTCGTCCGCACAAACATTAAAAAATCTCCACACCACAGAAGTACGAGGCCTCGATGGGGGAGCTTCGCGCGACTGCCTGCTGCCGGGAAGAGCTTCGGCCCTGCTGGCTGTGGCCTGCCTTCTCTGTCTGGACTGTCCTCTGCCTCTGGACTGTCCTCTGCCTCTTGCTGCCTTATTTGGTGATGCGCAGACCGCATCTCCACTGCTTTCCCCGCTGGACATCACCCCTGTCCAAGTGGGGTCGGTCATTTCGTCGTCCGCCACCTCCTCTTCCACTTCCTCTCTCTGCTCCTCCTCCTGCCCACTGGACATTCCAACAGCCTCCCTTGATGGCAACTGCGTCTCATCATCATCGCTCATGATAGCAGATGCTGGTTCCGGGTCCACATCACTAGGAGATGGCGGCTACTCAAGTGTTTGGGCATCACTACAAACAAATTCCTCTGCTAGCTCCTGGGATTCTTGCAGAACATCTGGAAAAGGACCCGAAAAGTGGTCCTGGGAGGGGTCAAGGGTGGGCTGACTCTGTTGGCCAGGTTGGGAGGAAGGAGGGTCAGAGTGAGACTGTGTGGATGACTGGGTGGTGGACAAGTGAATGGAAGCATTATCGGCCATCCATTGCACCACCTGTTCACGCTGCTCAGGCCTCAACAGAGGTGTACCCCGCCCCCCGCATAACTGTCCCATAAAGGCAGGGAAGCTGGATGAGCATAATGCTGGCTGCCCCTCACCAGCACGCATTGTATCCCCACTGGCTTCAATGCGGTTTGTGCCCCCACCAGCATTTCCGCGCCCCCGTCCTCGTCCACGTCCCTTTGCGCTAGCCCTCCGCATTTCAGGCGTTTTACTTTTTTGGCCACGCGTTATGCCAAATATAAATATATTTTTTAGGAGAACACCTGGCTATACAGCCGTATACTGCCAGAAGGTGAAATGGTGCCTATACGCACCGGGTATATAACAGTCTTTTGTTGGCACAGAGGACACAAAACAGTAGAGCCAAATATAAATATATTTTTTAGGAGAACACCTGGCTATACAGCCGTATACTGCCAGAAGGTGAAATGGTGCCTAATACGCACTGGGTATATAACAGTGTTTTGTTGGCACAGAGGACACAAAACAGTAGTGCCAAATATAAATATATTTTTAAGGAGAACACCTGGCTATACAGCCGTATACTGCCAAAAGGTGAAATGGTGCCTATACGCAACGGGGTATATAACAGGGTTTTGTTGGTAAAGAGGACACAAAACAGTAGTGCCAAATATAAATATATTTTTTAGGAGAACACCTGGCTATACAGCCGTATACTGCCAGAAGGTGAAATGGTGCCTATACGCAACGGGGTATATAACAGGGTTTTGTTGGTAAAGAGGACACAAAACAGTAGTGCCAAATATAAATATATTTTTTAGGAGAACACCTGGCTATACAGCCGTATACTGCCAGAAGGTGAAATGGTGCCTATACGCAACGGGGTATATAACAGGGTTTTGTTGGTAAAGAGGACACAAAACAGTAGTGCCAAATATAAATATATTTTTTAGGAGAACACCTGGCTATACAGCCGTATACTGCCAGAAGGTGAAATGGTGCCTATACGCAACGGGGTATATAACAGGGTTTTGTTGGTAAAGAGGACACAAAACAGTAGTGCCAAATATAAATATATTTTTTAGGAGAATACCTGGCTATACAGCCGTATACTGCCAGAAGGTGAAATGGTGCCTATACGCACCGGGTATATAACAGGGTTTTGTTGGTAAAGAGGACACAAAACAGTAGTTCCAAATATAAATATATTTTTTAGGAGAACACCTGGCTATACAGCCGTATACTGCCAGAAGGTGAAATGGTGCCTATACGCACCGGGTATAAAACAGTGTTTTGTTGGCACAGAGGACACAAAACAGTAGTGCAAAATATAGTTTTGTATATAGGTGCTAATACACCACTGAAGTCTTTCTGTCCCTATTCCAGCATCAGCTACCCCTCACTAAAGCAGCCGTTTTGAGCAGAGTGTATATAGGTGCTAATACACCACTGAAGTCTTTCTGTCCCTATTCCAGCAGCAGCTACCCCTCACTAAAGCAGCCATTTTGAGCAGAGTGTATATAGTTTTGTATATAGGTGGCAATACACCACTGAAGTCTTTCTGTCCCTATTCCAACAGCAGCTACCCCTCACTAAAGTAGCCATTTTGAGCAGAGTGTATATAGTTTTGTATATAGGTGCTAATACACCACTGAAGTCTTTCTGTCCCTATTCCAGCAGCAGCTACCCCTCACTAAAGCAGCCATTTTGAGCAGAGTGTATATAGTTTTGTATATAGGTGGTAATACACCACTGAAGTCTTTCTGTCCCTATTCCAGCAGCAGCTACCCCTCACTAAAGCAGCCGTTGTGTGCAGTGTGTATATAGCTAGAATGAGCTATATACCGTTCAGCATAGTAGCCCTAATAAGGACTCTCAATGACTCTCTTATCTTCTGGTAGCTGGTATATATGGTGGTAAATGCGATATTCTGAGCTTCTGGGGCCCTGCCTGCCTACATATGAGCTATATACTGTTCAACATAGTAGCCCTAATAAGGGCTCTCAATTACTCTCTTGTCTTCTGGTAGCTGGTATATGTGTTGGTAAATGCGATATTCTGAGCTTCTGGGGCCCTGCCTGCCTACATATGAGCTATATACCGTTCAGCATAGTAGCCCTAATAAGGGCTCTCAATGACTCTCTTGTCTTCTGGTAGCTGGTATATGTGTTGGTAAATGCGATATTCTGAGCTTCTGGGGCCCTGCCTGCCTACATATGGGCTATATACTGTTCAGCATAGTAGCCCTAATAAGGGCTCTCAATGACTCTCTTGTCTTCTGGTAGCTGGTATATATGGTGGTAAATGCGATATTCTGAGCTTCTGGGGCCCTGCCTGCCTACATATGGGCTATATACTGTTCAGCATAGTAGCCCTAATAATAAGGACTCTCAATGACTCTCTTGTCTTCTGGTAGCTGGTATATATGGTGGTAAATGCGATATTCTGAGCTTCTGGGGCCCTGCCTGCCTACATATGAGCTATATACTGTTCAACATAGTAGCCCTAATAAGGGCTCTCAATGACTCTCTTGTCTTCTGGTAGCTGGTATATATGGTGGTAAATGCGATATTCTGAGCTTCTGGGGCCCTGCCTGCCTACATATGAGCTATATACTGTTCAGCATAGTAGCCCTAATAATAAGGACTCTCAATGACTCTCTTGTCTTCTGGTAGCTGGTATATATGGTGGTAAATGCGATATTCTGAGCTTCTGGGGCCCTGCCTGCCTACATATGGGCTATATACTGTTCAGCATAGTAGCCCTAATAATAAGGACTCTCAATGACTCTCTTGTCTTCTGGTAGCTGGTATATATGGTGGTAAATGCGATATTCTGAGCTTCTGGGGCCCTGCCTGCCTACATATGAGCTATATACTGTTCAGCATAGTAGCCCTAATAAGGGCTCTCAATGACTCTCTTGTCTTCTGGTAGCTGGTATATATGGTGGTAAATGCGATATTCTGAGCTTCTGGGGCCCTGCCTGCCTACATATGAGCTATATACCGTTCAGCATAGTAGCCCTAATAAGGGCTCTCAATGACTCTCTTGTCTTCTGGTAGCTGGTATATGTGTTGGTAAATGCGATATTCTGAGCTTCTGGGGCCCT
Organism: Gastrophryne carolinensis; assembly: GCA_027917425.1. NCBI lineage: Eukaryota > Metazoa > Chordata > Amphibia > Anura > Microhylidae > Gastrophryne > Gastrophryne carolinensis. Next base: position 306,918,608 of record CM051239.1, on the reverse strand, counting down.
GCCTGCCTACATATGGGCTATATACTGTTCAGCATAGTAGCCCTAATAAGGGCTCTCAATGACTCTCTTGTCTTCTGGTAGCTGGTATATATGGTGGTAAATGCGATATTCTGAGCTTCTGGGGCCCTGCCTGCCTACATATGAGATATATACTGTTCAGCATAGTAGCCCTAATAATAAGGACTCTCAATGACTCTCTTGTCTTCTGGTAGCTGGTATATATGGTGGTAAATGCGATATTCTGAGCTTCTGGGGCCCTGCCTGCCTACATATGAGCTATATACCGTTCAGCATAGTAGCCCTAATAATAAGGACTCTCAATGACTCTCTTGTCTTCTGGTAGCTGGTATATATGGTGGTAAATGCGATATTCTGAGCTTCTGGGGCCCTGCCTGCCTACATATGAGCTATATACTGTTCAACATAGTAGCCCTAATAAGGGCTCTCAATGACTCTCTTGTCTTCTGGTAGCTGGTATATATGGTGGTAAATGCGATATTCTGAGCTTCTGGGGCCCTGCCTGCCTACATATGAGCTATATACTGTTCAGCATAGTAGCCCTAATAATAAGAACTCTCAATGATTCTCTTGTCTTCTGGTAGCTGGTATATATGGTGGTAAATGCGATATTCTGAGCTTCTGGGCCCCTGCCTGCCTACATATGGGCTATATACTGTTCAGCATAGTAGCCCTAATAATAGGGACTCTCAATGACTCTCTTGTCTTCTGGTAGCTGGTATATATGGTGGTAAATGCGATATTCTGAGCTTCTGGGGCCCTGCCTGCCTACATATGAGCTATATACTGTTCAACATAGTAGCCCTAATAAGGGCTCTCAATGACTCTCTTGTCTTCTGGTAGCTGGTATATATGGTGGTAAATGCGATATTCTGAGCTTCTGGGGCCCTGCCTGCCTTCATATGAGCTATATACTGTTCAGCATAGTAGCCCTAATAATAAGGACTCTCAATGACTCTCTTGTCTTCTGGTAGCTGGTATATATGGTGGTAAATGCGATATTCTGAGCTTCTGGGGCCCTGCCTGCCTACATATGGGCTATATACTGTTCAGCATAGTAGCCCTAATAATAAGGACTCTCAATGACTCTCTTGTCTTCTGGTAGCTGGTATATATGGTGGTACATGCGATATTCTGAGCTTCTGGGGCCCTGCCTGCCTACATATGAGCTATATACTGTTCAGCATAGTAGCCCTAATAAGGGCTCTCAATGACTCTCTTGTCTTCTGGTAGCTGGTATATATGGTGGTAAATGCGATATTCTGAGCTTCTGGGGCCCTGCCTGCCTACATATGAGCTATATACCGTTCAGCATAGTAGCCCTAATAAGGGCTCTCAATGACTCTCTTGTCTTCTGGTAGCTGGTATATATGGTGGTAAATGCGATATTCTGAGCTTCTGGGGCCCTGCCTGCCTACATATGGGCTATATACTGTTCAGCATAGTAGCCCTAATAAGGGCTCTCAATGACTCTCTTGTCTTCTGGTAGCTGGTATATATGGTGGTAAATGCGATATTCTGAGCTTCTGGGGCCCTGCCTGCCTACATATGAGCTATATACTGTTCAGCATAGTAGCCCTAATAATAAGGACTCTCAATTACTCTCTTGTCTTCTGGTAGCTGGTATATATGGTGGTAAATGCAATATTCTGAGCTTCTGGGGCCCTGCCTGCCTACATATGGGCTAGATACTGTTCAGCATAGTAGCCCTAATAATAAGGACTCTCAATGACTCTCTTGTCTTCTGGTAGCTGGTATATATGGTGGTAAATGCGATATTCTGAGCTTCTGTGGCCCTGCCTGCCTACATATGAGCTATATACTGTTCAACATAGTAGCCCTAATAAGGGCTCTCAATGACTCTCTTGTCTTCTGGTAGCTGGTATATATGGTGGTAAATGCGATATTCTGAGCTTCTGGGGCCCTGCCTGCCTACATATGAGCTATATACCGTTCAGCATAGTAGCCCTAATAATAAGGACTCTCAATGACTCTCTTGTCTTCTGGTAGCTGGTATATATGGTGGTAAATGCGATATTCTGAGCTTCTGGGGCCCTGCCTGCCTACATATGAGCTATATACTGTTCAACATAGTAGCCCTAATAAGGGCTCTCAATGACTCTCTTGTCTTCTGGTAGCTGGTATATATGGTGGTAAATGCGATATTCTGAGCTTCTGGGGCCCTGCCTGCCTACATATGAGCTATATACTGTTCAGCATAGTAGCCCTAATAAGGGCTCTCAATGACTCTCTTGTCTTCTGGTAGCTGGTATATATGGTGGTAAATGCGATATTCTGAGCTTCTGGGGCCCTGCCTGCCTACATATGGGCTATATACTGTTCAGCATAGTAGCCCTAATAATAAGGACTCTCAATGACTCTCTTGTCTTCTGGAAGCTGGTATATATGGTGGTAAATGCGATATTCTGAGCTTCTGGGGCCCTGCCTGCCTACATATGGGCTATATACTGTTCAGCATAGTAGCCCTAATAATAAGGACTCTCAATGACTCTCTTGTCTTCTGGTAGCTGGTATATATGGTGGTAAATGCGATATTCTGAGCTTCTGGGGCCCTGCCTGCCTACATATGAGCTATATACCGTTCAGCATAGTAGCCCTAATAATAAGGACTCTCAATGACTCTCTTGTCTTCTGGTAGCTGGTATATATGGTGGTAAATGCGATATTCTGAGCTTCTGGGGCCCTGCCTGCCTACATATGAGCTATATACTGTTCAACATAGTAGCCCTAATAAGGGCTCTCAATGACTCTCTTGTCTTCTGGTAGCTGGTATATATGGTGGTAAATGCGATATTCTGAGCTTCTGGGGCCCTGCCTGCCTACATATGAGCTCTATACTGTTCAGCATAGTAGCCCTAATAATAAGGACTCTCAATGACTCTCTTGTCTTCTGGTAGCTGGTATATATGGTGGTAAATGCGATATTCTGAGCTTCTGGGGCCCTGCCTGCCTACATATGGGCTATATACTGTTCAGCATAGTAGCCCTAATAATAAGGACTCTCAATGACTCTCTTGTCTTCTGGTAGCTGGTATATATGGTGGTAAATGCGATATTCTGAGCTTCTGGGGCCCTGCCTGCCTACATATGAGCTATATACCGTTCAGCATAGTAGCCCTAATAAGGGCTCTCAATGACTCTCTTGTCTTCTGGTAGCTGGTATATATGGTGGTAAATGCGATATTCTGAGCTTCTGGGGCCCTGCCTGCCTACATATGGGCTATATACTGTTCAGCATAGTAGCCCTAATAAGGGCTCTCAATGACTCTCTTGTCTTCTGGTAGCTGGTATATATGGTGGTAAATGCGATATTCTGAGCTTCTGGGGCCCTGCCTGCCTACATATGGGCTATATACTGTTCAGCATAGTAGCCCTAATAATAAGGACTCTCAATGACTCTCTTGTTTTCTGGTAGCTGGTATATATGGTGGTAAATGCGATATTCTGAGCTTCTGGGGCCCTGCCTGCCTACATATGGGCTATATACTGTTCAGCATAGTAGCCCTAATAATAAGGACTCTCAATGACTCTCTTGTCTTCTGGTAGCTGGTATATATGGTGGTAAATGCGATATTCTGAGCTTCTGGGGCCCTGCCTGCCTACATATGAGCTATATACTGTTCAACATAGTAGCCCTAATAAGGGCTCTCAATTACTCTCTTGTCTTCTGGTAGCTGGTATATATGGTAGTAAATGCGATATTCTGGGCTTCTGGGGCCCTGCCTGCCTACATATGGGCTATATACTGTTCAGCATAGTAGCCCTAATAATAAGGACTCTCAATGACTCTCTTGTCTTCTGGTAGCTGGTATATATGGTGGTAAATGCGATATTCTGAGCTTCTGGGGCCCTGCCTGCCTACATATGGGCTATATACTGTTCAGCATAGTAGCCCTAATAAGGGCTCTCAATGACTCTCTTGTCTTCTGGTAGCTGGTATATATGGTGGTAAATGCGATATTCTGAGCTTCTGGGGCCCTGCCTGCCTACATATGAGCTATATACTGTTCAACATAGTAGCCCTAATAAGGGCTCTCAATGACTCTCTTGTCTTCTGGTAGCTGGTATATATGGTGGTAAATGCGATATTCTGAGCTTCTGGGGCCCTGCCTGCCTACATATGAGCTCTATACTGTTCAGCATAGTAGCCCTAATAATAAGGACTCTCAATGACTCTCTTGTCTTCTGGTAGCTGGTATATATGGTGGTAAATGCGATATTCTGAGCTTCTGGGGCCCTGCCTGCCTACATATGGGCTATATACTGTTCAGCATAGTAGCCCTAATAATAAGGACTCTCAATGACTCTCTTGTCTTCTGGTAGCTGGTATATATGGTGGTAAATGCGATATTCTGAGCTTCTGGGGCCCTGCCTGCCTACATATGAGCTATATACCGTTCAGCATAGTAGCCCTAATAAGGGCTCTCAATGACTCTCTTGTCTTCTGGTAGCTGGTATATATGGTGGTAAATGCGATATTCTGAGCTTCTGGGGCCCTGCCTGCCTACATATGGGCTATATACTGTTCAGCATAGTAGCCCTAATAAGGGCTCTCAATGACTCTCTTGTCTTCTGGTAGCTGGTATATATGGTGGTAAATGCGATATTCTGAGCTTCTGGGGCCCTGCCTGCCTACATATGGGCTATATACTGTTCAGCATAGTAGCCCTAATAATAAGGACTCTCAATGACTCTCTTGTTTTCTGGTAGCTGGTATATATGGTGGTAAATGCGATATTCTGAGCTTCTGGGGCCCTGCCTGCCTACATATGGGCTATATACTGTTCAGCATAGTAGCCCTAATAATAAGGACTCTCAATGACTCTCTTGTCTTCTGGTAGCTGGTATATATGGTGGTAAATGCGATATTCTGAGCTTCTGGGGCCCTGCCTGCCTACATATGAGCTATATACTGTTCAACATAGTAGCCCTAATAAGGGCTCTCAATTACTCTCTTGTCTTCTGGTAGCTGGTATATATGGTAGTAAATGCGATATTCTGGGCTTCTGGGGCCCTGCCTGCCTACATATGGGCTATATACTGTTCAGCATAGTAGCCCTAATAATAAGGACTCTCAATGACTCTCTTGTCTTCTGGTAGCTGGTATATATGGTGGTAAATGCGATATTCTGAGCTTCTGGGGCCCTGCCTGCCTACATATGGGCTATATACTGTTCAGCATAGTAGCCCTAATAAGGGCTCTCAATGACTCTCTTGTCTTCTGGTAGCTGGTATATATGGTGGTAAATGCGATATTCTGAGCTTCTGGGGCCCTGCCTGCCTACATATGGGCTATATACTGTTCAGCATAGTAGCCCTAATAATAAGGACTCTCAATGACTCTCTTGTCTTCTGGTAGCTGGTATATATGGTGGTAAATGCGATATTCTGAGCTTCTGGGGCCCTGCCTGCCTACATATGAGCTATATACTGTTCAGCATAGTAGCCCTAATAAGGCCTCTCAATGACTCTCTTGTCTTCTGGTAGCTGGTATATATGGTGGTAAATGCGATATTCTGAGCTTCTGGGGCCCTGCCTGCCTACATATGAGCTATATACCGTTCAGCATAGTAGCCCTAATAAGGGCTCTCAATGACTCTCTTGTCTTCTGGTAGCTGGTATATATGGTGGTAAATGCGATATTCTGAGCTTCTGGGGCCCTGCCTGCCTACATATGAGCTATATACCGTTCAGCATAGTAGCCCTAATAAGGGCTCTCAATGACTCTCTTGTCTTCTGGTAGCTGGTATATATGGTGGTAAATGCGATATTCTGAGCTTCTGGGGCCCTGCCTGCCTACATTTGAGCTATATACCGTTCAGCATAATTGCCCTAATAAGGGCTCTTAATGACTCTCTTGTCTTCTGGTAGCTGGTATATATGGTGGTAAATGCGATATTCTGAGCTTCTGGGGCCCTGCCTGCCTACATATGAGCTATATACCGTTCAGCATAGTAGCCCTAATAAGGGCTCTCAATGACTCTCTTGTCTTCTGGTAGCTGGTATATATGGTGGTAAATGCGATATTCTGAGCTTCTGGGGCCCTGCCTGCTTACATATGAGCTATATACCGTTCAGCATAATAGCCCTAATAAGGGCTCTTAATGACTCCCTTGTCTTCTGGTAGCTGGTATATATGGTGGTAAATGCGATATTCTGAGCTTCTGGGGCCCTGCCTGCCTACATATGAGCTATATACCGTTCAGCATAGTAGCCCTAATAAGGGCTCTTAATGACTCTCTTGTCTTCTGGTAGCTGGTATATATGGTGGTAAATGCGATATTCCGAGCTTCTGGGGCCCTGGCAGCTACAGCCTGTCTTTCCCTGCTGTGAGCGTCTATCCCTTACTAAGTTCAAGCTGCTAATGCTGACGAAGAGGAAGTGCTGAGTTTTGTAGATTCGAGGTCACATGGTTTTTCCAGCCAATGCGTCTAGACGCCGTTCTCGCGATGCCAGCGTCCTCCCAGGATCTGTCCCACCCCCCCTGCATGGTGATTGGTGTAAAAAACGCGCCAGGGAAGGTGTGAGGGGAAATGAATTGTGAGTGCGCCATCGCCGCTGTACTCGATCGAAATCGAGTATGACGAATAGCGTAGTATTTGATCGAATACCGACTCGGTCGAATACTACTCGCTCATCTCTAGTGATAATAATAATACAGAGACCTGAAATCATTTATGCTCTACATTATAGTGCCAGCATCAAGAAATAAACTCTATAGCTTTTGTGTCACTGCTGCTAGGTAACTCTGATAGCAGAAACTAACACACCAAGCTTAACCACAAAGCAAAACAGACGGAATGCGATTAAAAAACGGCCTGGGACTTTTTTTAGTCTCACCTCACTGGTCCTTCTGTACAGTTTCTGGCCCGGCATGGTTTTGGGGGGGGGGGGGGGTAATGGTAAACACCCCACTCAAGACAGGCTATGGCACTAACCTGTTGGTAACAAAGAGAAGCTGAGCCTTCAGTGAATGGAAGAGTGTGAATGAATGTGTGATGTGCCAGTGCCTCCACCCAGAATACGGCTCTTGTAACTGAAGGGGAACAACTTTCTGGGAAATAGACCAAGTTGTCTAAGCAGAGGGACTACTGCTCCCAGAAACCATTTACCTAAGTCACTCACTGACACAGTGAAGTATAAACAGTACTATGAACTTATGTAGTTAAGGGCAACTTGGCAATACAAATGGATCATACACAGTATAACACAATGAAAAACCCATTTGAGGCTTCAGTTAGTCTGAGCACATATACCCGGATATATATATATATATATATATATATATATATATAGTCTATAGCTAAATACCTCCAGGAGAAAGTTGGCACAGGATATAAGCTGCAGGGGCCCCTGATCTTGACTCGAAGAGATGATTCACTCTAGACACGCCGAAGTTGATGATCAGACATGCAGTGCAGTTAAAGCTTCTCCACGGGGCACACAGCATCTGGACAGGCGGGTCAGCAGGCAGAAGGCAATGAAGAAGTTCAGGAGCAGCTACAGAAGATCCCCCACATGGCACCATCACCTGGACATTCAGGTGAACAGTGTAGTAGTCTGGGAAGCGATCCAGGCTCCCCTGTTAGTCTGTATATGTAGGTTGCAGCAGCACAACTCCTAGCAGCAAGCCATGTGCTCAGTTCTTCTAGCATACAGAAAGTTTGTCTGATATCTATAGTCTTTGATATCTCTAGCAAGGGGCTGCAAACCCCAACTTGCCGGGCAGGAAGTGTACCATCAATAGCTAGAGAGAGAGAGTGATCTGCAGCAAGCCCTCTTCTCTGCGATCTCCAGCAGGCATGAAATGTTTCAGTCGCAACTCTGTGGTAACTGAGCATTTCCCTACAGCATCTTTAATGTCACATCATATACAGTACATATACAAATATATGAATAGTATATTAAGATGTAACTATATTACTACTCAATTACTATACTAAATGTTATCAATCATGTAGTAATTAAATAAGAAATTACTTCTATTTTGTATGATAAAACAATAAGCTTCTGGTCAGTCTCATGCTACTTTCATACTTAGCGTTTGCAGAGAGATGGCAATCGACTTTCGACCATGCCAAATGATGTGAAAGTGCTGTCCATAGTAACCTATGGGTGCATCTCAGGCTGCATCTCGTGGCTGAGGTGCACTGCCCCACCCAGCCTTTCAGATAGGCTGTGGACAGTTTTCAGAGCTGTACAATCACCAGGATAGTGACAATTCTGGTGATTATTCCTTATTAAATCCTTAGCATCCTTAACCTTAACTTTAAATCCTCTTCACTGCCGGTCACCTGAGCTGCTGCTGTCCTTTGCTGAGTCCTCTGGTCTTCACTGCTGCCACTGTGACCTCTGCTCTTCTTTGTCATCCTTACCCCACCAGAACCCCAAGTACACCTGCACCAGCAACAATTACACTCCCATCTCTGCCCTGCTTCTTGCTACACCCAAATCACTGCCCTGCTATACGCTGCAGCGCATCTCTGCCCTGCTCCATGCTGTCCCCTATGTCTGCCCAGCTATATGCTGTACCCCATCTACACCCTGCTCTTACTGCACCTCCCTCTCTGCCCTGTTCCATTCTGCACCCCATCTCTGCCCAGTTCCATGCTGCACCCCATCTCTGCACCTCCCCATGCTGCACTTCCATCTATGGCCTGCTTCATGCTGCACCCTATCTCTGCCCTTCTCCATGCTGTACCTCTAACTCTGCCCTGCTCCATACTGCACCCCCATCTCTGCCCAGCTCCATGCTATACCCCGTTCTGCACCCTGCTCCATGCTGCACCAACTCTCTGCCCTACTCTGTACTGCACCCCTTCTTTGCCCTGCTCCACTCTGCAGGCCATATGCCATGCCCCCATCCCAGCCCTGCCCCACGCGGTACCCCATTGTTGCCCAGCTCCATGCTGTACCTCCATCTCTGCCTCCTCCACCTCTATCTCTACCCTGTTCCACAATGCACCTGCATCTTTGCCGTGCTCCATGCTGTACCCCATCTCTGCCTAGCTATATGCTGTACCCCCATCTACACCCTGCTTCTTGCTGCACCGCTCTCTCTGCCCTGTTCCATTCTGCACCCCATCTCGCCCACCCCATGCTGCACCCCCATCTGTTGTCTGCTTCATTCTGCCCCCGATCTCTGCCCAGCTCCATGCTGCACTCCCACCTCTGCCCAGCTCCATGCTGTACTCCTATCTATATCCTACTCCATGCTGCACCCCCCCTGCCCTGCACCACGCTGCACCCCATATGCCCTGTCCCTATCTCTGCCCTGCTCTATGCCGCACCCCCAGCTCTGCCTAGCTCCATGCTGCACTCCCAACTCTGCCCAGCTCCATGCTACAACTCCATGTCTACGCAGCTTCATGCTGCCCCCATTTCTACCCAGCTCCATGCTGCCCCCATTTCTACCCAGCTCTACGTTGAACCCCATCTCTGCCCAGCTCTGCACTCTACTACATCTCTGTCCGGCTCCATGGTGCACCCCATTTCTGCTCCAGTCCATGCTGCACCCCATCTCTTCCCATCTACATGCTGCCCCATTTCTTCCAAGCTTCATGCTGCCCCCCAATCTCTGCCTAGCTCCTCGCTACACTGCTGGGACCCTTGGGGACTTTTATGGGCCCCACCAACTGGACTGCCAGTGGAGCCCATCATATATCACTAGCCTCCACTAGGGGCACAGCACAGAGTGAATTTAGAAGCTGAACCCTATGTGTAAAATGCAGAGTGAGCTAGAGAAGTGCCAGGCATCTTACCCTGGAAATGCAATGCTGGCTGGGCCACTGATCCCGATCTCTGCTCCAGATATCACACTAGGGGCAGGGCAGGGAAGAGAGCAGTAGTGAGTGCAGCCCTTTCCAAGCACGCTCTCTGAATTTTAGAAACAACCATTGGCCGGTGCCACCACTTTCCCTACTGCACATTGGCCACTACCCCAGCTGACTTCCCGCACCGCGGATGCTCACCTGACCTCCCTCCCGCACATCGGCAGCTATGACGTGGCCGCACTCCTGCACATCAACTTCCCTCCCAGCTCCCGGCCATCAGCCTCTCCCCCACTTCCCTCCCACATGTCAACCCCTACCTCCGTCACACTCCCGCACATCGGCCACGCACCCGCAGCCACCCTGTTTCTGCCGCTCACTGACTCCCGGTGCGTCCAACGGCCAATCTGCCCCTGGGTGCAGGTAATCCCCAGGTTATGCAATAAGGAGGGAATGGGTATTGTCGGGCATAGAGAGACAGACCAGGTACTGAGTAGTGGCAAGCCAGAGATAGGGGGATTTAAACCTGACCTTCAGCATCATTTAATAAAAAGCCAAAACATTTAAAAACAATTCCTCAGCATCTAAAATTAATTTTTAGTCACTTACGTATTATTCTTTCCCCTGGGTCAGGAAAAGAACAGTGATCCCACAATGTAAAGCAGCACAGTCAGAAGACACTTCCTGTTTGGACACAGCCTGAGACTCCATGGGCCACCATCTTGGATGTTTAAAGGCTCATTAAATGCACTAGATGCAGATAGGATGAGATTTAATGTGTGTATGTACAGGGTGGGGAAAACATATAAGATAGACTCTTATTCAAAGGTCTGGTTTAAAATGTCATGCTGAGTTTGTAGGCAGAAGAGGTTGGCTTGCCAAGGGCAGGTGAAGTATGTTTGTAGTTAGTAGTAGTAAATGAAAGATTATACGTTCAAGGACATAAGATTACTGAAGTAGGGGAAGAAAACAAACTAATGGCTCTGGTCAGGACTGGCAGCTACTTTAAGTGGAACGTAAAGGTTTCCGAACGCTGGCCTTCTCCTTCCCCCGATTTGGTATGTCCCACTGTGTGAACCCCCCCTCAGAACTAACCTGCTTCCTCACACCCCCTGGCGATGTAAGCATACGTAGGCTGCATCCCCGAATCTTCAGGCTGTGAGTACTCCCCCCCTGCCATTAAGATTCTGGGGATGCCCCCAGGGCACAAAATGAAACCCAGGATAGTAAAAATCCAATTTTAAAAGGACCGCAAACCCATCATCAATGATAAGGCAGCAAACAGCTTTCGTAATGCCTGTCCCAAGTGCCTCGCCTCATTACTTGGAGCCTAGGGTTGAAGCTGGGCTCCAAAGTTTATCATTTCATTTCTCTAGGACCATGCAAAAAAGTGGTCTCACAGCCACTCTGTCCCTTGGTGCTCTCAGAGTGGGCGAGCAAACAAGCCACAGTTGTCCCATAGAGGTCTCAGACCAGAGTACGAACCATGACATATACTTCCTAGTTCAGCCGCAACACAGAAATTGAAGTGAAGAAAGAAGCTTTGCTTAGAATACACAAGGCATTTATATATAATCAGATGCTTTGAAATAGCTTATTTTACACAGTTACAGTTGGGGATAAGTTAGTGTGTGCTTGAACAGGGACCCATGCATACTAATGCCTGAGAATTCCCACGTGCATTGGGCATACGTCCATTTTAGGATGCCTACCATGTCAATATGTGCCACATCAAAGATGCACACATGCATGCATATTTGCTGCAGCCAGTCAATCCGAAGCTAGACTCCAACTAGATCCAACTAGAATTGTGGGCTAGACAAGGGAAAACACCTGGCTCGCTTGCAGCCAACAACCTATTTGCAAGACAAGAGCCTTTTTTCTTGAGAGATTAAATTGCTCAGTACTAGAGATGAGTGAACGTCTTAAAAATTTGTTTGGGACAATTTGTTGAATTATACCAAGAAATCGGGGTTTGTCCAAATCAAATTTTTATGAATCACTGTTTAAGCCTACCTCCACCCACGTTCCAGTGCCTGGCGATGTCCTCATTGCTGTAGGTGTCTTCAGTGGGACAGAGGACACATATTCTCTGTCCCACGCTGGACTCCCAGCAGCTAGTTCTCCACCACAGAAGGGAGCTATTTAAAAAATGAGGAGTGAGATGCCACCTCACACTTCACCTAGAAATAGCCCCTCCCTGCAATGGGAGTGAGCATTGTAAGTTGGGTATCAGGACGGAGGATATGTGTCTGTTGTTACACTGAAGACTGCAGAGAGCGGCAATTGAAGGGGGTAAGTATTAGTGTAAAAAGTTTAATAAAGGACCTTTTTTTTTGGTGTGGCACTTTCTTTTTCTTTAACCCTACGTGAACTGATAAAGGGTCCTTGAGATTTCTATACCAGTTCAAAGGGCAAGAGGGGCCAGTAAGCCACATGCTGGCAAGCAAGTGACTTGCGAAAACCACCTGTTTGATTACCTGAGGGGGCAACTCTTCCACACTTTTTTAATGGTGATTTCAGGGAAAAATTCAGATGGTACAAATCACAAGAACATTTGGATTCGTAGCGAATCGATTTTACCTGAAATCCGAAAGGTATTCAAATTTGGATGAATTGGTACTCCCATCTCTGCTCAATACCCTATACCAGTGTTTCTCGACCCTGTCCTTAGAAATCCCCATTAGGCTAATACCCAGACAGATACACAGACAAACTAATTAGAGCTTCAGTAGTACTACACAGCTACCTGATTTGAGATCCAGAAAACGTGACATGTTACGGGTACTTGAGGACAGGGTTAAGAAACACTGCCCTATGCACCTTAAGGTATTTGTAGCTTTAATATGCTCAGATATTTTTCCCTCACAGCAATCCAGTTTTTTTCTTGCCCTGCACCAAATTTAGAACATGAATCTTGCCAAAAGTTTTTATATTTTGCTTAGTAAATGTTATTAGCTGATTGTACTGGCCATCGGTACTGCCATTGGTACTTACTGCCAGTAATCTGAAAACATTACTAAAAAAGGATTAAGAACTTATCATGTTAGCAGCAACAATGCCTTTCACTCTGCAACTTTAAACTCAAGTAAGTGACTAGAGGTCAACGTGCTCTACTGCATGTTTTAGCAGGGAACATCCAACTACTTTTGAGGGTATCACATCACTAGAGAAACCATCTGAAACTCCAGAATTCACTAAAGGTGACTGTGTTCCAGAGATATGTGAACTTGTTGTCAATCATCTTCTTTTGGGTCTAAATACGAGTAAAGCCCTTCATTCCTAATATGGGGTGCAGAACAGGTATAACCAGCTTTCATGCGCATCTTTAGGAGATCGCTCAAAAATCATGTGGTACCTGAATGCCTGAAGAGGGCAACTATCCTTCTGGTAACATAAGAAGGCCTTAGCATCTGACCTGATGGAATTTGGGCTAGTGATATAGACCAACGCAGAAGTTCCTCGGGAATGTGCCCTGTCACTGCTACTTTTCACTCTATACAAATAATTATGTCTCCACTGAGGATTGCATAGCAACAATAACAAGGATACTAAAGACAGAGGAGATGATAAATTATTTTTGGAAGATTGCATTGGTTCATCATATGTTAAGTATAGAACCAGTGGCTGTGGAGAAAGTACAGATCAATAAATTCTTGGGTATCATCATCACTAGAGATGAGCAAACCTGCTGAAGTTTGGGTTTGACAAGTTCAGCCGAACTTGTCTCTAAAGTTCAGTTTGGGTCCAGAGGTTTGGGGGAGGGGGGTTTGTTGGAGGTGGACACATTAACCACTCAATCTGGTGCTGGCACAGCCAAGTCCTTTGGGATTCACGCCTTGTTCATCTCAAGGAATGTAAGCATGTCCTGTAGACAGGCAGATCCTGTCGGAAATGACACCCCTGCGTTGCTGAACACACTTTCTGACAGCACACTTGCTGCAGCACTTCCAAGGCATAGAGGGCAAGCTCTGGCCACATGTCACGTTTAGTGACGCAGAAATTGAACGGGGAGGACCCATCGCTCAGAGACACGTTGACAGGTAGTCATCCACCATGCGAGTCAAAGTCTACCTCCTGGTGCTACAGGCCATATCCGATGGTGGTAGTTGTGGCAAACAACAACAACAACAATAAAATAAGTTCTTTCGCATTGTGGCCTGGAGTATGTGAGCCAGGCTGCCTTGAGTCAGAGTCACAGGAGAAGCTGTCCTCAGTGTCAGGTGACTCCTTCTCCTCCCTCTAGCCATGCTCCAGTGACACCTGTGAGCTGCACTGGGTTTCACCCTGCTGTGACAAAAAGTCCTCTTCATCTGAATCCCTCAAAACTGTCCCCTGGCTTAACAGCAGCATACCTGACCGCTGCCGGCTCAGCAAGCCACTCTGCAAGCCACGTGTGCACTCAGCTGACACATGGGAATATGGGCCTTCCATCACGACCCTAAAGGTATTTTTTCCAGCAGGCAAAGGATGGGGATGGTAGCACTGAGGATGGCATCATCCTCGTACTGAAAGCACTGCAGCACCATGCATATGTTGCTCATGGTGGCCAGCTCAATGGTGGTGAAATACCGTTGGTCTGCACTTCTACTCACTCGAGCATTTTGGATCTGAAACTCCACTATTGCCTGCTGCTGCACAGCTTGTAGGCTGCTACAAGATTACGCCCATTGTCGCACAGCACCTTGTCATGCTTCAGGTGCAGCAACCACTTATCTGTCTGCTCCTGGATGGCAGTATACAGTTTCTGGGTGGACAGATGAGTTTTAGCATCACAGGCTGCTTATTCCCCAAGGCAGTGCTCAATTTCGTGGTTCAGGGGCTGTGCTGACTGCTTGAGTAAGAAGCAGAAGAAGAAACAGAATAGGAGGAGAAGGAAACAGGAGGCACCTCCTAATTAACAGCAATCCTGGATAGTGGAAGTATATGTGCTTCCTGCCTCAGTCCCAGGCATAATTTAATTGACCCAGCAGGCAGTTAGAGAGATGTAATGTCCATGCCCATGCTTCCTTGCCAAGTGTCAGTAGTGAGGTGGACACTGGAACTAATGGCATTGCCCAGTGCACATCTTATTTTGCCACAACCTTTTGGTGCAGGGCAGGTATGGGCTGGTGAGAAAAGTAGTAGCAGCTAGGAATGGTGTATTGTTGAATAGACACCACCATCAAATCTTTTAAGCTGTCCATCTCCACCAGGCAGAATGGGAGAATTTTTAAGGCCAGCAATTTAGAAATGCTTGTATTTAGGGCCAGGGCTTGTGGATGAGATGGTAATGTGCTGCAGGTCCAGCTCACCAAGTGTGATAAAACATAACATTTAATGTAACATTTTAAAATATAGCATGACCTGTGTGGAGTGAATATCCTGGGCTCCCCATTCAAAGGTAACGCGTTTCGGGGTTACCTCACCCCTTAATCCTACCTACCCCGAAACGCGTTACCTTTGAATGGGGAGCCCAGGATATTCACTCCACACAGGTCATGCTATGTTTTAAAATGTTACATTAAATGTTATGTTTTATCAGACTTGGTGAGCTGGACCTGCAGCACATTACCACAATTGGGACTTACAGAGGTCTGTCCGTGCTCCCAGGTGAAATATCTCAGGGGATTTCTGAGCTGTCTATCTTTTTGGGACTACTAGTGGATGAGATGGGCCCAACTTCCTCTTTCAACTTTCTCTCCAAAGTTTGCGGGATGGGAAGCTGAAAGTTTCCCTGGGAAGGTGTGGACTGGCTTGGTGATGGTGGTGGTGATGCTGCTGCTGGTGTTGGAGGTGGTGGAGGTCCCACATCCTCCCTTTGGGTGAAAACAGGTTGCCTTTCATTGGGGAGGCTGTGGTAGCAGCTGTCTCAACTCAAGCAGCAGATGGAGCCTCAGGTGTTTTCATGGTTTTTAGGTGTTTCTGCTAGTTCAGCTTGTGTTTGAATTGCAGGTGCCTGATCATGGACGTGGTGCTGAAATTATTAAGAATTTTCCCTTGTCTCAAGCACTGGTGGCATAGCTTGCAAATTACCTGTGTCTTATCCTCTCTGAAGATTAATAAAAGTGTATTTGAATACGCACAGCCAAAAATTTCTATTTGGAGGTGCTGGCCAGTGGGGACTAATTTTGAGAAATATATACAGAGCTCTAGAGATGCCCCAAATGGACCCCTAAGTAATTGGCCACACTCATAGGTTTATTAAAATAATTCATACATTTTATTAATATCAAAAGTAACATCAATCCATAAGACAAACAACAATTGAAGACGTCTGTTGTTTATTAGATCTTTTGCACAATCAAATCTAATTGGTATTAGAGCCATATAAAGGGATCATCTGCAGTTTTTGTCTATACATGTTTTTTTAACTATGTCTTCAATTGTTGTTGTTGCCAATAAAAGACCCTGCTTTTTATAGGCGGGTCATGTGTCCTGCCTGGCCAGTCACAGCCATGCCCAGAATGGCAGGAAGAAGGCTGATTGACAGCTGTACAGCCAAACAGGCCTTCTTCTAGTTCCACAGATTTTAATTTGAGGGTTTACCCATCCCTAATCCTCACCCATAAATTAAACTGAAGTGCACACATTGATTATAGTGTGAAGAAGACCCAACAAAGACTTGATTTCCTGTGGCTCCTGGGAGCTTCCAACTAGTGTCAATCCCTCCTTCACATTGACGCTACATTTAAATTAAGTGGCTGGCTGGCTGGTGTGTGCACATAGTGGGCTTGCCACTCTGTGAAGCCATCAGCAGGAACGCCCTAGAAAAAACCCTTCCTGTCTCAGTGCTGGGGGAGCTGAGTTAAGTTAAATTCGACTAAAGTCATGTTCATTTAGCTTGGTGTCAGCAATGCAGCCCTTGTGCCACTACTATGCTGGTCATTCTAGTGCTGCTGGTGACTTCAAGATTGTTCTGTCATTCCTCGGCTCTTAAATTATCTCCATGGACTTGCGCAGACTCTTGTCTAATGAGAGCCAGTTGCCATGACTATGTCATTTGCCAAACGGCTCTCATTGCCTTGAATAGAGAGTGCGTGCTGCCGCATCCCCAGTGGCGTGCAAGCTCCCATCCTAGCCTATCTGAATGGCTGATAACAATAAGAGCCATTTGGTAAATGACATAGTCACGGCATTGGATGAGGACCTGCGGATCCACAGTTGGACCGGGGAAGTTATTAACGACATTCTGAGGGTTTCACAGAGCCAGGCAATGAGATGTATACATCTTTTAGATTCCAGGGCAGCCACAGGTAAGTTTTGTTCCACATTAAAATGGATCAAAAGATTTTAAAGCCTGACCCAATTCCCTCTCCCCCAGGAATCCTGATTTGAAATGCCCCACTGTCTGAAACCCCCCAGTCGCCTGGTATGCTTACCTCAGCCTCTCCAATGAGCCCACAGCGCATGTGCAGCAGCATCACAGACATCCTTTTCTGCCTGTGCCTGGTCATGCCCACTGTAACTGAATGGCTGGCATGGCTGCACATAGCTGAAGGATGCGAATGATGCAGTCTGCCTGCATGTGCATCATGGGATCAAGGAAAGGCAAGAAAAGTGAGCAATCCAGGGGTTTCACACAGTGAGGCATCCCAAACTGTCCCAATGTGAAATCCCGGGTTTTGGTCTACTTTAAAATATTTTTGGTAATGTTTTTTTTCTTTTAACTTAACAAGACAAAAAAGTATATATATATATTGTAGGGATCCTCCCGGGGGATGGTGTGTTTGGACACAGTTCACAGCAGACGTAGATTTTATAAAAGCAGGTCTTGGTGTTTATTCATGGCATAAACAGTCCAGCAAACAAAAATATACAGCAACAACGTGCTTCTTTTATACAATCAAAATAAAAGACCTAGCCTGGCTGGGCGCTTACTAACAGGTTCTTCTCACCTATCTGACACTTTCAAAGCACAGCTTTCGCCTGGATATCGCAGGGTAAGTTTCAGCTCCAGCAGTGGCTGCGCTCGCAGCTTCCTCCAAACACCCACAGGCTGTTCATTCCTGGCTGAGAGCAATCACCTGCAGGCTCTGCAGAGCTTTTACCTTCCCAGGCTAATTAGGATCAGAGCTCACCTGATCCAAAACCCGAACTGGATCGGGGGGGTGTGGAATGACAGGTCCCTCTACCAAACCTACCTGCCATTCCATATAAATCCAGGCCCGGCAAGATTAAACAACAACTCAGCAGCATATCACTGCTGAGAAACAAATCAATCCTGGACTTACCATCTCACCCTGCGTAGTAACCTAGGTGAAATGTACACCCCCTCGACCACTTCTCCAGTGACATGTCTACATATCCCCCCCCTCTTTTTCAGACCGGAGGGCTGAGCATTTTGTCCCCACAGACAATGTACCCTCGACAATGCGTCAGCATTTGCCTGTAATTTCCCTGGCCTGTGTTCCACAGTGAAATTAAAGTTTTGTAGGGACAGAAACCATCTAGTCACTCTTGCGTTTCTCTCCTTGTTTAACTTCATCCATGTTAGGGGGGCATGGTCTGTTACTAACTTGAATTTCCTGCCTAGCAAGTAATATTTTAGGGATTCGAGGGCCCACTTCACTGCCAAACATTCTCGCTCCACAATGGCATAATTTTTCTCGGCCGGGGTTAGCTTCCTACTCAAGTACATCACCGGATGCTCCTCACCATTCACTACTTGTGAGAGTACTGCACCTAAGCCTGTGTTAGAAGCATCTGTCTGGACCAGAAATTCTCGCCTGAAATCGGGGGTAACTAACACAGGTTGTTGGCACAAGGCAGATTTAAGGCTTTGGAAAGCCTTCTCGGCCTCTGGAGTCCACGTGATCATTGCTCTCTTTCCGCCCTTTGTCAAGTCAGTTAGTAGAGCAGCAACTGAGGCAAAGTTCGGCACAAATCTACGGTAATAGCCCGTAATACCAAGGAAAGCTCTGACCTGTTTCTTTGTCAGGGGTCTAGGCCAATTCTGTATTGCCTCAATTTTATTTAGCTGTGGCTTAATCAACCCTCTTCCAATAATGTAGCCCAGATACTTGGCCTCTTCTAGGGCTATTGCACACTTCTCGGCATTTATGGTCAACCCTGCACCACTTATGGTATCCAATACGGCCTGTACCTTACAGAGGTGACTTTCCCAATCAGGGCTAAAAATGACCACATCATCGAGGTAGGCAGCTGAGTAATCACAATGTGGTCGCAAAATCAAGTCCATCAACCTCTGGAAAGTCGCAGGTGCTCCATGTAACCCGAACGGCATCACTACATACTGGAATAGCCCATCAGGGGTGGAGAATGCAGTTTTCTCTTTAGCCTCATCAGTAAGTGGAATCTGCCAGTAGCCCTTTGTGAGATCGAGGGTGGTTATGTACCTGGCATTACCCAACTTCTCAATCAACTCATCTGCCCTGGGCATAGGATAAGCATCGAATTTTGAGATCTCATTCAACTTTCTGAAATCGTTACAGAACCTCCAAGTTCCATTAGGCTTTGGGATTAATACAATCGGGCTGGACCATTCACTCTGCGACACCTCAATTACCCCCAGATCAAGCATACGTTTTACCTCGGCAGATACGGCTTCCCTACGTGCTTCCGGTATCCTATAGGGCTTGAGGTTTACTCTGCTTCTAGGCTCAGTTTCAACGTGATGATAGATGAGGTGTGTACGCCCTGGAAGGTCAGAAAACTTGTCTTTGTTTTTCTGTAAAAATTCCTGAGCCTCCTGTTTCTGTGACACTGATAGGGTATCACCAACCTTGACTGGAGGGGTTGGTTGTGACAAATTATTAACAGTATTTGTCGCCCCCAAGGATTCCCTGTCTTTCCAGGGCTTAATCAAGTTTATGTGGTAAACTTGGAAGGGCTTCCTTCTACCTGGTTGGTGCACCTTGTAGTTCACCTCACTGACCTTTTCAACAATTTCATAGGGACCTTGCCACTTCGCCAGGAATTTACTCTCCACAGTGGGAACTAGTATAAGGACCCTATCGTCTGGGTTAAATGTCCTGATTCTTGCAGACCGGTTGTAAATTCTACTTTGGGCCTCTTGCGCCCTCTGGAGGTGTTCCCTTACTAGGGGCATTACAGTGGCTATACGGCCCTGCATTTGTGCTACATGCTCAATAACACTCTTGTATGGGGTGGACTCACTCTCCCATGTCTCTTTTGCAATGTCCAGTAGACCCCTAGGGTGACGACCATAGACCAACTCGAATGGTGAGAACCCTGTGGACGCTTGGGGCACTTCCCTAATAGCAAACATGAGGTAGGGTAACAAATGATCCCAGTCACGACCATCTTTTTCCACCACTTTCTTCAACATATGTTTCAACGTTTTATTAAATCTCTCCACCAATCCGTCCGTCTGGGGGTGGTATACAGAGGTACGGATGGGTGAGATTTTAAATAGTTTGCATAACTCCTTCATCACTTTTGACATAAAGGGTGTACCTTGGTCAGTCAGGATTTCTTTGGGGATTCCAGTCCTAGAGAACATATAAAACAACTCACGTGCAATTGTTTTAGATGCGGTGTTTCTTAAGGGCACAGCCTCAGGATAGCGGGTCGCATAATCCATGACCACCAAAATATACTGGTGTCCTCTAGCTGATTTTACAATGGGACCCACTAAATCCATGGCTATACGCTCAAAAGGCACCTCTATAACGGGGAGCGAAACCAAAGGACTGCGAAAATGTGACACTGGGGCACTAAGCTGACATGTGGGGCACGACTCGCAGTA
This sequence comes from Gastrophryne carolinensis, assembly GCA_027917425.1. Taxonomy (NCBI): domain Eukaryota; kingdom Metazoa; phylum Chordata; class Amphibia; order Anura; family Microhylidae; genus Gastrophryne; species Gastrophryne carolinensis. Next base: position 306,898,088 of record CM051239.1, on the reverse strand, counting down.
CTTTTTAATATCATCATATATCGCCGGCCAGTAAAACCTCTGGAGAACCCTCTCCTGCGTTTTGTCAGTCCCCAAGTGTCCCCCAAGAATATGGTTATGTGCCATGTCAAGCACCTGACGCCGGTACGGCTTAGGCACCAGAAGCTGTTCCACAATCTCATCCTTAATCTTAGTGACTCTATAGAAAAGATCATTAGTCACAGAAAAATGTGGAAATCTTTTCTCAGCATCTGGTTCCTGAGGTACCCCAATCATGACAGCAACCTGCTCTCTCGCATTTTTGAGAGTGGGGTCCTGTAACTGTGCAGTCCCAAAATTATCCCTAGACACCTCTAAGTCTGGTATATTTTGTTCAGTGGGAGGAGCCTCCTCCTCTCCAGCCAGGACCTGCAAAGGAAAACAATCATTTTCATCCTGCACACTTTTATCATTTACAGTGGGTAATGCAACAACCTTAGGAGTGTCCTCACTCCTTTCGGGGGATTTTCTTTTTCCCCAGAGAGCCCAGAATAATGGAAAATCGTGCCCCAATATTACATTATGCATGAGATTTTTAACCACACCCACTTCATATTGTACGGTGCCTTGTTCAGTCCCGACTTTAGCCAGCACTATAGGGTACACTTTTGTATCCCCATGTATACACACAACACTCACATGCTTTTTACACTCAAAGTCCCCAGCCGCCAGGCTGGCATGCACCAAGGTTACGAGGCTTCCTGAGTCCAGCAACGCCTTAACAGGAAAGTCATTAATTGTAATGTTGCAGATTTGCGGTTCAGTCTCTAGTCCAGGAACTGCAACACAAGATGGTTCCGCAAATAGCGACTGACGCCGACTAGCCTCACATTCCATGGGCTCAGTGGTAAGAGGGCAATGGGCAGACACGTGTCCCGTCTCTTGGCATCTCCAGCACTGGATAGAGCCTGGTCTCCTTGGCAAGGAGTCCTTTTTAGGGCCACTTAGCCACCCGGGACCATCCCCAGTCTTTTGTCCCTGAGACACCACTTGAGCCCTTTTTCCTCCCTCAGCACCCCTCCACACTCCCCCAATAGATGGAAGTCTCTTACCAGCTGATGGCACAGATCTGGCACTCCGGGGAGGTGAAGATGCTGCAGGAACATCACGGAGGTAGTCCTCAGTCGCCTGGAACCTCTCCACAAGGTTGACAAGTTCGTTTGCATTCTTAGGGTCACCTTGTCCCACCCAGCGTTGCAGGTCAGCAGGAAGTGCTCGGAGGTAGCGATCCATCACAACCCTCTCTAGGATCTGTGCAGGAGAAGAAGAGTCTGGCTCCAACCACTTTCTCGCCAAATGGATCAGGTCATACATCTGGGACCTCGCTGATTTGTCCAAACTGTAGCTCCAGTTGCGTACCCTCCTGGCACGAACCGCAGTAGTAACGCCTAGCCGGGCAAGTATCTCCGCTTTTAGCCGAGTATAGTCCTTAACCTCTTGCTCACTGAGGTCATAGTAGGCCTTTTGAGGTTCTCCTGTTAAATAGGGCGCAATTACCTCTGCCCACTCAGCGACTGGTAACTTCTCTCGCTCAGCCACACGCTCAAACACAGTTAGGAAGGCCTCAACATCGTCCTCAGCAGTCATCTTTTGCAGCGCTCGCTGCACAGCTCTTCTCACATCAAAAGTCTCTGGAGCGGTTCGCACCACTGTTTGGGGGTTAGCAACCACAGGCGCCTCTTGTTTTGCTATCAGGTGTTCAATAAGTTGTTGTTGAGCAGCCATGGTCTGTTCATGTCGTCTATTGGCCTCTATCTGAGCCTGTTGTTGTTGCAAACTCACTTGCATAAACTGCTTCAACATCTCCTCCATGTTGCCCGGCTGTTCTTGGAGTGTAGTTGCAGCTTTCACCCAGGACATAAGCAGCTGTAGCCAAATCTGTCCAAACCGTTGCCCCTAGCAACCGTTTTTGCCCGCTCCGCAGCACCAATTGTAGGGATCCTCCCGGGGGATGGTGTGTTTGGACACAGTTCACAGCAGACGTAGATTTTATAAAAGCAGGTCTTGGTGTTTATTCATGGCATAAACAGTCCAGCAAACAAAAATATACAGCAACAACGTGCTTCTTTTATACAATCAAAATTAAAGACCTAGCCCGGCTGGGCGCTTACTAACAGGTTCTTCTCACCTATCTGACACTTTCAAAGCACAGCTTTCGCCTGGATATCGCAGGGTAAGTTTCAGCTCCAGCAGTGGCTGCGCTCGCAGCTTCCTCCAAACACCCACAGGCTGTTCATTCCTGGCTGAGAGCAATCACCTGCAGGCTCTGCAGAGCTTTTACCTTCCCAGGCTAATTAGGATCAGAGCTCACCTGATCCAAAACCCGAACTGGATCGGGGGGGTGTGGAATGACAGGTCCCTCTACCAAACCTACCTGCCATTCCATATAAATCCAGGCCCGGCAAGATTAAACAACAACTCAGCAGCATATCACTGCTGAGAAACAAATCAATCCTGGACTTACCATCTCACCCTGCGTAGTAACCTAGGTGAAATGTACACCCCCTCGACCACTTCTCCAGTGACATGTCTACAATATATATATATATAATACATTTGTGTAGGATCAAAAGGGGGGGGGGCAGAAATTGCTGCTCTATGGGGCCCCAAAATTCTCAGTGGTGGTCCTGTCCCTCTGCCCTTCCAGGTTGAGGCTAGAGGGTCCAAAACAGTTCATGACACGTGATTCGATCATAACAGAATTTTGATCAAATTCAGGTGAAATTCAGCCAGGTTTATTAAAAAGAAAAACCTGTTGAGTTTTACCTGCTGGTAATCCTTTCACTAAATCAGCCTCATAGTCAAAATAAATCCCCATTTCACTATAATAAAACTGGGATGGGGGGAGGTGCAGGAAGACGTTCAGGAGTCTGTGTTTAGCTGTCATCTCTCAGATGAGATTTTAAAGAGGAACATCGGGAAGGTTAAAACCTCCCCCAAACCTCACCAATCTGCTCCCCCCCTCCTTGAATTTTCTTACATGTCCGCCAAATATGTAATAAGGTTCACTTGTCTTTGTTGCACTCCAGCACTTGTTACCTGTGTAGGGGAACATCTTTTTGATATCGTCAAATATCCTGTACCACCTAGAGGCAATGTTATAGATAGTTTCTTACTACTATTGACATTTGTGTATTTCTTTGTAGATGGAGGTCCCAAATTTCTCTAGGGATAGAGCAGCCCAGGTCCCAAAAGATTCACCTGTGTTGGTCTCTCACTTCTTTTTTCTGTCTTTTGTACCTTTACACAAGCAAACTAGTATGATTTAGTCTGAATTTGTTTATAGTTCCAGAAACCCATATCAGATTCTACTGTTGCCTTCACTTCCTCATCAGATTATTTTCCTTACTTATAAAGTCGTACGCTTGTGGGGTTTCTGGAAGGGCCCATGTCCCCAAGAATCTGGCTTGCGTGCCTGGAGTAAATTTAAGATTTGATTGTGGTGGAGTGAGAGGGTTCTTTAACAAGTCTTTCCCCTTGCAGAAAGTCTGCAACATTTTCAGGGTGAGCAGTATGGTTGGGTTGGGATTTCTTCTGAGGGAGGCCTAAGCATTGTCCACAAAGCTAAGGTAGTTTTTGTGATCATGCTTGGGGATCCGAAGCCTCTGCTCTCTTTGGGCTAAAGTTAGAGTGTGATGGCTAATTCAAGATATCAGCTATTGCATGCTTTTAAGAAGGCTCAGTGGGTGATAGATTTTAGTCTATTGCCTGTTATAGATATAGGACTGGGTGATATATTCAACTTTGAAACAGCAATAAAATGAGTGAAACAGAGCAGCAAGGTGCAGTTAAAAAACATCTAAGACGAAAAGGTATCTTCTGTTTGGTGATTCAACAATAAGAGGTGTTGACCTTGGACAGGATAAATGAGAGCTTATAAGGAGGTGAGATGTCTCCGAGGTGTCATTGTTAATAGGGTTAAGAGACGTATTCTGAATATTGTCAGAGCTGCAAGCAAATATAACAGAGTGGACATTGTGCTACATCTTGGCACAAATGATTTATCCTGAAAAGATTTGAAGATTTGAAAAAAAGGGTCTCTGCATATACAAGTTTAATGTGGTGTTATGTCAGTGGCAATATAAAGGCATTAGATGTATTAGTTATGATGTTAGAAGATGTACAAGAGGGACGGTTTGTATCCTTAACAGAAAGGCACGGAAGACCTTGGAGTGGAACACAGAACATTTTTTGGATAGAGATTTAAACTAGATGAAGGGGACAGAGATTTAACTTAAACTTAAAACACATAAACTTATGTGATTTCTGTCCCCACTTAGGATGAAGCAGGGTGCTGGCACTTCTGGAAACATGGTCGGCGGTATGAAAAAAGCAGGGAAAGATTATGAACAAACTAGAATGGAATACCAACAACCTCCGAAAGAAGGCTGTGATTGGATGAAAGCCTGTGCATGCTGCGTTGGATGGCGAAAGAGGTGAGTTGTACTAGGCGATCGGGGGGGGGGGGCTTACGCAGTGGGGCATTTCAATTCGGGATTCCCCTGGAGCATGATACCAAACCCAGGATAGCCTGTACTTTGAATCCATCTTTTAACCCCAGTAATTAGCCGACAGATAGCTCCTTTAGGCAGATGAATTTTAAAGAGAAGAAGAAAAATAAACTTTAAACCTTTTTTGCCTCTAAACTTACGAGTTTTATTCTAAAAACTCTATCATTGCAGATTTTTTGTCATAGTTAAAAGAAAGTTAAAAAGTTAACTAAAGAGGAGCATTGCTGTTATCTAAAGATCATTTTTATTATTTCAATTTTATTTTATGATTAAATATTAGGACTGTACATGAATTTGACATCCTGTTTAGATTGAACATAATCAGCAAAATCCGGTTAACATAAATCAGCAATGTTACTAATGACCAAAATTAACTATGAGAGAAAGTTTAGTATGTTGGATCTTCTGTATGTGCTCAGTGCCTACTGATTAGGTAGATAAGATGATTTGCTGTTAAAAATGATTTTGCAGTCAGTGAAAGAAAACACGACAATCACCCAAATCACAGCTCTGATTGGCTTCTTGAGTTTCTTTTGAGTGATTATCAGCATTGCCCCACGGCACAGCAAGCTGAAGTGTAGTCCCAGAATAGGAAGGCAGCACTTTCTAGATAGATAAGATTTTTGTAATGAACCAAGCCATTTAGAATAGCCACAGCGGTATGGCTAGTCTCATTTTTGCTGGGGCATGGAGGATCAGTCGCATGGAACACAATACAACGTAACAGGGCACATTACTACTGTAGTTTGCAGGGTTTTTTAAAACCAAAATTCATTCTTAATAAAAATACATTTAAGTTAAGATTATGGAGAACAAAAAACAATATTTTGTCATCTAAACACTTTTAAAACCAAGAGAACACTGTTATGAAAAGATATTCACATACCTGCAATACAGTTAAAATTACAGTATGACACCATCTTAATAAACCCCATCAAATTCATATGTCTGACATGAAACGCATTGCTTCTGACTTAATGGGCATAAAGTATCTATATACAGTAATAAAAACTGGCTATTTATATGCTGCTAATGCAAGATAAGTTAAATGGCAGTATTTAGCAATATCTTATATTACATTGTTAGACCCCAATATATTTGATATCATTTTTATCTAGCTGTTGCTGGGTTTACAACACTGGTAATATTCTTATGTCGTAAGTTGATGTGATATAGGGAAAGCCCTTGTCGGGGAGGCCGATTCATTAATAGCGCCAGGTAGCGACAGATGAGCGACTAAAGTATGGCGCTATGAGCGCCGCTAGCGTACGCCGCGGGCGGTAGCGATTCGCTATAGCAGGCCTCCTCAGACGCTACCTGGCATTGTTGGGAACAACGCCTACATTGCTGAATATGATGTTTCAGATCAGCTTTGTAGGCGCTGTCAGTCAGTTTGACCACGCTATTCAACACAGCGCCTGCGCTTTGCTTTGCTGTGGGCTGGGAATCAAGTACCTTCAGAATTAAACACATTGCAACATGTTTCTTTCGTTTTTTTTTTATTTTGTGGTGAAAAGGAAATAAAAAATTAAACAGAAATTAGAAGGAAAATGAAAATGGCCGTCAGGGTGCATCTCGGGGTGCCTGAAAAAGATTAAAAAGTGCAGTTAGTATATATATTTAAATTGGCTTTTTCGCTGTAAAAAAATATTGCATTAATTGGTAACCAACATTTGGGTCAAACTTGCACACCAACCCTAATTGTTATGTTGTTCAGCTTCCACCCCCCCTTAGAGTGGTTTTGGTCATCTTACACCCCCCTTAGAGTGGTTTTGGTCATCTTACACCCCCCTTAGAGTGGTTTGGGTCATCTTACACCCCCCTTAGAGTGGTTTTGGTCATCTTACACCCCCCTTAGAGTGGTTTTGGTCATCTTACACCCCCCTTAGAGTGGTTTTGGTCATCTTACACCCCCCTTAGAGTGGTTTGGATCATCTTACACCCCCCTTAGAGTGGTTTGGGTCATCTTACACCCCCCTTAGAGTGGTTTGGGTCATCTTACACCCCCCTTAGAGTGGTTTTGGTCATCTTACACCCCCCTTAGAGTGGTTTTGGTCATCTTACACCCCCCTTAGAGTGGTTTGGGTCATCTTACACCCCCCTTAGAGTGGTTTTGGTCATCTTACACCCCCCTTAGAGTGGTTTTGGTCATCTTACACCCCCCTTAGAGTGGTTTGGGTCATCTTACACCCCCCTTAGAGTGGTTTGGGTCATCTTACACCCCCCTTAGAGTGGTTTTGGTCATCTTACACCCCCCTTAGAGTGGTTTGGGTCATCTTACACCCCCCTTAGAGTGGTTTTGGTCATCTTACACCCCCCTTAGAGTGGTTTTGGTCATCTTACACCCCCCTTAGAGTGGTTTTGGTCATCTTACACCCCCCTTAGAGTGGTTTTGGTCATCTTACACCCCCCTTAGAGTGGTTTTGGTCATCTTACACCCCCCTTAGAGTGGTTTTGGTCATCTTACACCCCCCTTAGAGTGGTTTGGGTCATCTTACACCCCCCTTAGAGTGGTTTGGGTCATCTTACACCCCCCTTAGAGTGGTTTGGGTCATCTTACACCCCCCTTAGAGTGGTTTGGGTCATCTTACACCCCCCTTAGAGTGGTTTTGGTCATCTTACACCACCCTTAGAGTAGTTTTGGTCATCTTACACCCCCCTTAGAGTGGTTTTGGTCATCCTACAGCCCCCTTAGAGTGGTTTGGGTCATCTTACACCCCCCTTAGAGTGGTTTTGGTCATCTTACACCCCCCTTAGAGTGGTTTGGGTCATCTTACACCCCCCTTAGAGTGGTTTGGGTCATCTTACACCCCCCTTAGAGTGGTTTGGGTCATCTTACACCCCCCTTAGAGTGGTTTGGGTCATCTTACACCCCCCTTAGAGTGGTTTGGGTCATCTTACACCACCCTTAGAGTAGTTTTGGTCATCTTACACCCCCCTTAGAGTGGTTTTGGTCATCCTACAGCCCCCTTAGAGTGGTTTGGGTCATCTTACACCCCCCTTAGAGTGGTTTTGGTCATCTTACACCCCCCTTAGAGTGGTTTGGGTCATCTTACACCCCCCTTAGAGTGGTTTTGGTCATCTTACACCCCCCTTAGAGTGGTTTTGGTCATCTTACACCCCCCTTAGAGTGGTTCTGGTCATCTTACACCCCCCTTAGAGTGGTTTAGGTCATCTTACACCACCCTTAGAGTAGTTTTGGTCATCTTACACCCCCCTTAGAGTGGTTTGGGTCATCTTACACCCCCCTTAGAGTGGTTTGGGTCATCTTACACCCCCCTTAGAGTGGTTTGGGTCATCTTACACCCCCCTTAGAGTGGTTTTGGTCATCTTACACCCCCCTTAGAGTGGTTTGGGTCATCTTACACCCCCCTTAGAGTGGTTTGGGTCATCTTACACCCCCCTTAGAGTGGTTTGGGTCATGTTACACCCCCCCTTAGAGTGGTTTGGGTCATCTTACACACCCCTTAGAGTAGTTTGGGTCATCTTACACCCCCCTTAGAGTGGTTTGGGTCATGTTACACCCCCCTTAGAGTGGTTTGGGTCATCTTACACCCCCCTTAGAGTGGTTTGGGTCATGTTACACACCCCTTAGAGTGGTTTGGGTCATGTTACACACCCCCTTAGAGTGGTTTGGGTCATGTTACACACCCCCTTAGAGTGGTTTGGATCATGTTACACACCCCCTTAGAGTGGTTTGGGTCATGTTACACACCCCCTTAGAGTGGTTTGGGTCATGTTACACACCCCCTTAGAGTGGTTTGGGTCATCTTACACACCCCTTAGAGTGGTTTTAGCAAAATTATGATGGGAGGTCAAATAAATTTACCCGGTAGGGCAGTACTTGGATTAGAGTGAAGGGTAGTTAGCTTACCACAAAAAAGGAAGTGATCATCCTTTCCCTTAGCTCATCGCCAGTCTGGGTGTCCTCACTTCTTTCTGCGGGCAAGTTGGGGATTTCGGGCACCAGTGCTGTCTCCTCAGGGGATTGAATTCGGTGACATATACAGATATTGTGGAGCACACAGCAGGCGAGGATGATCTTGGAGACCTTCTGTGGGCTGTATAGCATCTCTCCTCCTGGGCGTGCCAAACATAGAAAGCGTGCTTTCAGAAGGCCGATGGTTCTTTCCACAATGCTTCTGGTCTTGCGGTGTGCTGCATTGTAGCGTTCATGGGCAGAGGTCTGTGGGCTCCTGACCGGAGTCAGCACCCACGTTCTCTGCCCATATCCCTTATCCGCTGTTGAAAAAACACAAGGAGAGAGACAGCAATTAGTACTAGTACATGTATTGGTTTTCATTTTTTAGAATTTGGCTTACTAGGCCACATATTTGAGTCCAAATACTTTGACATGGTTAATTATTTACCCAGTAGCCAGCCAGCTGGCATTTCGTTGTTCTCAAACTTCCGGCACAGGACTGTCCGCTGCAAGACGTAAAAATCGTGGCATGAGCCGGGGAACCCCGATCTCACCGCCCGCAGCTTCATCTCATGGTCACAGACCACCATAACGTTAAAAGAATGGAATTGTTTACGGTTTCTGTAATACAGCTCCTGTGCACGGGGAGGGCGGAAAGGGATATGTGTACCATCAACGCACCCTAGCACATTCGGGATCCCTCCCATTAGATAGAAAGCATGTTTTATTTTGGCAACCTCCTCCTCATCCTCAGGAAACTTGATGTAAATTGGGATTAAATCACAAATCGCCAGAACTACCTGGATTAATATGCGGCTCATAGTAGCCTGGCTTATCCCGCTGAGGAGGGCAGAGGTTGCCTGGAAGGTCCCTCGTGCCAAAATATTAAGCGTGGCACACAGGCGTACTATGCCTGGAATGGATTGAGTGCGTTTGGTGGATGGCTCGATTTTGTGCTTAATCTGATCATATAGGGACTGTAGTGCAGCACGATTCAGACGGAAGCGGCTCCTGATCTGCTCGTCACTTAAATCCCATACTGAAAGGCGGATTCCAAAGGAGCGGGGTGCCCTAAGCCTCACAACACCCCGCTCCCTGGCCTCCTGCTCTTCCAGCATACGCATACATCCATCCACCCAGACACCATACATCACCCTCTTATCCATCACACACACTCAACAGATATACAAAATCAAACAAACAAAAACCACAAACACACCACACACACAAACAATCACACTCCTCACACACTCACTACAATGCAGCTCACCACAAAACCAGAAGTATAGTGGTCCAAACCACCAGCCTGCTGAAAAACAGCTTTCTAAGTTAGGCACAACCAAGAGGGGAGTTGCTGCACAGCCCACAAAAGGCCCCAAAATCAAGCCTCACTTGCTGTATGCTCCACAATATTTGCATATGCCACCAAAATCAATCTCCTAAAGAAACAGCACTGATGTCAGAAGTCACCCAACAAGCCACAGAGAGTGAGGACAAAACCCAGACAGAGACTCAAATGAGCTAAGGGAAACAAGCACCACACCACAGCCTTTGCCACAGTGTAACAATACCAGAAGCTTTCAAATTCCTTCCATTTATACTTCACTTTGAAAAAGGACAGGTCCGCTTTGCCGCCTTTTGCGTTGCTCTGCTATTTCCGGGCGCCAATTAGCCGACCCAGGTGTGCGTGAAACGGAGTGCGCACGCGCACGCTAGTAGCGCTACTAGCGTACGTGAGCCGAAACTTGCGTGCATTAACGGACATGGCAGAAAATTCAGTGGTGGCCCAATGAAAGGTAAGCTGCTGTTTATTTAAATAGCCGTTAGGATAGCCACATGTCACAAGGGTTTCATATACATCAGTCCATTGTTGTATTTGGGTGTGTGTTGTTTGGTTAATGAGGTCTGTAATTAGTTAATTGGCTAACACACATGCTTCAGTCAGTGCAGTGGAGGTGTGGCTACAAGGACCTGGGCAGTATGTGTGAATCTATTAAGTGGCCTGGTTTGTGATTGGCTGTTAGAGCACATAAAACCTGCCCAACCCAAAGAGAGTGCGATGCCATTCTGTAGTCTGCATGCGTGCTTGTTGGTTGTGTATTGGTGTGTGTGTGCAGCTACAGGATGGAGCCAAATTCAGGACATCTGCCGGCCACAGCAGGCCCAAGTAGGAGTTTGGTGGGTGCTGTGCGCAGACCTCCCTTACGGAAAAGGGCCCAGCCTGAAGGTGGTGCAGCACCCCAGGCTAAGCGCCCAGGTGCCAAGAGGGAGCCTGAATTTAATTTGGCGGAGAATAATCATCTTGTGCGCCTTACCCTTGCTAAATGGGAGCTGATCTTTGGCTCCCAAAGCAAGTCAATTGGCAAACAAGAAAGAAGCAAACTGTGGGATGCCATTGGTGAGGAGCTTAGTAGCACTGCTCAACACCCACGTAGTGGCCCATCCTGCAGGAAACGCTTCTACACTTTGAGAGGGGCCCTTATCAAAAAGATGAATCACGATCTTGATGTGGACAGTGGGACCATCCAGGCTCCAAAGAGTACCTACAGGCCGTATGAGGAGATGCTGAAGGGCAAAATTCCACTGGCTCGGCTGCAGGGTGTGGATCCTGGGGATGACACCACAGGTTGGACTGAAGGTACATATTTTCTGCCTTTTTTTAAAAGCTAATGTTAATGTATGTGATTTGCATTTTCTCTTTCTGCCCAACTAACAGTAGGACCTGTGAAGTAGTACATTATACCTCATACATTTTTTACTTTCCTGTCTGTTGCTTTCTGCATAGGTGCACATGGTGCTGTCCAGGATTTGCCTCAGGACACACAAACTCCTGCCCTTCAACCAACCTCAAGCCTAACCCAGTCTGCCATTGAAGGTATTTACCACTAATTTAGGTGCTGGTTGTTTGGGGACGAAATGGGTGTGGGAGCAGCTCCAACAATCGAGTGGGGCACTGTTGAGTATTAATAATATGGACCTGCGGCCTAATTTCACGCCCACTTTAACCCTCACAGCAACTAACTAACAAGGCCCTAACATGTGTAGCTATGTTGGAAGGCAGAGATGTGTGGCCATATATCTGCATATACATGTGTAAACCACACTGGGCTTGATTAGTGAATATTAGTGAATGAGCTGCTCACACACACCTTAATGCATGTTTGATTTTTGACCGCACATTACCAATGGCTCAATGTTTGCTTGGTTTTTGCCTAGTTGCCCCGCCATTGGCCCCAGCATCTCCTCAGGAGCCAAGCTACTCTTTGGATGTCGGTAAGTGCATGTGTCAACCTTGCTTTATCCGCTTTAACCCAAGTGCATGTGTCTCATTCCTCTTTTATATTGGTAGGCCAAGTGACTGGTTCATCTTTGGACCCCACTTCCGATGTTGCAGGTCAACAGGACCCTGTTGGTGTGTATAGCAATACATAATGTATCCTTTATGCTGTTTATGTTACACTGGTTCGATTTGGTTAGTCTAATAATCTACATGTTTGCTCTGTCAACTTGAAGATGCCTCTTTGGAGTGCTTATTCCCTCCCCAGGGTCAGTCTAATAGTTTTTGGAGTGATTGCAATGCATTTTGTTTGACATATTTTTGGACAAACATTCACCCTAGTAGTTTGAGGAATATTTTGAGCCATTAATTGTGTTTTTTAGTTGGCCAGAATATCGGAAGTGGCTGTCCGGAAAGGGCCCTTCACGTTCAGGCTGCCAGAGATGAGGGTAAGTTGTTTTGGCTTGATCTAGTATGTATTTTGGCTCTACTTTTGTGGCACTTTCTTCAGGCAACTTGTGTTTCCACATGTATTTTCAAGGTCCAAGCTCGAGTGAGGGCCCCACTCCAGACATTTGGGAGATTGCGGGTATGTGTATTTTTAGCAATGTGTCTGATCTTATTTGGCCCAATTATTGCCTCTTATTCCTCTAACATACATGTTATCAATCTGAGTTTAACAGATACCTTTTGGCTAGTGTGTAATTTTGCACTTTGTGGAGGTATGGCCTCGATAGGCTATCCATGTTACATTTGAGTTTTGTCCACTGACCTACTAACCTGACTTTCCTGTTTAGCATATGCCAACTTGCCGGAGATCTCAGATGTTGATTTGCCCCTCTCTGGCAGCGATACCTCGCTCCTACCTGTGCCGGACGACACGGAGGTAACATGGCTGATTTAGAGGACCAATAACCACATTGCCATGTTCATGGGTAGTGGATGAAGCAACATGTCACATTTCCTTTCTTGGTCGTTTTTGCAGGAGGCGGAACCAGAACCCCAAGCTGGGACCTCTTCCCAAGTCCCATGTGGCCAAGCTTCCGAGGCTCAAACAAGGGTAAGTTGTATTGTGACTGTTTTGGCAAATGATTTGGAGGGGCATACCTGCATTGGTTCGGTTTGACTAAAATGTTGTTTTCTATTTTGTTAGCCTCAAACCACAGCAAGAGGAGGTGTGGCACCAACCAGTGCAGATTTTTATGAGCTAGGGGTCCGGATGCTGGAGGACTACAGTCGCCAACAGCCGCGTGATGGAACTAATGAGCGCATTGCGGCATTGGAACAGCAGGTGCTGATGTGTCAGCAACAAAATGAGGCCCAGCAGTGCCAGATCGACCAGTTGGTACAAAACCAACAGCAGAACCAGGAACTTGGTCGGCTGGCCAATCTAATGGAGCAATCTCTCCAGCTCCAGGAACAATCTCTCCAGAACCAGGAAGAATCTATACAGCGCCAGGAAGAATGTCTCCAGCGGCAGGACCAAACTTTGTTGTTGATACAACAGCTCATACAACAGCAGTCTATATTTTTTACTGCACTGTTGTCCCCCAACACCGCCCCTAGCAATGACTCCCAACCTCCCCGGCCACCCAGCCAAGAATATTAATTTGTTTTTTTGTTTTTTTTTTCTGTAAATATATTGGATTAACCCACCTCTAAATTGTGTTTTTCCTAAGACATAGCTAATAACACAGTCAGGGATGAGTACCTTGATCTACATATGTAAATGTATTTGTAAATTTATGCCACACATTTGTGACCATAGCTTACTATGGTTTACACATTAAATGGCTCCAAAGGTATGGCAAAATTTACACACAAATGGGTTTGGAGACAGTTAAACTATGCTTGACAAGGCACAACACTGTAATTATGAAAATATAAAATGGTTTATTCTAAAGGTGGCCAACAGGGCCAACATTGCCCAACAAAGGGCCTCAAACAAGGGGCCAGTCATCCCCCCACCCTAACGACGCCGCCGCCGCCTCTTCTTGGCCAGCAGCATAAGCTTCAGACGCCTGATCTCCCACCACAGTCTGCGATGCTGGTTTTCACAAGCTGTAGAGATGTAGAAAAAAAACAGATTTAATAAATGGAATGTGACCTCAACAGACACAGATGTAGCAATGTAATGTCAGTGTGTCCAATTAGCTGACACTCACATTAACATTGTTGCCCACTGTGCCCTTATTTGTTAACATTATATGAGTACTATTGGCTGGCTGAAATTTGGCCACCACATCCCAAGCATACATTTACTCTTAACTCTTGGGAATCAAAGAAGGTATAAGTCCCAGTGTGGACATTTATGTGTTTAGTCACAGCCAAACATCAGGGCCTAAGTCCTAACGAGTAAACTAGTTTTGACAAGAATCTTAGAGGTCACGACCTAAGCAGCCCCATTTGGTTGTGTCGAAACCACAAATTGTCTCTATGTGGCAAACTCAAGAATGTGAGGCAACAATCAAGCATGCAGACAGGCATGTAGGATTGTTGACCAAACACATGTAACCTAGATGTGTGTTAAATTAACACATAGGTACATTGTAAATGTCTGCAGATTTGACTAGAAGACATAGGGTTCACAAGTGCATATGAAGTGGGATGTACTCACCATCGCAGCTGTGGCGGGGGCCCATGCTGCTGGCCGTCCCTGGAGCTGGGGTGGGGAGGATGGTCACTGGCTCCGTCTGCGTAGAAACATCTGTCAGGAGAAAGCAAAAGAGAAAAGCAAAATTAGTGGGCCAATGACACCTGACTATTTGACATCCATCTGGTTAGGGAGTCTGAAAAAACAAATGCTTGCATGGTTACATACATGTTGTCCAACATTAGCATATTTCCTGGACCATGAGTTCATGTAAATTCTTTATGGTTGCAACATGGACCCCTAAAGATAATGTGCCAATAGCCTTGACAGTGCAATGTTAAGGACTAATTTGCAGTTGATTGGCGAATGTTACTAGTGTGCAACATGTGTTAGCCGGAACTACTTAACCAAATAACACATTTCCTAGCCCCCATCATGGTGTGGGCAGAAACATAGGGGTGGTTGCCAGTTGGCTAGCACTGTAGTGGGGTTTGTGATGTTAATGTATATTATCAAACCACCTTGTACTATGGACCAGGAAACATGTGTCTCTTAAAAGTGGGCCAAGACCCAGGATTGATACTATTCTGTGTTTTGGTCCACTTTGGCAGAGCACCACCATTTGAGTGAGACACCGTCCGCCGCCGCTGCCTTCCGCACATCACTCCTCCAGTGTGTGCGCACGCGCAGGCCATTAGGAAACAGAGAGCGCAGGCGCACACACATCTAGAGGGGCACGCAGGATGCTGCGCCGGTGGCTTCTGCCACCCCCAATGAGGTAAGAAGTTTGTGGGGTTTTTTGGGGGGGGGCCCTGGGTGAGGGAGGTGATTGGGCAGGGAAGCTTCGAGATTCCAAGCACAATCAACAATGGGTGTTGGTCCACTTTAAGGAATGTCATAACATAGGGAATGTGATGGATAACAACAAACACTTACCATGACTATGCCCGTGGAGAAGGCGTCGCCAAAAGGCCATGGAGGTGCCGCCTATATGATGCCCTGCAAATTAGAGAGGAATGGCAAGGGCTAAGTACAAATGGGCAGATGAAACCTGTCACAGACTAACAATGACAAAATGTGCACTCACCAGGGGATGATCCGCCACTTGAAGCCCAGGGAGGGCTCTGAGGAGGAGGCGGGGAGCCTCGGCTCCTCACACTCTGCTCGGAAGATCCCCCAGCCAAAGGCCACCCTCCTCCCTCTCACTCCCTGCTCCTTCAGGGAGTGTGGGAGAGTCCATTCCTTCCACCCCACTTGGACTCCCCACTTGAGAGTGGCCCCTTGGCTGGTGAGACTCCTCAGAGTCAGAGTGTGAGGAGCTGAGGCTTGATCCTGCCAGCCCCCCAGCAGCACACTCCTCTGGGGCATCATCCCCTTCCTCCCCTGGGTCCTCCAAATAGGATCCGCGAGAGGGACCCTCCCCCGATGACTCCCCCGAGTCCGCCTGCCTGGTTCGGGGGAGGAATCCCTTCCCACGTTTACCCAGGGGAGGACGCTTATCTGTGTTGAGGGGGTGAAAGAAAATAATTAATATTACGACCACAAATGGACCCAGCTTAGCAGATGATTTAAACTAAAGTATAAACATAGCATAAGCTTAAACTTACCTGATGCGTAGGCATCATATAGGCGGTACACGCCTTCAGGGTCCCGGCGCTTGAAGTCAGACCATTTCTGTTGTATGGCTCGGATGGAGAGCTGGGTGTTGAAGCGCCGGGACACTGTGGCCTTCACCTCCATGGCAATTCGCTTCTTGCCCCCACGGGCATAGTCGTATTGGTGGATGCAGAAATCCTATGAGAAATGAAAAACAAACACAAATCAATACATGACATCAGAACAATGGCATAAACAGTTATACTGAGACCAGAGTAAAGTGGACCCACACCCCGGATTATCACTATTCTGGGTTTGGGTCCACTTTGGTGGGGCACACCAATCGGGGGTGGGCCGCTGTCTGAAACCCCCTTGGAAGGCCAGAAAAACACCACTGACCACACTCCCACGTGACTGCGCCAGGCTAGCACAGCGCTCTGTGCCGCTGTGGTATGCGCATCCAAGGCCATTTGGACGTGCATACCAGCTCAGCTGCCTCTGTGCGCCAAAGGACGCGTGTGGCGTTTGACTCTAACAGGGAGTGCGCCTGCGCAGGCCATGAACAAATGTCTGGCGCAGGGGACCACCCTGCTAGAGGGAAGCGCAAGACGCATCCGCAGCTCACGCATGCACAGATGGGACGGGGCTGAGGTAAGGTTTATGGCCCTCCAGGGGGGTTCTTCCCCGCAGGACATCCAGATTGGGGATGCCCCGCGGGGAGTGATCAGATTGGTCCTGAAAACTAATAGATTTCAGGGCCAATCCCCCCTGGGTGTTGGTCCACTTTAAACATAAAATGCAATAAAAACATACTCACTTTGACCACCTGGCCATTAACGCGGCTATCCACCTTCAATCTTCTTTTTTTGGCATGCCCAGGAGGGGAAGGGGTGGGAGGGGTGCTAGGTGGGGGAGGTGAGGTAGGTGGGGGAGGTGGGGGAGGGGTGGTGGGGTCTGAATCGGAGGAGGAGCTGGGGAGGCGCTGGATCCGTCTCCTGGGCAGCATGGTGGAAACCCTAAGGAGGAAACAGGAACCGGATATGACCCAAGCGACAGGGACACCAAAAAAAAATTAAAAAAAAAAAAAAACGCTCCACGCACCAGGAACAAGCTAATATCAGCTATGTGCAAGCTAAGTGGCGGAAAAAGTAAATTGACGCATTACAACAAGCTATTGGCCTAAGCGCTAGACATTTTTTTGCTTTAGGTGGCTTTGAAACGCAAAGGAGGAAACCGGAACCGGATATGACCAAAGCAACTGTGAAATAAATTAAAAAAAAAAAAACGCTCCGCGCACCAGGAACAAGCTAATATCAGCTATGTGCAAGCTAAGTGGCGGAAAAAGTAAATTGACGCATTACAACAAGCTATTGGCCTAAGCGCTAGTCATTTTTTTGCTTTAGGTGGCTTTGAAACGCAAAGGAGGAAACCGGAACCGGATATGACGAAAGCAACTGTGAAATTAATTTAAAAAAAAAAAACGCTCCGCGCAGCAGGCACAAGCTAATATCAGCTAAGTGCAAGCAAAGTGGCGGAAACAGTTAATTGACGCATTAAAACAAGCTATTGGCAAAGACGCCATTATTTATTAGCTTGATTTAGCTGGGGGTTCAAGATACTGTAATGCATAGGTCCTTGAAAACCAAAAAACTTGGTGCTGAAAAAGACAAATCTTATTCCTTCATAAAATCATCACACAATGAAACTATCCAACTGCATGATAATGTGGCACACATGAGAATGCATAACGGGTTGTTATGAACTTGTACGCCTGAATTAAATCCTGCATAATGTGGACATGCACGCTCACAACTACAGTGTATTCATTAAGAACGACTGGGGTCGCGGGAAGTGAATTCCTTGCAAATGGCAGAAGGGCACATGTATGAACAGCACAGCGCCGCACAACGCAGCACAGCGAAGCACAGCGACGCTCGCGCCGCCACATAGCGAATGAAAACAGCGACTGCACAAACTCTGACCACCACAGATTCATCAAGGACAGGGCTGCCGAATAGCTTGGGCGCTGACAATTTCGCAGAGCGAACGTGACCGCCAAACAGGACTGGCTAAAAAGTAGCTTTACAAGCCCCGTGTGTGGTGAAAACAAGCGATTTAGAGCCCAATGAGTTTGGTGGGAGGAGATGCATTTCAGATGTCACTCACAACATTACAGTGTAAAAATTACTACTTTCTCCAAAAAAAGAAAAATAACTAGCCAGATTAATAAAACATATCCCAATAAACATGTGTTGAATTTTGTGCCAAAGACAAGAACACAAAAACCACTTAAAAAAATCATTGCAGCGTCTGCCATTGAAATGTATGGGAGAGCGGCAGGTAGCGCCAGGTCATACCTGTCGCTGTGATGGGATTAGCAGCGGCGCTGTTCGTTGCAGTCGGCTACATGATGAATCCCGCGCTAGCCGTCGCTCTCGCCGGCGCTAGCCTCATTTAGCGTGATAAATGCGTCATTGTGACCGCCGCCGGGCGTACTTGAGTCGGTAGCCGCCGTTAGCTGGCGGTACATGGCGCTCGTCAGACACTACCTGGCGCTAGCCCGTGATAAATAAGGCCCTTGGTATCAGCTCAGGCATCTTTAATAAGCTTTAAACACACCAATGCCATTGTAATGTTGTCATTATTTTCCAGGATCTAATGGGCAAATTACACAGCATTATTTTGCCTGTTTTTATATATATTTTTTTTATTCAGATTTTGTCCAGGTTGTTTGGGAACATGAGAGGAGCACAAACTTATTTCATGCTTCTTGTGTGCTAAGGTTGTGGTGCATTAGTGGAGGTGGACCACTGTCAAGAGCTTTGTATGTTAGCTTGAAAAAAATAAACTAAATCCTAAACTGTATGGGAAACCAGTACAATGACTGGAAGAGAGTGGAGACATCAGAAAAACAGTTAGACAGATAGATAAGCTGGGTAGCAGCATTCAGAATGGATTGAATAGGGAGGCATTTAGTGAGGTGGAGATCAATTAGTAGTGAGTTACATTAATCCAGATGAGAACGGATCAGGGAAACAATTTATTTATTGATGTTTCCACTATAAGAAAGGGGCAGATTCTAGAGATGTTTCTGAGATGCAGACAGTATGAAAGGAAAATCAATTAAATATAGGGAGAGAATGACAGATCAGAGTCGAGTGTGACAGCGGGCATGTATTGTATTGCCACCGTGAGAGAGAGATATCAGGTTTTTGTAGGTTAGTAGTAGTGGTGAAAACACAAGTAACTCAGTTGAAAAAAGGTTTATTTTCAGACAAATAGATGACATAATAGGATTGATTCAGCATCAATTTTTTTACTCATGTTTTTGGGAGAGAAAAACGCTTTTTCTCATTTTATTTCTCATAAATACATGACTTAATATGGTACTATGGTATACTTACCGTATTTGCCGGCGTATAAGGCAACTGGGCGTATAAGACGACCCACCAACATTTCCACTCAAAATATAGAGTTTGTTATATACTCGCCGTATAAGACTACTCCCTCTTCCGCACACCGAATAAAACGTAAAAAAACATCAGATTACACTGCAGCCGCATCCCTGCTCGCCTTTAGTTTGGGATGTGCCCACACTGGCTATTCAGAATGCATAGAAACATAGAAACATAGAAGGTTGACGGCAGAAGGAGACCATACGGTCTATCTAGTCTGCCCTTATGTGTATACTGTATGTACTCTTTATCTTAGGATAGATGTGTGCTTATCCCAGGCATGTTTAATTTCAGTGACTGTTGATTTTTCAACTACCTCTGCTGGAAGTTTGTTCCAAGCATCTACTACTCTTTCTGTAAAATAATATTTTCTAACATTGCTCCTGATCTTCCCCCCGACTAGCTTCAGGTTATGCCCCCTTGTTCTATCATTAAGTTTCTTCTTAAAAACACTTCCCTCCTGAACCTTATTTAATCCTTTCACATATTTAAAGGTCTCAATCATGTCCCCCCTCTCCCTTCTTTCCTCCAGACTGTACAAATTAAGTTCTTTAAGTCTCTCCTGATAAGTTTTAAGTTTAAGTCCTTCCACCATTTTCGTTGCCCGCCTTTGGACCCGTTCTATTTGAATAATGTCTTTTTGCAGGTAAGGTCTCCAGAACTGCACACAGTATTGTAGCTGTGGCCTTACCAGAGCTCTATACAGCGGCATCACAACCTCCCTCTTCCTACTGGTGATGCCTCGAGCTATGCAGCCGAGCATCCTGCTTGCTTTTCCCACTGCCTGGCTACACTGTCCACTCATCTTGCAGCTATCAGTAATCAGTACCCCTAAATCTCTCTCCTCCGAGGTCCTGGCTAACACAGTGCTGCCCATACGGTACTCAGAGCAGGGATTCCTTCTACCCAAGTGCATGATTTTACATTTAGAGACATTAAACTCTAGTTTCCACAGTTTTGACCATCTATCCAGTAAAGCTAAATCATTTTCCATGTTGCAGACACCTCCCGGAATATCCACCCTATTACTAACCTTTGTATCATCAGCAAACAGACAAACTTTTCCTACCAAGCCTTCTCCTATGTCACTTACAAATATATTAAAAAGAATGGGGCCCAGGACAGAGCCCTGCGGCACACCACTTGTAACTTGCCTTTGTTCAGATTGCACACCATTTACAACAACACTCTGATACCGATCCCTCAGCCAACTGGAAATCCACTGAACTATCCAGGGATTGACTCCTACCTTCAATAACTTATCTATGAGCTCCTTATGTGGTACAGTGTCAAAGGCTTTGCTAAAATCCCGATAGGCGATATCCACAGCACCACCTTCATCTAACACTTTAGTGACATTGTCAAAGAAATCAATAAGATTGGTCTGACATGATCTGCCCTCAGTAAAGCCGTGCTGTTTTGGGTCCAATAGGTCATTAATTTTTAGATGGGAAATTATCTGTTTTTTTAAGTGTTGAGTGTTTCCATTAATTTGACCACTATAGATGTTAAACTAACTGGCCTTCTTCTCTACTCCCCTTTTTATGGATTGGTACGACATTGGCCATTCTCCAATCATCTGGAACCTCACCAGTTGAAAGGGAATGGTTAAGTAAATCAGTCAGAGGGGCTGCAATCACAAACCTAAGTTCCCTTAGAACTCTGGGGTGGATTCCATCTGGACCCATCGCCTTACTTACCTTTTGATGTGCCAGCTCGGCTAAGACATCAGCCTCCAGAAACTCTGGAGCTGAGCCCTCCCAGCTGGATGCTGTGCTATGGCAATGCCTGCTACTATCTGAAAATACCGAACAAAAGTAGCTATTCAGATGGTCAGCCACAGCCTTATCTCCGTCAATATATTTATTTTCCCTATTTCTAATTTTTGAGACTGCATTGTTTTTCTTCTTTCTGTCACCAATATATCGGAAAAAGGTTTTATCTCCCCTCTTCATAGATTTGGCCATTTCTTCCTCGTTTTGCCCTTTAGCAGTCCTTATAATTAGTTTTGCTTCCCTCTGTTTAATTTTATATGCCTCTCTGTCAGCTACATTTCCACTTACTTTATACTTCTTATTGGCAGACTTCTTATCTTTTATGATAGTGCTGACTTCCCTAGTAAACCATAATGGTTTCGTCTTTCTTTTACTCTTGCTAGTTTGTTTCACTGCGTCCCAGCTAAAGGCAAAATAGGGATGCAGCTGCAGTATAATGTGGTTTGGGCTCTGGGAAAAGGGCCAGATGGGGGGTTTCACACAGTGGAGGATCACAATTTGGGATACCCCTGGAGTAGGGAACAAAACCCAGTGGGACCTCCCAAATTTGGAAGCCCCACTGTGTGAAATACCTCCGACTGGCCTTTTTCCCAGAGCGCACATCAGATTACACTGCAGCTGCATCCCTGCTCGCCTTTAGTTGGGGACATGTAGTAGGGATGCAGCTGCAGGGTAATGTGGTGTTGGCTCTGGGAATAGGGCCAATAGGGAGGGTTTTACAGTGGGGCATCCCGAATTGGAATGCCCCAGTGGGTTTGTTCCCTACTCCAGGGGCATGCCAAATTGGGTTTCCTCTACTGTGTGAAACCCCCCAACTGGCCCTTTTCCCAGAGCCCAAACCACATTACACTGCATCCACATCCCTACTATGCCTTTAAATTGGACGCATTCTGAATAGCCAGCACAGGCCCCAACTAAAGGGGAGCAGGAATGTGGCCGCAGTGTAATGTGGTGTGGTTTCTGGGAAAAAGGCCAAACGCGGGATTCAGACAGGGGGGCATTCCATTTTGCTGCCCCTGATGCAGGGAACAAAACTCAGTAGGGCATCCCAAGTTGGGGTGCCCCCTGTGTAAACTCCCCCAAGTTGGGATGCCCCCTGTGTAAACTCCACCAATTTGGGGTTCCCCCTGTTTAAACTTCCCCAATGACCCCGTTTCCCAGAGTCCACACCACATTACACTGCGGCCACATCCCTGCTCGCCTATAGCTGGGGACATGCCTGGGTTGTTTAGAATGTGTCTCATCTAATAGCATAGTGTGTAATGTGTGGGTTCTGGGAAAGGGGCCAGTTGGGGGTTTTACACTGGAAGATGCCCCATAGAAACTTTTTTTTTTTTTATAAATCTTAAATAAGTCACACCTCAGATCAGATGCTGAAGAGTCCCTTTCAAAGTGGAGAGCAGCGAGGGCGATGTCAGGAGTGCGTGCCAGGAGCCAGCCCCCTGCCGGCCCACACAGTGCCTGAGAGCAGGAAAGCTGATCACCCTGCTGGCCTGCTCAGTCTCTCCCTGCTCTGATCAACTAGTGCTGCCTGAGCAAGAGCATCGCTCTGCAGGAGGAGGAGGAGGACGATCGTGCCGCCCAGCTTGGTGAAGGTAAGTACATTTATATGTATGTGACCCAGGTGCACCCGGCGTATAAGACGACCCCCCCACAGGCATGTTTTACAGGGGGAAAAAGTTGTCTTATACGCCGGCAAATACGGTAAATATGGTGCTGAATTGCATGAAGGGAAGAAAATCATGAGAAAAAGCATTTGCTACATCAACCCTAATGTTAGAGACAGCAGACAGCCACTGGGGTTCTGAAGTACCGCAAGGGTGAGGTCGCGGGCTCAAGTATATATGTGGGTGTCATCAGCCTATATATGTTACATAAAACCAAATCAACTGATAGTCTGTTCTATAGGGACTGTGTGGACAAAAAAGTGTAGAGGCCCTAGGACGAAACCCTGAGGAACCCTAAGAGTAAGAGGGAGAGGAGAGGTAGATCCAGCAAAAGCATACACCAAAGGAGCATCCAGAAAAATTGGAAGAAAACCAAGAGAGAGCTGTGTCCCTAAGTCCAAAAGCTGGAGCATGCCAGGTAGGACATTATGGCCGACTGTGTCAAATGCTGCTAAAATATCAAGCAGAATGAGCAGTGAGTGGTCACCAGGAGGTCATTTGTCACTTTGGTGATAGCAGTTTCTGTTGAGTGTAGAGTGCGGAAACCAGATTGCAATGGATTAAGGAGATGGCAGTGGATAAGCCAAGAGGCATTTCAGGAATTTAGAGAGAAAGGGAAAATCAAAGACAGGGTGTTTTTCCTATTTATCCTATTTCTGGTGCCCCCCTCTGTGAATTAACCCTTGTTAAACCCAAGACATCAAATCTTTCTCCTCAGTTCCATGGGTATTAGAGAGGAGACAATGTACCCACTTGCAACATCTACATTTTCGCTAATAGGAGGTGCGCAGCACTGCAGTTTTAATATATTTCCTGCCTCCATCATACAGATCTCAATTATTGCATTGAAAGATCTTGCAGTATGGCACTTACAGTACCCCCCAGCTCTTACTGTAAACAAGCAGCAGCTCAAATGACACCGCCAACACCCAGTTCTTCAATCGGCTGTCCCCTGCTATCTGCCCTGGCCCATTGTGATGTGCGGTGAAGGAATCAGTGAGAGAGAACATCGCACCTCAAACCACTCTGGCTGGCCCCATACAGAAGCCCAGGCAGCACCTTCTTTGTTTTTGTCCCCCATGGGGGCTCACCCTCGGGGCAGGTGGTGGAGGTCCCCGCGTGGTGGTAAACCTGCTCTGTTTGTGCTCACTTGGCATTATTTAGAGGAAGGAAGCATACTTTGTCTCAGCTGTTTCAGTCTTTATTTGCCTAGTTGCATATAAATGAGTTAAAAGACAGAAATATTTTACTGTTAGCCTTGGCAGGGCTCCATTTAGTGTTTGCACCAGGGCCCTATCACATTTACATCACTTTTACACCACTGTGGAGCAGTGAACATAGTATTACAAACAATACAGTTTGAACTGATAGATGTTTGGACTCACCTACCTGTCTAACTGCCATAATAAACTGCCAAACCCTTAGAACCGAGACCCTTTTAAAAGAGACCCCAGGCCTGCCTTAATGTCCCACAAACTGTGTCTGAATTTATAGAGCAGTGGGTGCTGTAGGCTAGGGCAAATCAACTTGTTAAAACAATTGGTATAAACCGACTACAAAGGCCATAAAAATGTGCTAGGCAAATTTAAACAAACACATTTCTCTATGAGTCTATCAATTATGAATCAAACACTTTACATACAGACTTATTAGCAAGAGACAAGTAGGATTATATACCAGATTTAAAAAGAGAGAAAGTGTCAGATTGGATAGTCAAAACCCTCCGTTACTTACCAGTAACGTCCTTTTTAGGAATCCTTCAGCTTGACCACGTGGAAACACAAAACAGGAACAGAGTTTAAAAGCCCCACCCCTTCCTCCCCACCTCAGTTATAGAACAGTAACCGTACTCCAACTCTTGACATCTGGGCAGGTAATAAGCGGTCAAGCTGAAGGATTCCTAAAGAGGACATTACCGGTAAGTAACTGAGGTTTTTCCAAGTCATCCTTCAGCTTGACTACGTGGAGAGGATTAGGCAAGTAATTTTACCTTAGGGGTGGGATGCTGCAAGGAGTACACTTCATCCAAAGGACTGATGTTTTGCAGACAGTAGATCAAGTCTATAGTGCTTAAGGAATGTGTGGGGCAAAGACCACATGGCAGCTTTACATATTTTATCTATAGAAGCCCCAGTTCTCTCTGCCCAGGATGTGGCCATTGCCCTTGTGGAGTGAACTGATACTTCAGGGGGTGTCACTCCCTTAATCTCATATGTCTTTGCGATAGTCTGTTTTATCCATCTAGCAATAGCAGACTTAGAGGCTGCTGACCCCTTATTTTTCCCATTAAAAGTCATTAGCATTTGCTCTGCCAAGCGCCAGTCTTTTGATCCTTCCAAATAGATGATCAGAGCTCTTCTGACATCAAGCAGCGAAAGATCTTCCTCCTTTCCCACTGTACCTGGCAGTGTCAGGAGAACTATCTCTTGCGTCCTGTTGTCCGAAGTTACTATTTTTGGTAAAAATAAAGGATTGGGTCTAAGGATCACCCTGGTAGTATAGCACAATACAGTTCTTTGATTGACAATGCTTGAAGTTCACTCACCCTTCTTGCAAATGTTATCTAGAATGCTATCAAGAAACAAAATTTCATGGATAACCCTTTTTCTGAAACCTCTTCTAGGGGTTCAAACAGAGGTACCAATAAGCCTTTTAGAACAATAGCCAAGTCCCAAGTAGGAAAGCCCTTAAAAGTAGCTGGTCTCTTACATATAATAGATTTGAAAACCAGGTTTACAAGTTCATTTTGTCTAAGTTTACGCTCCAGGAAAACTGATAATGCAGAGGCTTGACTCTTCAGGGTACTTACTGCCAGTCCCTTTTCAAATCCTTCTTGCAAAAATTCTAGCACTGAAGCTATATCCTTTCCAGTCAGATTGTTAACTTCACAAAAAGAAGAAAATGTTTTCCATACCTTTCTGTAAATTATTCTTGTAGTTAACTTACGACTTTGTAGTAATGTTTCTATCATTATGGTTCATCATGGTTCATCCATGCTGTCATTTGAAGTCTTGTAGAGTTCGGGTGCAGTACTCACTTACCGACATCCTGGTTAATTCTGCAAACCACACTCTTCTTGGCCAATACGGGGCGATGAGTATCACATTTGCTCTTTCCTGGGCCACCTTCCGTATCACTTGCGGCAGGATTCTGAAGGGTGGAAAAGCATAGGTAAGGTGAAAGATCCATTTTTGAGCAAGTGCATCTATTGCTACTGCACCCTCCTCCCTCACTAGTGAGAAAAACCTTTTGCATTTGGTATTCTCCTTGCTTGCAAACATGTCTATTTGAGGTTGACCCAAAACACTTGTGATCAAATTGAAGATGTCTTCAGACACCACTCTGTTTGATGCACTTTTCCCTGACTTAGGGAGTCTGTCAGGGTGTTCAGGGTTCCCCTCAAATGAATTGCCGTTAGGGATTTTATCTGATTCTGTAAGGGAATTAACAGGCTCAATGCTAGTGTCAATAGTGTCTTTGACCTTGTTCCCCCTTGATGGTTTAGGTAAGCTACGGCTGTCGCATTGTCTGATCTTACTTGCACCTCTTTTCCCCATATTTCCTTCTGAAAGTGATTTAGTGCTCGTTTCACAGCTAGAAGTTCCAGGAAATTTGAGGACATTCTTGAAATATCTTTTGGCCATTTGCCCTGTGCCTGGTAGATCTCCAAGTGGGCCCCCCAGCCCCAGCTGCTTGCATCCGTGGTTAACACTACTGGGTTGACCTGTCTCCATTCTCTGCCTTTCGTCAGATTTTTGGCCTCATCCATAATGGGATCCTTAAAGGGGTACTTTCTTTTTAAAGCTCTGGGAAGAAAAAAATATTTTTTGGGTTATCCCATTCAGACTTAACTAGGTCTTTTAACACTGAATGGATTGGAAATCCAGCTAACTGTTGCTTCATACTGAAAATTTCCCCCAGGATAGCAGCCAAATCATTTTCTATTTTGGCCTTATCACACCCCATACACACAGCCAACTGCCAAAATTCTGAAAATGTGGCACTACAGACTTCACACCACTTGGTTTTCTTGGTAGACTTAACATGCTTTTTATCTTCAGTTCTTGTTTTAGAATTAGACTCTCTCAAAAACATAATTGAAATGCATGTTTAGACAGACCCCTTACACTGCCTATATATATATATATATATATATATATATATATATATATATATCATACACGAGGATTATAACATTATATTTATATGCATATATTTATTAAATATATATTCATATACATACCTTACCCAGCATAAGCATACATCCCTGTATTATACATATAACACTATACACATACATACATATATACAAGTATTATACACATATATCTATATGCAATTATATATGCTGCATAATAAATATCTCGGTCCTACAGCGTGCTGGCTTCCGTCGGCAGTGTCCGACATGATGACCTGCACTGCAGTGTCTGCTTCAGCATTGGTGGGGTCCGTGGGAAGTCCAGCGTGGCTGCTGCTGTCGCTGCCCCTGCTTTTAAACTAATCCGACGCTACCCGCACCGGATCAGATAACCACGCTGGTTTCGTCTTCCTGACGAAAACCGGAAGTGACGGCCCATGGCGCCACCACCACACCTCTAAATTTGAAAATAATGGAGGGAAATAGTTTGCAATTAGCTAACTATTTACCTTAAACGAAACCATTCTCAGGGATTACTCCCAGATCGCCATGCCATCCCAGCGCACCTACTCCAAATTATGTAGGATATAGCCCAAGCGCATCCAGCCTCCAACAGGGTCTCCTGTGGGTTATATCTGGTGCAGCTGGCTAACTCCAAACTATGGAGGGTATAAAATAATAAACTAAAACAATAAACTGGCTGTTCACTACAAACATCAGCACACTCTGTCCCAAGGTTTCCCAGGGAGGAAACACAAAGAACTGAGGTGAGGAGGAAGGGGTGGGGCTTTTAAACTCTGTTCCTGTTTTGTGTTTCCTCCCAGGGGGTGGAGCATAGTCTCTCTATGTGGTCTAGCTGAAGGATGACTCTAAAAATAGAGAATGTGTCGGATTGTATAGCTGATGGTCAGATCGATCGTACCTGTATGACGCGAATATAGATGAAGATGAAGCTTAGGTAACTGCCATGTTAATTTGCCAGACCCTTAGAACTGATACCCTTTAAAACGAGACCCCAGTTTTTCTTTTTCCTGCTAGATTCCTTAATTTTCCTTTCCCCTATGGATTATAGGTACTTCTCCTGCTCTCACTGTGACTCATTATAAACAGGTGATCGGTGATCCTGCCGCACTTCCTAGCAGTATTTGTCTTTAATTGTCATGCAACGTCTTCATGGTTGACTGAATTTTTTGGGATGCATGAATTCCAGTAATAAAACAGTAATAAAACATGTTGCCATCCCTAATGTCAAATTCATGAGCTATAATGCGGACTTTGACCTGATGATCTTCCTAAATCACGGTCTCCCCAAGATGGCCTGTCTCCACTGACAGGCCATATTGGGGTAGGCAATTTATTAAAGATGCCTCTTATACTCAAGCACTGAACCCTTAGCTCTTTACCATTTACTCTTGAATAGGAGGCTTTTCAGTCTTTTTATCCAAATATATGAAGCTTTAAGCACCGCAGCCCGCTATTCCCGCGCTGCCTATGGGCCTCAAACTCCATTCTCCGCTGCTTCTGTGATGGACCACGACACTGTCACTGGTCTAGCACCGGGCAGAGGTTCTAAAGATCATTTGGATAACCATAATGTATCATTGAGGGTCAAGCTAACATTTAGTGAAGCAAGTTCAACTCTGGGTGCACATTTAGGTGTGGATTGCCACCTGCAACTAGTGAGCTTTTAAATTTTAACACGCAAAAAAAGCGCAATAAAAAATATTTGTTCACATTTTCCTAAAAAGTACATCTCTGGGTGCACATTTGGGTATGAATTGCCACCTGCATCTCGGTGAGCTTTTTAAATGGACAATGTAGGCAAAGTGTATAAACAGCTATTCAATAACTCACCTCGTCATGGCTGCCCCCTCCCTTCCTATCAGAATACAGCTGCTCCTGGAACTAGAACAAGGCAAAGAGCAGTGGCACTGCATTCCTTTGCCATACACCAGCAATCAAACATCTTGCCTGGTGGTCTATATGTCCACCCCCTTTTGTCAGCTAGGCCTAATAAGGATATAAATAGCGATATTCCCCTAATTAGCATTCAATCACAGTTTCAATCACAGTTGCACCTAATTAGCACTTGAACCACCTGTGGCTGCCTGTGTATAGTATTTGTGATTTGTAGCAAGACAATAGAGCCTGTAGCCCCTCCCTGCACCATTGATTAATTTATAAATGCATATAATAAAAATATAAAATGCATATATTCTGAGACCCATACCATGCTAACATAAGCTTTAGACTTCTTTTCAGCAATATTTATTTGATTATCCTAACCGAATCGTCACAGAAGTTAGCCAGCTTGTGCCAAACCATTTTTGTTTAAATCTGTTTCAATTTAGAGAAAAAGTACAGAAGCACAAAGTTCCTTTCAACAACCTTATTTAAACCTCTGGGGACATAGCCCCAACCAAATCGCATGACATAGGAATAACCCCCCAAGGGCCACTAGAGGGGGTTAGCTGCTCCCCATATCTTTAATGCTGGAACAGCTTTATTATAGGTTTACACGATTTTATGTATATTATTTAACTAAGGCTTCCATAAAACATAAACATTCAAAGTTCAGGCATAAAATGTGCTTGAGTACTCAATTATTGCGCCAATCCATATGCATACTTGATATTTGCTCAGGTCATCAACAGTGTTGGATGAAAAGAAAGTCAGACTAGAGATAAGCGAGTGGGAGTAAGAGAAGGGAAGACGGGGTGGGCATGTACTATGATCTTATACCACTATGAGTTATGTGTGGATGGCCTTAAGGTACTTAAAGGATTTCCATTATGCAATCTGAATCTCTGTGATGCAACCAACTCGTCAATTGCTCTATGTATTTTCCCCTGTAATCCTCTTTCCTCCAAAATCAGTTCCTTCATAAGTCTGATGTTTTCACTTCATTTTCCCGCTCCGGAGTTGTGCAAGACTTCCAGTGTTGGGGAATGACTATGCGTGCTACTCCTAGAAAATGGCGGAGGATACTGTTCCAGATTCAGGCAATTGGGCCCTGGATCAAGGATAGCAGAGCTATTTGGGGGCTATTGGCTATGTTGGTACACCTAACTTCAGAGTGTATTTTAAACACCAGAATAAACTGATTGCAGGGCAGCGCCACCAAATGTATGTCATGGTTCCTACCTCAAACAATGTCAGCACTTGTCTGATGTGTATAATATTTGTGTTTAATCATTTTTATTGAAAAATATGAATTATTTCATATTTTTCACTTATCACATCGAAGAAAGCAGAGTAAAAACAAACATTTTTTGAAATGGAACCTGTTACATCATTAATTTACGGTTTTGGGTTCTCCCCAACAGATTTTTCTGCACACTATTTGTATACTGAACCACTCCCCACAATGGAGAATCATTATGGCGAGCATTCCCAGTTCCCTTTTTGATTTTTAGTTAAAAAAGATTGTTATATTTTTCCACTTCTTTTAATTTTATGTGAATTGTAATTTGGGCCCTAAAAGAGAAAACATAAAAAAAAAATCAAAAGAAAGAAAATGAAAACCAAGAAAATGGGAAAAGACAAATAAAAGACATATAAAATGAAAAAAAAAGAAAGGAAAAGAATATTCTATGGTCTCCCTCATCTCCTGGCATCTCCTCCCCTCTCCTCTCCCCTCCAGTACTGCATTCATGGGACCGGGTCTTTTCATATTGGGTTTGTCGATGCAGCAAGATGCTAGCCAGGTTTTCATTGAGTTGAATCCAATTTCTATTTTGTTATAGAAGATTAAAAGGAATCATTCCTTTTTTCCAAGGTCTGGCAATAGTCATTCATTCCGGACGGTTTCTAGTCTAACAAAGCAATTTTAATATTGCTTTAAATTCCTCCTTTTATAAATATATGAATGAGTTCCTAAAAGATTTTACTCTGGGGTATAACCACCACGTATGTAGCATGTTTCCAGGGGTCTTACACCCCCTTCGGCATTTTGATGTAGCAACAGGGTGCATCATCGCTATTCTTACAGGAACAAGGTACTGCCTCAGTGTCGAACTTTCAATAAATGTTCAGGTTCGGGGGCACGAACTTGGTCCCCATTGAAGTCACTGGAGACCCAAACATTGGGGCATGGCTGTGGTGCAGGAATCCCCTGCTCCAGTCCATCCTGATCTTCCAGGGCTGAATGTTCAGCAGGTCGAGTCATAGTAGGCTCAATGTTTGGTAAGGGTATGGGGAGAGAAGCCGGTCAACCAGCTATGTTTGTTTCGGGGCCCTGACTGGGTCCCTGTGCTTTCTCTAAATTTTTCTCCCTGGAAGATAGTTCTTTGGCTGAGGGAGACTCTGGGACATGGACCACAAAATGCAAAATAACGTGTGGATTTTACCTTTGTTCTTTTCAGCTTTACCTCTGGGAGACCTCACTGCTCCAGGTGTAGCTTCCTTATGACTGCTCTGGTGCGCTGGAGGTACAGGGGACAACTGTCATGGTAATTTGATTCCCCGCCATATGACATATGGGACGCAGGAAAGTGAAGATAAAATTCCCAGGCAGGTCCTCCAACTCAAGCAGCTTACGTTTTCTGGCGTATACATGACTGTGTTGTAATATTTTGTTTTTATTTTCTGGCATAGAAAATGACATTGAAACCTTGTGAGTAAGCATAATCCTCTTAGGTAATTTTCTAAAAAGGATAGGTTTAACTCTCTAATTTTATGATATGAGGTAGGGGGGAGGCGCCAATCCGAATTATCAAAAACCAGTATATTGATGAAAGAAATCGAATGAGGGACCTGTTTTGTTTGGGAGGAGTTTCTCCAGATCACTAAGAGGCAGGGTTGCTAAGGTTGGTAGTTTTTGGGATGAGACAAACGCCTGTATTTGCCTATGCATAAATTAGGAAAAAAAATTGCCTGGATACTCTGCTTTAAGTACCAATAGGGTAGGGAAGGGAATCATTCTTAGTAATGTGCTTTGTCCTAGTATCATGTTCCACTTGCCATTTTAATACATTTGGCATCTAGCTCCCATCCCAGACAGGAAGTCAGGATTTTAGAAAATAGGCGTAGGTAGGGCCAGGTCTGTAAACCAGGTTGTGATTAGTGGTTATGCTGTCCCAGATGCTAAAGCAGTGTTGGTCTAGAAATAAGAGGGACATGAAATGTTTTATTTGCCATTTTTTAAGTGCGTTATCAATATTTCTGGGTGAAATATGTGCAAAAATATATATAAACAAATATTTTTTAGTGTAGTGTTTTAGGGCTGATTCAAAGCCTCTTTCACATGCACTTTCACATGAAAACGCATGTGTATGTGTATTTTTTCCATTGGGGTTTGGGCCATTTGCGAGTTTCTCTTTGGCTTTTTCCACTGTATTATTGTTTTCGTTGTGTGTGAAAATCTTTTCCGTTGTGTGTAATTGCATTGTATTTTTTTCACATTCATGTGTAAAACTCGTGATGAGTGAGACTTCCACATGATTCAGAGCCCAGATTTAGCGTGTGAGAGAGGGCTTTACAACGGTAAATTTCCGACGGCACTTCCGGGTACTATTTGTTGGTGAGATTGTGCTTTCGTGGGGTGTGAAAAAACAGAATTTAGTTCTTAAGGCACTGGGAGGCTGTTACCTTCTTTCAAACACCCCCCAAAATAAACATTTTTAAATATTTTTGAATAAAATATGACCTATTTTTTGATAAGGTATATTTTTTTACTTTTATATTTTATAAAATGTAATTTTCAAAACATAAACCACCCCCCCCCCCAAAAAAAAAAAATATTAGAAATAAAAAAAATAAAAATACATTTAGAATAATAATTTCATAGTTTATATATATTTATGTTTTTATATGTTTTTATATGTTTTTATATGTTTATGTTTTTATACTCTTAAGGTCCGCTTGAATCTTATCAAATTACCCCCATTTGTTTATTTAAAATTTTGGTCACACTGCTTAGGTGACTTGCCTGGAAGTAGGAATGTTTTTTTCCTGGAGAGCAGGGGAAATTTGGGCCTGGAGTTCAAAAGTGTTTGTTTGCAGCCAGGAGAGGTCACACAATGATTTGAGCCCCAAAAAATCTCATTTTAATTGCCCAACACACTATTTAAACACCAACAAATGAAACCCCATTGAAATGTATGGCAGAGCGACACTGAGCGAAAGGTAATATGTGGCACTCCTGAACCTGCTGAGCTGCCTGTAGTAATACATGTGACGCTACCTGGAGCTGTTAAAGGCGCTCACCAGATTCGCTTTATTAAATGTGGTTTTACGTACAGCGCCCGGCGTTCACCAGACGCTATGTGCCACTAGGTGTCATTACCTCAGTATTTTTTACATTATATCCATGTGGGCATCCCAAATATTCAACTAGGAAGAAGTAGAGAAGAATGCATGGCAAGCATTAAAGTGGTTAAGATATGCTTTATGAATTAAAAGATGAATGCATTAAAGTGGTTAAGGCATGCTTTATGAATTAAAAAGAATGCATTAAAGTGGTTAAGGTATGCTTTATGAAATAAAAAGAAGAATGTATTAAAGTGGTTAAGGTATGCGTTATGATTTAAAAAGAAGAATGCATTAAAGTGGTTAAGGTATGCTTTAGGAGAGTTTGGAACAGAAGAGAGTTGGCACAGCAATAAGTAAGTAATAGGCTAGCAGGGCCAGGGTATGTGAAACAGTTAAAAAAATAGGCTTGCATATGTGTTGAATCCACCCAAAAAGCCAGTGTCTGTGTATAATTCTCACAAAAACGAAAAGTTCACAGAATTTAGGGGCTAAATAATGGTAAAAACAGGAATTTTCCAGTAGAAACTAGAAGAATCTCACCTGACATTCACACATCTCACATGACATTCACACATCTCACCTGACATTCACACATCTCACCGGACATTCACACAAAAAACGTTAAAAAACGCTCTAAAAACGATACGAGTGAGAATTTCACATCAACATACACAAGAGCCTCGCCGGTGAAATTGGCTTTGAGAGAGATTCTCACAGCGTTCTCAATGGCTCTCACATCATCGGGAACAATACGAGATGCTCCCGATGGAGGCTCTGAATCACGTGAACGCTCCGATACTGAAGAAAGCCATGTTCACACGGAGAGATAAAAACGGGAAAGAATGGAGAAGGCTGTGAATCGACCCTATTGTGTGTAAGAGGGTACCACATATGTATAGGTAGACATACTTTCCTGCCAAGAGACTCCCCCAAACTGAAACAGTGCTTTTGGAGATTTTCAGCTAAAATACAGTTACCATGCACACCTAGCAGATTTTCAAGAAAAACAACCCTTTACATTTGAAATACCCCCCACAAACTATATATTCCCTGGGAGTACACACCTTAAGCTTTCAGGATGTACCAGGCTTGTTGACATGGGCACAGTTTTTTGGAAATAATCAGTCAATGAATTGCACATTTTAGTTTCCCTAAAAAAGAATAAAAAAGCAGACTCAATGCCACATGTTCTTAAAAATACAATATGCAAACAAGAAAAAACTGGACCTTCAGCATGATTTAACGAAAACCCTTTAACCCTTAAAAACCTATTCTCCAGCATCTAAAATTAATATATTTTAAGTTTTTAGTCACTTACTTATTATTCTTTATCCCACCGGGCTGCAACTCTGTTCAGGACTCTAGAATACGGGTGCCGCCAACTTGACTCAGAAGCATCACACATACTGAGGAGAGGATAGTGGGATAAACTACAGGGGGCAGGGTTATAGCTGAGATTTGCACAGACAGAGCAGAGATAGGGTCAGGGAAAGGACAGCAATCCCAGAATGCAGAGCAACACAGTCAGAAGACACTTCCTGTTTGCAGGCGGCCTGATGCTCCATGAGCCGCCAACTTGGATGTTTAATGGCTCATAACATGCGGTAGATGCAGGATGATGATTTTTAATGTGAGCAATCTGTATGTACAGGGTGTGGGAAACATATAAGATATGATCTTATACAGGGTGAAGGTTTAAATCTGAAAACCAAGGTCCCCCTAAAAGAACAATACCTAACATGCATAGATACTGTCAAGGAAGGAGTTGCCAGACACCCCAAAGTAAAGCATGTGAGTAAGGGTAATTTAACTTGAAAATTTCAGCTCTGCAGACAAAGGTCTTGATTTATCAAGCACTTCTTCCAGACAATGCCATTTTAGTGCAAATTAGAGTAAATGTAGCAATACTCGTAGCAATATACGATTTATACATTTTTAAGCATGTTACTGCATTGCTAATGTCTAGTAAATGTGCTTCTTGTGGTGCAGAAAAATGCACAAATGTCTTGTTTGTAACTTTTCTATTTTTTTTACATATTTTTGAGTAAAAAAAAAAAGCCGCGTTTCTCCCAATTACAATGGTATCGGTAGCCCCCCATTCCTGCCCAGGAGACCTCAACAAACTGAAAAGAACACTTTATAACTTTTACAAATAAAATACAACTACTCTCCACGCTATAAAGGGTTAAACCAAAAATCAAATTTGCTTATGGACCCCTTACCAGTTCACAAAGTTTATATGAAAAAATAACACACACACAGAAAAATACTTTATTTGTTATTGTTTTTCCTTAAAAAAAGTCTACATGGCCCCATGCTCTTCTGCTCCCCCCCCCAGATTTGGAAAAGCAGGTAATTGGGGGGGGGGGGGGGGGGGGGGGGTTAATGGCACTCAGGATCCCCTGAGTGTCCCCTGCGGAGTATATAATATCTACCAGGTGGCAACCCTAGCCTTGTATCATGTAAAAGGGTATGGCACTCCAAACTTGGTAAATCAGGCTCCTGGTGTCAGTCTGGTAGCTTGTCAGCATTTTCTGACAGCAGCTTCAGAGTCGGTAACAAAGTTGTTAACACAAAGCAAATTAACCTTTTTTTTTAGTCTGGAGATCGATACATTTGTCTCTCAATCCGCCAAAACATTGGTCTCTGAATATAGGAATATAATAAGCAATTTTACTGCAGAAGCTTTTGTAGATTTTGTTTGGTGACTGTATTTATTTTCATTAGTATCCTAACAAAACAGAGGTGCACCGCATATACTAATCAGGTTGTGCTACACTGCCTAAAACCTGCAAAACCAAACAAAACTATAGGGTTCTAAGAGGTACAATTCCTCTGCCCCCAGTGGCAGGAGCACCAAAAAATCACAGCAAAAATAATTAGAATATAAATTGCAAAAAGTACATAATTTATTAGGAATAATATGACAACAACAACACTTAACAAGACAAAGATAAAAACAATGCGTCTCCCCTTATACTTCCAGTGCTGAAAAATCGACAGACCAACCAATTACTGGGAAGCTCTCTAGTATTAAGCGTGGTGAAGCTAAACTCGCAACTGACTACTTGTGCCGGCACAATTATCTATAATAACTACTAAAAACTATCAACCAACCATAACACCCAATCCCAAAGTGACAGTGCTTAATAATATAAATTGCCAACCGGACGTGACGTTCTTAATGTGAGGTGAGGTTTTAAGCTGACTGTCTTGGGAAAAATACTCATAATGTATCACCCAGGATAACAAAGAAGCATAGCTAAATAGTATAACCTTTTAAAATAGCTTTAGCATTGCCATTGCTTTAAAACTCAATTATTATAATTGCGAAAATGATTATATGCAATTATGTACAATTATTTAAATGGTGAAATGCAAAATGTAAATTTGCAAAGACTTCTGGTTGAAATAAATGTTACTAGCCATAATTCAAAGTTGCTTACTCCAGCTGCCTCCTACTTATGTGGTACTTTTCTTATGTGGGAAGGGGGCCATGCAGACTGTAATGTGGTGAATGGGCTCACTTCCTTGGTCACAGGGGAGCAGGCTCTGACTGGTAGCATGGTAAGCCTTTTGATATATTCAACCTATGCAACTGAATAGGGTGATATCCCAAACTATTTGTAAGGAGGTGTTGAGAGCCACTATTCAGGCATGGTTTCCTCTCATAGGTCAATGGGATCTGCTGTAATTGATATCTTATGGCTCTAACGTAAACTGACCTGATGTCTCACGTTTGGCAGGACAGTCCCAGCTTGAGCCCTTTTGTGCTACTGCCCCACTTTGCTGACATTAGTGGGAAGACTGTCCCACCAAATCCAGCATGGGTGGTCGATTTACTATTTGGGCACATGTAGTTGCTACATGTACTAACACACAGATCAGTAGCATAGAAACCTGCGGATATATGTTCCTCAAAAGTTCACAGATAAGCCACCTCCCAAACCACACCCCCATCCTTAACATCCCCCATGTATGTGTCCCACTTTGATTCCACACAGAAATGGTCAATGGTCAGAAATGGTCAGGAGTATGTAGTGTCCTGTAACACTACATCCTCCACTAGGTGGCACTGGCTGCTGTAGTGCATATAGTGGATATCACCTATACAATATAGCCTCATGGTATCACCTCACTGCGGAAGTTGGGTGAGAAAGACAGGTCTTTGTGCTGCCCATTGATTGTAAATCTAGGTTAGGATGAATGATTTTATATCTTGAGCCTAAAACTAAGATGCACACAATTCTTTACTGTAAAATGTATTATCAATCTCGAGGCCAGTGTTCTTCACATATTTTATTTCTTATCTTGATATTTCTAAATACTGTCAAAAGAGGACCGGTTTGTGAAATAACATTATCAATATAATGCTTTAACGCTCTGTGGAATCTACATTTTAAGACAAATTGAAAACCCTTTTCTGTAGGCATCCATTCAAAACAGTTACAAAATGCCATCTCTGTGATACAATATTTTTCTCTCGCTCTCACAAACAAATTTCAAACACCGATCGGTTTATATATTTTCATGAAATTATTATTAAAACTGACTGGATGACCGAAAAGTCTTGGGTAAAAAAATATTGCCCCTTATGTTATGCTGGCAAATCAAGCAAATCAAGCAAATTAGTTAAAGTGCACCTTCCATCCCCTGCTCAGGGCCCCAAAACAGCCTGTGCTTCTTTTTTTTTAACCTCAGCCTTTGCTAAAAATTCAAAACAGGAACTGGATGCAGACGGCCATATTGCTCCCTGGCTGTGCATCCCCACCCCCAGTGATGATGCAATCAGTTAGAGTACACACGGCTCAGCAATGGTGAGCACTTCAACCTAACTGCCATTATGTGACAGTTATGTGACAGTATGGTTGTTAAAAGGGGGCAGGGGTTAAATTATAAATTTAACTCACCTAGTCCTGGAATCCAGCATGTCTCTGTCATTGGCTATGCAGTGGCTGATGACATTCATTTAAGTTGTTGGGTCGGCAGGAGCGTGCATGGCAGGGATGATAATCAGAACAGCCAAGAGTGCATTTGAATGTGCTGGATGC
The DNA here is from genome assembly GCA_027917425.1 of Gastrophryne carolinensis. Taxonomy (NCBI): domain Eukaryota; kingdom Metazoa; phylum Chordata; class Amphibia; order Anura; family Microhylidae; genus Gastrophryne; species Gastrophryne carolinensis. The sequence continues at coordinate 306,859,833 of CM051239.1, read as the reverse complement.
CGGGACCAGGTATGTTGATTTTTCTATTCAAAAATACTCACAGACTGACATAGCCAATCTTTCCTTAGATCCATAGACTGACATGGGCCGTGCTTTCCTTAGATCCATAGACTGACATGGGCCGTGCTTTCCTTAGAGCCATAGACTGACATGACTGTGCTTTGCTTCTGATGCTGTGCGATTGACAAGCTACAGTTTTGGTGGGAAAGTGGACTTCCAGCTATCAGGAGGCTTCATGGAAAGACAGCGTATACTGACAAAACACTTTAAAAGTCTCGAACTTGGCCATGCAGGGTATTAGTTAAATGAGAGATGCTTTGGGCCTGGGCCACAGGAAAGAAGAGAAAATACCCAGGGTGCTTACAGCAGTGAAGGTTGCACTACTTTCATTGTGGTACTATTATATTATTGTATTATAATTGACATTTATAATTATAGAGGTTTTTACAATATTGACTAAGCTGATAACATGAAAAAAACAGATCATTTTCAGAGATTAGAAATTAGGAGACAAGATAGTTAGGATATAAACAGAATGAACAAGGGTAAATGGTTAAAGTAAGAGAATTGGGAATTTCAAAGGTGTGTACAATGCAGACGGAGGACCAAAAGAGTGATTAGAGAAGAAGTGGAGATGTGAGATGGATGTGAAAGGATAAAAAAGTACTGTATTAACTTAGATATTAAGTCCACTTTAGTTGGGGGTGGGCACCCCACTTACCTCTCAGACTGGCACCTCTGTACATTGATGTTCCTAAATTTTATGCATCTGGCTTTCCTCCATGCTAGCGGACCAAAAATAAAAAAAAAACCCACCTCACCTGACCCCTCAATCAATTTAGCCGGGTCTCCTCTTTACTCAGGGAGCCTCTGATCCCCCCTTGGGCTCTTTCAGCTTCAGGAGAGGACCTGAAATAGGCCCCCACCTCATCCGCCGCCATTCCAGTGAATGTCCAGTCTACCTAAACCCTCCCTCCAGAGCTGATAATTCCTTACCTCACCTGGGATCCAGCGACATGAATGGATGGATAGGGCCGCGCACAGAAAGGGGGAAATATGTGCAGCAGATCCAAGATTGCATTGCTGTGTCTATTTGGCTATATAACCCTGTGAGGGGGGGTGCAAAAATAGTGCCTAGGGCAGCATGAACCCTACCTACCCTACAAACAAGACACAGCACCATGGGTAGCCTACAGCACAAAACACTAACAGAGCCATCTGCCTGTAGCCAGCATTGTGGCTGAGACACTAATAGCAACTCTCTGCAGATGCTCCAGTGGTGCTACGAAGCGCTAGTGATAAATTGGCCTCTTAGTATCCTTTTCTCTATCTCTCTCAATACTGGTGATCCTCTCCTTTGCCCTATACAAGTGAACCTTAAGATGTGTGTCTGTTAGCAGCTGTTTTGTGGCTATAGAATCAGCCTTGGAGCTCTGGCATTTACATCAAATCTGGCGCTGTGATGGGTACTACATTGACATTGGCTTTGATTGTTGCACTGAGGTATTAGCCGGCCTATGTCAGCGCCTGTTGGACTGATTGTCCCAGTACCAGTGAGCGCCACTTTGTACAAAAATTTGAAAAACTCAGCATGTTTATGCGTTTTTCCTCCGTGAAATCTTTGGTGCTGTAATTTTCCAGCGCTGGTTAGTGTTTCGTCATTTACAGTTACAAGAAATTACTGCTGAAAAAAAAGAAAGAAAGAAAAAACTCTTGCCAACTCTCTCTTTAGATTAGAAGGCAGATGTCGGCTGTGCATGTATGTGTTTGGAAATGTTTTTAATAAAAACATTTAGTTATGCGTAACTATCTAGTATCTGGGGGTTGGTTGGTTTGTACATTCATCCCTATATTGTATAGTACCTTACTGGATTAATGTATTGGTCTTGTACAATACATTTGTATGGTATATCACAGGACAAAGTGTAAGCATAGACAGAGGACAAATACCAAGGGATAAAATAGGATATAGACGGTTATTGATTATTATAACTATCATTATCATTTTTATCACTTATGATTATTAAATATTGATAATAATATTTAAACCGCAACAGCAGCCTGAAATAACATTTTCTGTATCTGGATATCACACCCACACTATCCAGCTTGCTGCAAAAGAGAAATGTCTCATATGTTGAACTGTGTGCATAGTGCCCAGCAAAGCAGAAGCCTCAGACCCTCCCCCGAGCGAGCCGCGCGGCGTGCTTTCGCTGGTTTTGAAGGCGCTGATTGCACATGCCCAGTCAGAAGTGGGGAGCCGGGCCAGCGCTTTCAGAGCTAGCGGGGGCGTGCCACCACGCTTGCTCAGGAGCGGGTCCGAGGTTTCAGGTTTGCTGGCCACTATGTGCACAGGGGCCACCATTATCAGGTAAGCTATGCATTTCTAAAGCCAATTAAACATATGAGACATTTTTCGTTTGCAGCAATCTGCATAGTGCGGGTGCCCTATCCAGATACAGACATTTTTATTTCAGGTTGTTGTTCCAGTTTAATATTGATGTTTCAATCCTCCTTCTTCAGCAAGCATTAAATATTTCAATACAATGCTCTGTTTATTTCATGTGAAATCCTACTTTAACACTTGTAAGACAATGTATTCTTTTTTCTTTCACTGTCTATACAAATAGTTATTTAAAAGAGTATGTATTTGCTTTACAAATGTGTTAAATCCTCTTGACACCTATTTGAAATAGGTCACTCGCCTCTGTCAGGATGTGACCTTGCTTATTTTCTTTTTTCAAATTAATGAGCTCTCTTGACATGGTTGGTCCCAATGAATTCTCAGTTTCAAAGTGTCTAAAGTGTCTAAATCTCGTACTTGTGCCCCCCTACCTACATCTTACAGCTTCATTGTTAAGTTGTGTCACCTGGAAGCAGGAGAAAGTATATTTATAGAAATGAAGCATGGGGTTGGAAAATTGGATCGCATGCAAAAAACTTAAGTAACTTTGAGTGGCTGACTAATTACATTCGTCCAGTGTAGTGGCTTAAAATGCAAAAATGGCACCAGCTGAAAACTGAAAATCTTGGAAAGCGTCTCTGGTGCTTAGAAGACTTTACCCAAAATGGCGCAATTGTTTTATACATTTCACACGGCTTGAGAATGATCAGGTGACACCCCCATGTAATATATGGTTGTGAATTTGTGACAATTAATTTAAATGCGTTTGTGCAGCTAGTCACATTGTTATGAAAGATCACATTCATCCATGTAATGCTAGATATGTATTTAGAAATAGATCAACGGGCACTTGTGTGTCAATGATTTTTAACCAATAGTTCAGGGCACTTTGGGGGTCACTGCACTTTAATACCATTTAATACAATTGTTAGTGAAGTATTCACTAGTTCAGGGCACTTAAGAGGTATTTTTCTGTTATTTTCTTTGCATTTTGGACCCCTGTAACTGCATGTGTATAACAATGCAGAAAGCAGCAAATAAGGGGCTAGGAATGTGGCCGTGGCGCTGCTGCTACTGGTGACAGAGCTGGTGCCGCAGGGAGTGTTGCCTGCAACACTCTCCTCTGGTGCAAGCAGGGTTTTGAGCACACTTTTTTAGGCCCCAATACTGCTGGCAGAGTGGTGAGACAGTCATTGATTATATGGCACATAGTGGTACCAGTTGACATGCCTAGCAGGGATACTGTGGGCCATCCACCTGCCCCTGCCCCAGTTACAGACATAGGGTTCTCAGATGCCCAACCACTTATGTTGGAGGATGAGGATGTGGCCAGCGGACCATCACAGTTAATTCTTAATGATGATGAAACCCTAGTGCTGACTGCTGCAGCTTTCTGCAATGTTGAGGCTGATTAGGTGGCTAGCAGGGAGGAGTTGGTACAAGAGCATGCCAGGGGTGATGGTGAAGTCCTAGACCCAATGCGGACTGAGTTCGGAGGAAGAGGTGGTGGTGGTCACACAGCCCCAGGCAGCCAGATGAAGAGGGAAAAGGATGCCAGCGGTCAGCCTGTTGCTGCCACTGTCCACCATGCCCAGGGACTGAGTGTGCCAATGCAGGCTCAAAGAATCTCACCAGAGCTGCATTTTTTCAAGCGGTCCATAGAGGACAAGACAGAGGTCATTTTCAAGCGGTGACACCAGTGCCCGAAACACTGGAAAATTCTAAATAATCTCAGCTCCACGTCCATGATCAGGCACCTGCAATCCAAACAAGAGCTGCACTGGTAGAAACACCTAAAAACATGGAAACACCTGAGGCTTCCTCTGTTGCTTTGGTTGACTCCCCAGCGACAAGGCCATCTGTTTCTTCCCAAAGGAGGGATGTGGGACCACCTCCACCCCCACCTCAAGCAGCAATACCACCAACATCAAGCCTATCCACACCATCCCAGGGAAGCTTTCAGCTTTCCATCCAGCAAACTTTTGAGAGAAATTGGTAGTTAGGTCCATCCCATCCATAAGCCCTGGCCCTGAATGCAAGCATTTCCAACTTGCTGGCCTTTGAAATGCTCCCATTTCACCTGGTGAAGACGGACAGTTGTAAAGATCTGATGGCAGCTGCTGTTCCACAATACACTGTTCCCAGCTGCTATTACTTTTCCCGCAAAGCCATCTCTGCCCCGCACCAACAGTTTGTGGAAAAAATAAGATGTGCACTGGACAATGCCATTAGTTCCAGTGTCAACCTAACCACTGATATGTGGACAAGTGAGCATGGATAAGAATGTTACATCTCTCTAACTGCCTACTGGGTCAATGTAGTGGTGGCTGGGAATGTGGCGGGAAGCAATGCGGCACATATCCTTCCACCACTCAGGATTTCTGGAAATCAGTCAGTGCCTCCTGTTGCCTCCTCCTACTTTGCTTTCTGCTCAAGCAGTCAGTGCAGCCCCCGCACCCCCAAATTGAGCACTGCCATGAGGTAACAGCAACATGTGGTGCCAAAACTTATCGGTCTGAGCGAAAGATCTCACACTGCCAAGGAGCTGTGTACTGGCACCCAGAAGCAGACAGATGAGTGGTTGCTGCTGTTGCAGCTGAAGCCTGGCAAGGTGGTGTGTGTAAATGGGCATAACCTTGTAGCAGCCTTAGGATGAGCTAGGTTGACACACATCCTTTGCCTGGTGCAAAGCTTTCTGGCCCATTATCCAGACATGCCGGAGCTGCTGCACAAAGTTCATAGCGTGTGCATGCACTTTCGGCGTTGCCACCCTGATGCCGCTTGTCTGACTGCATTTCAGATGAGCTTTGGACTCACCACCCACCGCCTCATATGTGACTTGCCCATCAGGTGGAATTCCATGTTGTGTATGCTGGAAAGGGTGTATGAGCAGCAGCAGGCAATAGTAGAGTTTCAGCTCCAAAATGCCCGGGTTAGTAGAAGTGCAGACCAACAGCACTTCACAACCAATGAGTGAGACTCCATGTGGAACAGTCCTGCGGTGCTTCCAGTATGCCACCAATATGGTCAGGGGTCAGCGCTGATGAAGCCATCGTCAGCGATACCATTCCCATCCTTTGCGTGCTGGAAAAACCTCTTCAGGCCATGATAAAGGATATATGATGAAAGCAGAGGAGGAGGAGGAAGGCCCATTTTCTCCAAGCATCAGGGCAGTGCACACATGTCTCACAGTGGGTTGCTTGACTGGCAGCTGCCAGGTACGCCAGTGTCCAGCCAGGGGACAGTTTTGGAGAATTTAGAGGAGGGAGAGGAGTAGGACTTGCTCTCACAACAGAATGGCACCCAGCACAGCTCACATGTGTTGATGGATCATGGCTGGAGGGAGGAGCAGGAGGAGGAGACACCTGACACTAAAGACAGCTTCTCCTTGACTCACATGAGCCAGTACATGCTCCAGTGCTTGTGCAATGACCACAGAGTTGCCCACATAGTCACCAGTGCTGGTTACTGGGTGACCACCCTGCTTGATCCCTGCTATAAGGAACATCTCCTTGATACCAGCATTGGAGCAGGATCGTAAAATCACTACAAACACACTCTGGGGGACGCACTATTGTAGGAGGTCCCAGCTGAATTTGAGGGCCCGGTGGTGGCACAAGGCCGAGGAAAAGCAGGGGCACTGGCACCACCTCTCAGGGGAGGGTGAGCATGGCCACAATGTGGAACAAACTATTCCATTGTCCGCCACTGTCCACCACCATAGTATACGACCCATAGTACTAGGAGGCAGACTTTTACTGGTGAATGACTACCTGTCCACACGTCTCCTGGTACTGAGTGATGGGTCCTCCCCATTCTGGGTCGCTAAATGGTATACGTGGCCAGAGCTTGCCCTCTATGCCTTGGAATTGCTGGCCTGCCCTGTGAAAAGTGTCCTATCAAAACTTGTTCAGCACCACAGGGGGTATTACCGTCAGGAGGATCCACAGCCAACGTGGACATGCTTACATTCTTTGAGATGAACTAGGCATAGATCCCATGGGACTTGGCCATCCCAGGCTGCTAGCACCTGAGTCACTGCTTAAAGTGCTTGCTACCTCCTCCTCCTCAGCTTAAACCGCCACATTCACCTCAAACACCTCCTCCTAGCCTCCCAAACTTCTTATACCTGTAAAAAATGTATTATTTGTAATAATTTAATTCTATATTTATTTATGTATATATGTATATATTTATTTATTTATTTGTATATGTATGTATATATTTATTCATGTTATTCATTGTTTATTTACTCATTTATGTATATATTGATTGATGAATCTATTTATGTATCTTTTAATTTATTAATTTTTTTAGCTTTTCCCCTTTTAGTACTTTCATTCCAGTCACCCAGGTGCCCTGTAATTTGGTCTCTAACACCCGTAAAAATGAATATTTTGTTTATTTTTAATTATGTTTCTATGTATTTCTTTAATTTTTTAATTTTCTGTTACTATTTTGAGTACTTTCCCTAGCCCATTTTGTGCCAGGTAATCGCCCAGGTGCCCCCCACAATTTGGCCTCCAACCACTGTAAAACAATAATATTCATTTTTTTTCATTTATGCATGTATTTGTTTGATTTTTTTCCTGTTATTATTTTAAGTACTTTCCCTAGTCCATTTTGTGCAGGGCTATCACCCTGTCAGTCCACTCCATTTGCAGCCCTCTAGCCCTTGCTACCCTCATTTTACAGCCAGTTTTGGTTCCCCAAAATCGGGCCCTTATTGACTTCAATGGGGTTCGGGTTCTGGTCAACTTTAGCGGCAAGTTTGTCCGAACTCCAAAATGACGCAAGCTTGAGGAAAATCTTTCTCGTGAAAGCAAAAGGGTCCTTTCATGTCTTTGTGCTATGTTTTGCAAAATGCTGAATCTTTTGTTTTGTTTTGCTCACAGCATGACCTCAATGCAGCGCACAGAGGTCAATGGACAGGGCAGGTAAAGCCCATGTATTGCATAAGGGCCCACATAAATTTTGCCAACTCCCAGTCCATCACCTCTGGTCCTTGCCACTGTCACTGGTCGCTTTCCTCGCCTGCATCTGCTGCAGCTACTTTTCCTATTGGTCCTAAAGTCAAGGTCCTCCCGTACTTCTGCTGCCCTTGTGGATGCCAGATGCTGCCTCCATAGGGTCCTTTCTCCTGCTTCTGGCACCAGGTCCCTCCATCCATAACCCCTCCTAGTTCCCTCCAGCTGCCGCAAGTTCCTCCATCTGCCACTGGGTCCATCCAACTGCCGCCGCCCACTGGGGACAGGAAAGTAGGGATGCTGCATGTAATCCATTGGGTCTCCACTGCCTCCACAGAGGCACAGCGAAGCACACAGTATAATGTGAAAGATCCCCCTCTACATGCGTACATTTATTCTGATCCAGGTACATTGCACTAAAGCATGGAGTGTGTAAAGTGGACAAAAACCCAAATTTTGACTATCCAAACTCACATTTCCCCAGTCCTACGGTGCATGCCCGGCCTCTCATCCAACGTGACTGCACTGAGACTTAGAGGCCGATTCATTAATAGCGCCAGGTAGCGACAGATGAGCGCCAGTAGCGTGATTTTCACTGCGCCAGCTAGTATTCGCTGTGCTTGGCCGGGGTTTGCTTGTTGACAGCGACTCAGTCGGTGTGCGGTAATGTTGAATACGGGGTTAGGGGTCGATGTTTCACAGGTTCTGCGTTGTATGGGTGCGCCTGACAGCGAATGGCCAGAGCGAACGGCTTGCTGCAGATTCATTAACAAATCACGCACAAAAATTTCTTGCGCTGTGAATTCCTTGTTTAAACCCCAGAGCGCTGGCGGTGATGTGTGTAAAGTAGTTTTTAACCCCCAAACAACCTTTTTTTTTAATGTAAAAATTATACAAGTTTTTCTAAACATTTTGAAATATGAATACATTAATATCAGACCTGTAATATCAATTCTGCACAATTTTTTTTCTTTTTTTTTTTTAACTTAAAAAAAAATCCTAACATTGCAGAAGTGGTCACAGAATTTTTGACATTAAAAAAAAAATAAATAAATAAAAAAAGCAATTATTTATGATTATTTAAAGATTGCTCCATTGAAATGCATTGGACAACGCCAGGGAGCGCCAGGTCATACCTGTCGCTGTGATGGGATTATCAGCGGCGCTGTTCGTTGCAGTCGGCTACATGCTGAATCCCGCGCTAGCTGACGCTCTCGCCGGCGCTAGCCTCATTTAGCGTGATAAATGCGTCATTGTGACCGCCGCCGGGCGTACTTGAGTCGGTAGCCGCCGTTAGCTGGCGATACCTGGCGCTCGTCAGACACTACCTGGCGCTAGCCCTTGATAAATAAACCCCTAAGACTTGGCTCCAAACGAGCTGGTTCAGCGGGCCTGAGTGCACCGGCATCCCTGCTACCCTCTAACAGGGTGCATACCCACGCTGGCAATTCACAAATGCCTGGAAAGAACTGTGTGGGCCAAAGGGCGAGTATAGATGTTTTTTTTTTCCTTCCATGGACACTACCTTTAAGCACTAATGAGAAAAAAATGGCCCAATTGCAAGGGAATTTGCAAACTAAGCAGAGAGTACTTAGATAAGGAACTGTACTTTCCAACACTCACAGAGAGTAATTCACTTAAAGCGGACCATCACCCTTACAAGAAACAAGAATTCCTCCCCAGGCAATTCAGATTGATGGCATGTAAAAATTAATTTACATCTTGTAACTCCTGCCGTGGTCAATCCCCCCCCCCCCCTTCCTAAATGGCATCCTTCAAAGAGGAAGTGCTGCTTGGTTTCTAGTTAAATCCAGGCAGCAGCACAACTGGGATGTTGGGAGAGGAAGCCTCCCAAGGCCTGCAAAATGACCACAACCAGGAGAAAATCAGGGAGGCGATGTTTCAGCTTTAAATGGATGCAGGAGTAGATGTAAGTGCTGGCAATGATTCAGTATCATGCATGCAGATAGGGGAAAGGAAGTTTGGGGGAGTGTTTTTTCAGCTGTGCAAGGCTGTTGGCCCAGCTAGAAGCGGCACACAACCCCCCTCCATGCTCAAGTGTTTTTTCACTGCCTAAGCCATTCCAACACAGCATTTTTGAGATCACAGGTTGGTTGATCTCAATAAAAAAACATATCCATTTCTTAAGAGTATAATGACAACTATGACATGCTGGTAAAAACAAATTAAGCTGGGTCAGCAACCCATATGGCCCCGCTCAGGCCATAGGTGCATACAGTGCAGTCCAAAATTATATACACATAAATAGTTATTGTTTTTATTTAGTTATAAAAATAAGGTGAAGTAAAAATACATGATCTGTCAACCTTGTTTTGGATAAATTGGTCATGTATGGTGGTGATGTTCCAGCCAGTGACTCTGCTTGTACAGTTTAAGTGATTGAGCTTGATTGGGCCTGTATATGCTTGCCAAACCTTTATATTATTAAAGCAGAACAATACCCATGGCTGCCTTCTCCTTCATCCCAAATTGGGATGCCCCACTGTGTGACCCCCCCAGGTCGCTGGTTTTCACTCACCTTTCCTCGGTTTAATGGCGCATGCATGGACTCACATCCAATCAGAGCTGTTCAATAACAATGAGGTACATTAAAAAATGAACAAAAAAGAAGCAAGCAAGGAACAGGAGGAGGAAGATGCCAAAAGTGAGTTATTTTTCTTTTGTGGTCCATGTGTCTTTTCAATCTGTCACCTTCTTTTTTTGTATGACTGTTTTTAGTGAAATGACCAAATTCAGTAGTTTAATGTCATGTCGTTCATTCACTTCTGGTAGAAAATTTGGAGGCTCTTTGACACCATCTGCTAAAATGTATATTCTGATTTATCTGACTTGGTGGCCTTTGACATATTTGGATTTGTTCCCAGAAGACATATAGTAGTTACAGACTCAATGCAAAATGAACTTAGGCCCTTATTTATGAAGGAATAGCGACAGGTAGCGACTGGTGAGCGGCCGGTAATGACGGGCCCCGCCACGAGAACGCCGGCTCCCCACCACAATCACACATTTATCAAGCCAATCCTGCTTAGCGACTGAGATAGCGCCATATAGCCACTCATTCATCATTATTCCAGCCTCAGCCCACAGCGCCAGCGTCCGACCTTGAACAGCGACAGGTATGACCTCTCGCTACCTGGCGCTCTCCAATGCATTTTCAATGGAACAATCTTTAAATATTCATAATTCATTGTTATTAATTAATTTTTTTTTTTTTTTTTTTTTTTTTTTAAATGTGAAAAATTCTGTGACCACTTCTGCCATTTTAGATTTTTTTAAGGTAAAAAAAAATAAAAAAAAAAAATGTACAGAATTGATATTACGGGTCTGATATTAATGTATTCATATTACAAAATTATTTAAAAAACTTGTTTTTTTTTGTTTCCAAAAATATGGTTGTTTGGGGGTTAAAAAACTACTTTTAACCCATCGCCGCCAGCGCTCTGGGGTTTAAACATGTATTTTACAGCGTGAGAATTTTTTGAGCGTGATTTGTTAATGAATATGGTGGGAGCGGTCGCTAGGGCCAGTCGCTATCATGCGCTCCCATACAGTGTGGAACCTGTCAAATAGCAACTCCTCACCCAATATTCAACATTACGGCAAACCGACTGAGTCGCTATCAACTACCGAACAACGGCCAAGCACAGCGACTACTAGCGGGCGCTCTGAAAATTCCGCTACAGTCGCTCAACTGTCGCTACCTGCCGCTATTAATGAATCGGCCTCCCCGACTGCGCAACCTCCACATTTTGACACCTTTATCTTTCAGCTCCATTTCCTTTTTTCTTCACAAGTTAACTTCTGTGGAGTTCTTACACTACTCTCAGGAAATCTCTCCAGAAAGCTGAAGCTCTAATTACTGCACCTGAGGGTCTGAGGAATTATATCCAAAAACCACCTCCCTTAACAGAATCACACCTTATTTTATCTTATCTCTCCCCCTTATTCTAAAATAAAGAAAGAGACAGTCTTAATTTTACAAGCTATTTTAAGACAACTTTACTGCAAATAGCCAGCTAGCTCCCTGCTGTGTTACATTATAAACAACCAAGGTATGATGACTGTTACAATATAACAATTGTCTATCCCTGCTGTGTTACATTGTATAACTACCTGGTTCTCTGCTGTCACGGTATAAACAGCTTCACAGCTGACTTGCAGCTGACTGTAATGTGTGAGTGATCTCTCATGTTAAAAATGATCATCATCAGCTTAAAAATGCTGTATGTTAAAAAAAATCTCATGCTGTATCTTCTTTTCAGTAAACTGCAAGCTTGTTGGGATTCTTTCACATGGAGTGTATATGTAACCCCTCCTCTTGTCTAGAATACTTTATAGGCATCTCTAAAGAGGACCCCCCCCATTCCTTGCCCCATTGGGCATTTCACTTTGGGATGCCCTTATTTCTGAACCCTTCAGTTCGCCAAGAGTTAAACCCCATGACAGCCACTGCTAAAGCTGCTTTTACACCCACTCAGTATGCACTCCTTCCTTTCTACATTCTAATGCATCCTCTTTTCATACTCAACTTCTGGAGATAGGATGTAGTTACAGAAAATTTGTAAAGGAGGGTGAAAGCATCATAGTAGGTAACTGGAATGTTATGTCTAAGTGCTCTTTTTTCTAGTTTTGCCTAGGTTATTGAATTAAGTTAGTTGGACTGTTAGCTAGCTATCAAGGTATAATTTATTTATTCTGACCCCTGCTAAATCTGCCCTTCCAGGCCAAGCAGCATCATACACAGCAGATCTGCCAGGGCACCACTGGAGCAAAGATCGAGGTGGGCTACTAGGGACAAAGGAGGGATTTTACAATAATGTGTATTCCAAATTAGGAGGCCCGGGTACTTGGAATCACCTGACTCTGGAGCTTTTTAGAACCAGGTTTTGGTCCTCTTTAACATCACACATATGACAGAGCTGAAAACCAGTGGGCAGGCAACAATGGGGAAATTATATTATCATTTATATTACTCACATGCTTTTGTAATGGATAATGTTATACACAAGTGACATTAGACCTGTATGTAATCACTTATACTCTTTAATACTTTTTAATAAAAAGCACATGAATATTGTCATGAAGGTGCCATCTATCTACAGCACTAATTAGCACATTTATCAACTAGTGCTAAAACACTTTATTAAGTTTCTATAGTGATTTATTCACATAATTAATTTTTTTCAATTAAAAGGAGTGCTATCACAAAGAATGGTGGAAAAACCTTTATATCATTCATAAAAAATATATTCAGTCAAGCTTGTTTTTTTCTTATACTGGAGGGAATAATGATTATGGGCGATAGCTTTGTACTACTTTTACCATGAGAGCTTTTAAAATGTAATGTTCTGCCCCATGAGATAATCTGTGCAAGAACAATTGTTATTGCTATTGACATTTGTGTGTAGTTGCTTTAATCATCATGCACAGCTTTGGGACAGTGAAAAAACAGTAATAACCGCTCTTTTGAGGTGAGTAGTTCTACCATTTCAAAGTACAACAGCAAGCTCTAAAACCTGTAACCCCTCTTTTTTCTTTCATCAGGATTTTTAATGTTAGCTCATGCCTAGTTAAAAAAAAATAATTAGAATGCACTGGAAAACACCAGACATAAAGCCCCCACCCCCTAAAAAAATCACTTACCCATTTAAAAAAACATACATAAACAAATAAAATTCTTGTAATCTTTCTTCATAACTAAGATAATTTATTAACCTTTCCAAAACCAGGGTGTTTTTTCTTTTAACTGTTGCCCAGAACATCCTACCATATGACTCCATGCCTTTTAATGCATGACAATACCCATGACAACACAATTCATGACATTGCATACTGTTATTTAGCCTGTGGTCTACTAGTTCACCCAGATCTGACTTATCTACTCTCCCATCTTCACTCCTCAAAAAACATATGTGGCCTAGAGATTATTAGACTCAAATGCATTAGCCTGATGCTTTCCATCATCTTCAATGGACTGAACTGTTTTAAATATATTTGTGGCATCTGCAAAATTAGAAAGCGTCCCATGAATCCAATCTTTTAGATGATTTATAAACATATTAGTAATAGTGGACCCAGCACTGAGCCCTGGGGTATTCCTTTTACAGCATTTTGGATATGAATCATTAACCACAACTTGCTTCACATACTTCAGCCACTATTTTTTAGCCTTCTATGAAGAAACCTGTCAGACTTATTTGCAAAGTCCAGAAACACTATGAGCCTGATTTACTACGTGCTTCACCCATATTCACCTAACATTTGTGGGTATTTGTTGCATTTGCCACATTTACTAAACAAAGTGTGCCATGTTCGCCCAAGAATTGTAAACCCATGAGCAGTACAACAATTTTTCCAGTCCAACAACATTGGAATCAATGGCAGTTCTACATAGATTGTCTCTTTAGTTGAATGTTAAACCTGAGCATTCGATAGTTGCTGTATTTTCTGCACTAAAAATGCACCTAGGGTTTAGAGGAGGAAAAATATATATTCTGAACCAAATGGTATGCTGAAATACCATTCTCCTAGAACCCAATAGCGGGCAGTGTGGCAGAACCTCCACATGACAGGCATCTTGCAGATACCCCCCCCCCCCCCCAAAAAAAACAAGGCAAAATGCAAAATCACATGCTCCCCCAATAATACCGTACCAGGCAATGTGCACATTCACCCCCCAAGAACCCCATAAAACCCAGTGTGCAAAATCCCTCCCCCCCAGAACCTCATAACAGGCAGAATGAAGGATCCCCCAAATCACCTCATAAAGGGCAGAGTGCAGAATACTCTTCAAAATTCCAGCGTGCAGAATCTTCCCATAATAGGCAGTGTACAGAATACCCCCCCAGAACCCCATAACAGGCAACATGCAAAATACAACCAATCAACCCATAACAGGCAGTGTGAAGAATCCCCCACCCAGAACCCCTTAATAGACAGTGTGCAGAATCTCCCCATAAATCAGATTGTTGCAGTATCCAAAGGGTAAGGCAAAAGCGTAGTCTGGATGCAGAGCAAACTAATCCAGTCAGAAGGAGATAAAGAACAGAGTAACACACCACAAGCAAGGCTTTATCACAGACCGTCTGTGCTGAAGCCTGGACAGCTTTATGTGACCACTGACCAATGGGAGGTTGGAAGGTCAGGGCTGCACAGCAGTTGCTTAATTGACACACTCCTAGGGAGCCAGACAATGTGTGTATATGTGAGGAGGGGGACAGTGGAGGACCAGTGGGCAGGTAGAGCCCAGTTACACTTACAAACAGGGTCTCAGTGATGCTTGCTGCACCCCATCCTGCGTGGCTCACACAAGTGACACCTGACACAGCACACTGAAGGTAGAGGGTATGTCTTATTTTTTTTCCATAAATGATAGATAGATAGATAGATAGATAGATAGATAGATAGATAGATAGATAGATGATAGATAGCCACCCATCCCTCTGCAGCAAGTGGCCCTAATGGAGGGGCGGTGGAATATTTTGCACAGTCACATAATGTTGAATGTTTCCCCTTAAAGGACAATTATACCACATTTAACCCTTTAAAAGACCAGCCCACCTAGAGATTTTGTCCCCTTTTGTTGCCAGGGTATTTTTTCACCATTTTGCGCAATAAATTTTTAACTGTGATTTTTGCAAGAATTTCCAGCAAAATTATATATTGTTTTTCAGCAGTTTAGAGTTTGGGCTTTAACACAAAATGTCTTGTTTGTATTTTTTTCAGTGTTGAAATATATAAAAATATCTATAAAAAAAACTATATATATATAAAATGTTGTTGCGTTTTTAAATAAAAAAATGTAGGGTTTTCAAGAAAATCATATTGTGTGTAAAAGACCAATTTCTGCCGATTCTTGTTTAGGTGACACTCCACTGACAAGAGCATTTTTTGTTAGATCCAATCGTTTCCCTGTCCACACTTTTCACAGCATCCAAAAACTATTGTGGAAACACAGACTGCTCATTGCTCATTGATCGTTGTGGTCAGCAAAGCTTAAGGGGCAGTTAAGGATTAACCAGAGATTCTGTCTAGCTCCCTTGGAGTGTGTCAATTAAGCAACTGCTGTGCAGTCTTGGCCTTCCAACCTCCCATTGGTCAGTGGTCACATAAAGCTGTCCAGGCTTCAGCACACACTGCCTGTAATAAAGCCTAGCTTGTGGTGTTTTATGTTCTTATTTATGGATTAGTTTGCTCTGCATCCCGGGATGCTCTGCATCCCGACTACGCTTTTCCTGACCCTTTGGATACTGTGACTCTCTGATTTATGGCTTAGACCTTTGGCTTTCCCTGGACTTTGACTTTGTTTACCTCTTCTGTCAAGACACTGGTAGGACTGATAATCTGTTGCAGCCCCGGCTATCTTTGACATTTCCTGTGTATTTGTTACTGTTTTGCCCTGTTGTACATCGGCCTTTGCAGTCTCAGGTGCCATACTTTGTGCCCTTAAATCCTGGGGGCAACCCTTTTCAGCAGGCGTGTAATGTCTATAGAGCGGCTTTAGGTTGGGGATTGGCATCTGAACAAGGGATGGAGTTCAGCTGGGCATTACAGTTTTATGACAATTTCAAATAAAATACAATTACTATCCACACTATCAAGGGTTAAACCCCAAAAAATTAAAAGAAAAAAAAACGCATGATTTTGTTTTAATTTTTAAGGGTTAAGCTCTTATACATAAAAAAAATAGCCTGGGATCCCCCCTCGACAGCAAAAACAGCTCGGGTACCACCCATTGGGGTCTGGTTGACCTGAGTGCAGAGGCCGAGTGGCCAGCTCCTGGCACTGAAAGCTACCAGCCCACATAGCCGGGTGCTATTCTGCATCCCCCTGGGCTCTGAGGATGCAGGTACTGGGGTGGGGGTTATGGCAAGTTACCTGGCCCCTTCTGCCTTTTGAACTTGTATAGGGATCTCAAGGACCCATTTCTAGTTCACAAAGGGATAATCCAAAAAAACCACACCCCACACACAGAAAAAAATACTTTTTTTTTCTTCTTACCTCCTTCCATTGGCGATCACTGTGCCTCTCGCTGTCCATCACCACTGCCTGACAGAGGTTTGGAGTCCTCTGCCCCTGCAACCGGCTTCTGCCAATCACTCTGGCTTTTACTCACACCGCTGGGAGGGGCCCTTTATACTGTTAGTATAATTAGTGTGATTTGCATCTTCTTGTAGTGGTTTCCATTATGACCAAGCTCCACATGGCTGACCCTGTCACCCAGCACTCAGTGGTTGCTCTTGCTGTGCTTATTCCCACTAGGAGCACTGGAGAGCAATAACAGCCATGTGACCACATGTAGGGCGTGGTGGTGATGCATTGGCACAAAAAGGAGGGGCAAATTCAGAGCCTTGCTACAGCAATTACAAGCGCTGCAGGAGATGCACATGGAACAGGCTTCTGGAAAGTTCCTTGCTGTTAATTATTGCTGCTGCCTTGACTGTCCTTTCAACTATTCTTTAAGTCAATTACTTTACTTATGTCGGGAAATGTAATCATCTCTTTTTTTTTTAGTAATAGGAAACATATATATTTATTTCATGGACATTTTTTTTTTATATATTCTTTATTTATAATTTTCAAAGAGTTTACAATAATCACATAAGAAGAAAATGACATTCCACATACAATAAGTGCACAGCACAAATAAGCATGCACAAAATCAAACTATCACGTTAATCAGAGAGGCATCGTCACAGTCTGACTGTCTTCCCCTGAACATCTGTTATGTACCGAGTGAGGAATGGGGCGATTTCCGCGCCCAACCCATGGTAACCGGGGATCACAACACCAGTCCCCACACGGGGGGGTATGGCTCCGACGCCTCTGCAATGGGACAATGGTTCATGGACATTCTTATTAATCTGAAAGTTTCATTATTTTCTCAAAAGGTAAAATTAGTCATGACCGTGACAAGGGCTATAATAGTTTAGAATTCTTGAACAATGAAATGAGTATTCATTCTATGTCACACAAAAGAGCACAAGGAGAATCGAAGTATTTTGACTGTATTGAACACAAGATGACAGAGGAACAAAATGCTACTTCCTTTAGGAACATTCTTGATTGAAATGTTAAGCGTTCCAACATCACTGATGACACAGAACAGTTACTTACACCAACACATGCTATTGTAACCCACATCATTTCCATGGCAGCTACAGTATTTGCTGTTGCTTTAATGAGGCTAATAATGATTGTATTTATATATGAAGATGGTAAAATAGTTAATAAGATGGTAAAATAGTTTATAAGATAAATGGGAAAAGTGCATCAAAGCAGTAGGGTCTTAAAGATTCTAGGGACATTCTTTGTTCCTGATGCATTCCAATTTGGCATGCCCTGAGAACATATTGTTCTGGCAATCCCATGGCACATGTGGGACTACAATAGCAACCTCTCTGAATTGATGGTGGATTCACAGTGAGAGGAGAGTGGCTGAAGGGATGCTACTCTCTCAGCGCTCTGGAGAGATCATGCATGCATTGTAGGAGTGGGGATAAGGTGATCAGATGTAAGCAGTAAGAAGATGATGTTAAACCAGTGGTTTCACACAAATGTAATAATACAACATGGAGTATTAAGTGTTGATTGATATTGTAGCATGTGGAAAGTTGTCACCCCTTTCTGTTTCATTGATTAAGAATAATCAGGTATTGGATTCCACACTGAAAAATATCTATAATGTGCAGCAACACAACATAGTACATGTATTTCACTGGTGGAGAAGAAGAACAAACTGAGTTTCAGGTACAGGAAGACAAACTTTTGTTGTTCAGAAGTAAAAGTGAGAAAGTCATTTGACATGATTGTGACCTCCCCCAAAGAAACTACACAACTGCAAGTACATTTCTGTCACCCTGATATGCTTGAAGAAGGTTAAGAACAGTTCACAAAGAAAAAAGATTGCAACAGATGGCCAGATGGCAGCTGTATCCAGGTACATTTGCCAAGATTGGTTTTACAGCTCCCTTTGCTTAAAAATGTAAACTTTTATTGATCACTTGCATGTTAAAAATCCACATTCATCTTATGTTTCATGGTATAAAACAGTTCATCGTGATACAGATGGGTAGACATACAGCTGCTTGTTAAGCGCCTGTTGAGCTACATTAGAGACACAAAACATATTCTACAAATGATGACATTTCTTATTTTGCCAGGAGAAGGTAGTTGGTGCACCATTGATGCTTCAGCTTTGTACTCAAATATTCCTCACAAGTTGCCCCTGTTCGCCCTGGCAAATCATTTGAGGACTTATTCGCAGAACGAGAAGGACCACATACATTTTATTTTCATGGCTGTTGGGCTCATCCTCATGCACAACTATTTCCTGTTTGAGAGTGTGTTGTATCTCCATCTCCAGAGATGCAGCACTTGTGTGGGATCCCTCACCATTCCTAGTAAAATTGTTCATGGGGTGGTGGAATCCCATGAATTCCAGGTTTGATGTGACCCTTTGCACATCAATTAAATTATAACAGATGGACAGAGCTTTGGAGATTTCATGCATTTTATATATATATATATATATATATATATATATAGTTAATGTGTTATAACAATTGTTTATATGGCTATTTGTGGCTATATATGGCTATATGTGTAAATAATGTAATCTGTTATATATATTGTGTTGGGGGTGGTTCACCTGTGCCCCCCCCCCTTCTGCCACCCTTCCCCCCCCCCTTGGCAGTGGAGGGTTTGTGGTCTTTTCTGAATGGTTCACATCTCACTTGCGACCGATGGAACACATTCACTTTCGGGATTTGTTCCAGAAGTCTAAAGACATACACTGCGGCAAATGGCGCCTACAAATTACAGGCACATTTTCTGATATCCCATTGACTTTAGTAACTTGAGATGTGATTCTACTCACATATAGGATACCATAAGGACAGGTATGGAGTTATGGATGCACTCAGTGAAGCAGTGGAGTCTATCATTATGTATGAGGCACCCGCTCTTATTTTCATATTATTAATTTTCATATTATTATTTTTCATATTTGACTCTGCAGTAAGAACTGCCACTTTTTCACGTAATATGTTTCACTTGCTTTGTTAGTTTGTGATTAGGTTTTTGCTTGAATATTTATTACATTTAGATTATAGTGTGTGTGTGTGTGTGTATTTTTGCTTATAACCGTATGATACATGCTTTTTGATAAGTAATATTTTGGATATTAATCTGTGGCTGGTGGTCCCTTTTTCTTAGCAGAAAGAAACCTTTAAAGGAAAAGTCCACTTAGTTTCTGGTGTACACAGCTCCCCATTGTTTTCAATGGGAGCTGGCCATACACAGGCCATGTCCACCGACCAGCCAGAACCTTGGAAACCTAGCATACTAGGGCTGGGGGAGATGGATCAGAGGCTGTGAGGTAAGCAGATCATCTAGTCACCAACTAAACTTCCAGCCACTGGAATATTAGGAAAGGTTTTTAGAAGTGGGCTTTTTAAAGGAAGGAAAGTAAGCACCTGGTAATTTTTTAAAGTAAGGTCATGCCTAGCACATAAAAACAGATACCTGTTATTCAGCCATTGGTGTCGAATTTTTTTTTAAGGTTAGAAAAGCGTGATTCACTTTCATTGTGTCTACCTTGGTGCTGATCCAACACCAGGTGAAAATTTACATCCCGTTGTTGAATCAGCCCCAAAGTAGACAACTGCCCTGATTCACAGCCTATCTCAGGGTTTATCCTGTGCTTGTGCATAATAATAATAATTTTCAGGCCTAAAAAATTATTTTATTTTGTTGCTAGTGGGAACCACCAAACACGCTGATTATGGAGCTCCTTGACGAGTTGTGTGAAGAGTACGAACATTTGCATGTTAACCATATACCTTCCATATCCGCCGTTGCCTGTATAGTGATCAGATGTCCAATCAGCAGGTGTTCGAAATTGACCCGACTGAACTGCCTTTCTCTTGAGAAGCTTTACACAGAGCTGCGCCCATGGTTGGCCCTCACCACCAGAAAGGGGCATGCAATTGGAGGCATGACCAAATTGGTTGGCTGCCTTCAATTATTAGCGACTGGCTCTTTCCAGAGGCTTGGGGTACTGTCAGTTGGCATGTCCCAGCCTTTACTAAGCCGCACATGACTACATTTCTTGGTTGCATGGCTGTCCTAACAGCATGGCAGCCTGGAATGTGGTAAGGTTAGGTTTGTTCTGAAGAGCGAATAATCCTAGTGCCATTGGCGCCATCGATTGCACTCATATGGTCCTGGTACCCCCAGCTTCTCAGGAGTATATGTTTTGGTATGTTTAGTTCCACACTGCTCCTCCTTCTTGCCCACTCTCCTGTATTGATGCTAGCTTTGCTTCCGCTCCCTTAAACCAGTTACCTTGTGTCCCTGTTGTCCAGGGTTTTTGGATGTTTATTTCTTGTTGCCAGTCTGTTGACCCTATTTATGTTTTCTTTTGGCCTGATCTTGGTAACCAGGAAATTGTAAACACTTGTGTCATTCACAGCCGTGTTCGGAGAAAAGTTTGTTCATGCATAAGCGGCCCTATTTAGTTTGCATGTGGTTTAGCAGAGCATTTATGTTATTTACAGCCTAAGCAGTCTAAGAAGCCAAGTTTCTTTTGCTGTTTTTGGAAGTAACTTGTTGTGGATACCATTGTTCTCAGTGTGCTGTACCCTTTTTTAGTTTTTCCCAGATATTTTAAAGTGTGTCCCACTGTCCCCTGCCAGTGTACCCATGGTAGTCTGCATGTTCTTGCTCCTACTTACTATTGTTCCCCCTGCTGGCATCCAGGGCATTCTATGTTGTCTGCATGTCCTTGCACATACTTGCCTTCTCCCCCCTGCTGGCATCTTGGGCATCCCAAGTAGTCTGCATACCTTTACACACTTACCTTTGTACCTTGGTGTTCTGGCAAATTATGGCCGCCTGGCTAGGTCACTGTTCGTTCTACCCCCAAACCATTGCAAAAGCAAATGTGGGCAGATATTGCCCGCAATGTGACAGGTGCAGGGCCTGAGCTCAAGGATGCTGAGTAGCCCAAAAAGAAATGGGACAATCTCAAAACGGTTGTCCTGAGGGAAATCGGCACCAGATGGGCTGAGGGGTAAGTGCTGAGTGAGCAGAGGGATGTTTTGGCATAATAAATTCCAACACTTTCCACATCATTTTTTTTTTTTATTTTTGTAGGTTGCAAACTGGGGGTGGGCTTCCCAAAACCCTTCAATTTACACATGCCGATGAGTGGGTTGTGGATAAGCTGGGGATCTGCAACACTGATCGCTGGCATGTGCCCACCAGTGGTAAAAGTTGGCTGCAATATGCAGATTGGCACAGGTGGGTGGGGGAGGAACCCAAACAAAATACAGTTACATGAATATCCCCAGGCATGCCCAAAGGTGGAGGACTGGCCTGGTACGCACATGGTGGGCCAAGTATCACACACAAATGTTATGGGCAACTGTTTTAATGTAAGGTGGACCATTTAATTCTCAGCAAAGTGGTTTGGTCCCCACATAGATGTGGTGCCCAGGGTGTAACCCTGGTGGAGTAATGGAAGGAGTCCATATGTTATGCTTGACCTTGCCATTGCCTTCCCCTTGGCTTTGCAGCAAACAACCAGCCAGCAGCTACCACTGTTCAAGAGGCAACCCCTGCAACAACAGCTGCACTGTCTGCCGTGGCTGCCCAGACCCACCGTCAAGGCCTCGGCCACACAGAAGGCATCCACCCAGTAAGGGAAAGAACAGACACTGATGAGGTAATTGTGTGCCAGTAATGAACCAAGGGCAAGAGGCAGGGTGGAGAAGTTGGTTGAGCCCACATTAATTTAATCTTTTTGGGACTGTGTGGGCGCATTCAGGGACCCAATAATTAAGGACTCTTTTTTTCACACACAGACTGCTGCTCTAATGGATGCAATACAGGAGCTTGAGGAAGACAGCCAGGAAAGTGTGGACTGCACCTCGATTATCCTGCTGACACCTCCTCCAGCTGCTGAGACACCTGCCACTGTGGCAAACCCCACCTCCCCCAACCTTGACTCACAACAGCAGTCTGGCAGCAGCAGGCACACCACCACCAGCGAAGGGAGGAGGCCAGGCCTGTCCTGTACCCAGGCACCATTTGCTTTTGTTAAAGCGGTGCCAAATTATGGAGGCAAACTGGCGGGACAATAGCCATACTCTTAGAAGCAACTCCACTGGCTATTTTAATGTGGTGTGCCGCACCGCCGGGAAGATCCAGTAGGGCATGGTGGAGGAGCAGCTCCACAACCAAACTTAGGAGGTGCGGCTGGGCCAAATGGCCGAGGCAAACCAGCAAAATGCCAGTATGCGCTTACTGCCTAAGGCACGTCAACCAGCAGAGACTGTAAACCAGGCCACTTCACCCTAATCATGGCTGATGGACTTTAGAGGGGGAAATCTTTTGTTTTTGCAGAGGGAAATTCATTTATTTTGCTGAATTTTGGGCACTGTGTTGCCCTTAGCCCATCCATGAAGGGTGCATTGTAGATATATCTCCTAAATGAAACACATCAAACATCCACTTGTTTTTGCTGTTTAAATTTCACATACCAAAACACAAAATGGGGAAAAGCAGACTAAAATACATCAAAACAAATTAGGGAAAAGAGTTGTCGTCTAAATGCTAACGAACAGATTGTGCAGCACTGCTCAGAGTACCAGAATACAGTAGGCCATGTTTCTCGGGAGCTGCAGCAGGGGTTGGCCCTCCAATACAAGCCTGACAAGGTTGTTCATCAACCATGGCCTGTATTGCCCTCTACAATTTTTCCCCAAAGGAGAGCTGCTGATTGGACATCTGATCGATATTCAGGTGACTGCAGGTATGCTTTAGCTCTGGAAAGTAACTGGTTAACAGTCCCTGCTGCTACAGACACTCGTAGTCTTCATAGGACTCGTCAAGGGGCTCCATCATTAGCATGTATGGCAGCTCCTACTTGCCAAAAGAGGGCGTAATTTTGAAGTGGAAACATAATTTACAGGGCCGAAAAGGGACAAATCAGGGCAATTACATGCACGCGCAAGGTAAACCCGTAGAATTAAGTTTGCATGAAAAAAAAATCTTGGCATCAACCGGAATAATACGCCGAAAACTCGGATTGGCGTACACGTGCCATAAAGTCTCGCAAAAGAGCTAATTCGGACAAAAAAAAAAAAAGGCACAGAATCACCCGACTTGGAAAAAAGCCCAAATACGGGACTTTAATGCCATTCCCACACGCAGAAATGCGTGTGAGAGAGGCTTTGAATCAAGCTGCTTATTTCCAGAAACCACAAGATGGGCCACTCTCTAAACGTCCAATGTGTCGTGGGACCAGGTCTTTGTTTTTTCATTGTTTTCATCTTGCAGCATTCCAGTCTGTTTATCCGTTTTGAGAGTGGCGAGCTGACTGGCAGCTGGCTTCTGGGTAAGTGTGTCAAGTTTTTATTCTGATCTGTGTGTCTATTGTTAGCATTGCATTTGCACTGTCTTTTGCATTTTGTATGAGTACGCCGGTTTTATGTGTTGCTATTTTGTAGTTAGCCTATTTGTCTCCATCAACTCAGTCACTACTACTGTGCTTATGTCCCAATTTAAATGTCCCCTTCTCACTGTTGCTAATTCCAACCCTTGGTACCTGCATAGTGGCTTACGTTCAGTTTGATTGGTCACTTGTTTTTTCATATCAGATGTCAGATGGACCACATAGTAGGCGCACTCCAATATAAACCCAAAAAGTTTGAGCTGAAGAAGACGCATCCCCTGCAGCGCTTATGCTCCCATCATCATTCTATCTGAATTAAAGACCAGTAGCTGGCCCTGGAATCTAATCCCCAGTGGGGTTTGTTTCGCTTTAAAAGAAGGAAAGGAGACTCCTGATAATTTTTGAGAAGGTCATGCATAGCACATAAAACTAGATATCTATTATTCTGCCATTAACCCCGAGGATAGATGAAATTCTATGTACTATCCATTCCAAAAAAGCATTAGCTGAAAAATCTAATTCTTCATCTTAATTCTTCTAATAATTATTTCTAAATATTTTATGTTTAAACGCACATCTTTTAGTCTGTACCTTACATTCATGCATTGCTAATGTTTCTTAATTATAACAATTTGAAGGTTTCTTTCAAACTTGTTCACTTGAGTGTAATTTTCAGTATATACTATCCCCTCGATTCAAAGAGCCAAAGTTAATTGATTTCGTATCGAGAATCGTAAGTTTGGGTGGGTGTTTGTCATTTTTTCTTGTTTTTTTGCCCATTTCGTATTCGCACGATCGTTCGCGCATAGACGTATATGAACATACGCATTTCGTACGAGAATCGTATAATTTGCGTTAGTTCGTGTGTTTTTCCCGTCCAAATCGTATTATTTGCGTCCGATCCTATTTTTTACGTCCTTCACATGGGCTTGCGCCCAATTCAGAGAGGTGATTGCTAATTGTTTGGAAGCCCATTAAAGAGCTGCTTTACGAAATGTTTGCCGGCAGCTATTTGGCCTCGGGAGTAGGATGGAGCGGAGCGAGTTTGTGGCACATCAAGGGCTTATGCTTTTTGGCATTGAGTTGATCGAGATGTCTGAGAGCAGATTGCCCCTGCGTCGTCGCATGAACATCGATAGCATGAATGATGTTGAGCTGTTCGAGCTGACCAGGCTTAATCGCGCTTCCCTCCATAAATTATATAGTGAGCTGCGGCCATGGTTAGCCCGCACCACAAGGAAGGGGCATGCAATTTCAGGTATGACCAAGATGCTTGGCTGCCTGCAATTTTTGGCGAACGGCTCGTTCCAGAGGCTGGGTGCCCTCTCCGTGGGGATGTCACAGCCTACGCTGAGCCGCGCACTGTCTAAATTTTTGGAAGGCATGGCTGCCATAACTCAAAAATATATTTATTTTCCTGATGATATGGCAGCCAGAAACGCCATTAAGCTTGGGTTTTATAATGTGGCCGACATGCCCAACGTTATTGGTGCAATTGACTGCACACATGTGGCACTCGTACCTAGGGCAGCCGACGAGTATATATATAGGTATTGAGATTGGTTATTATGTTGCCCAACGTGTCATGTAACCTGTTTTCCTTTGCGGCAGCATATTTGTTTATCCCTCATTTGTGTAGCTTCTTTATCTCGGCTTTTCATTAGTCTTTCCCAATAGAGTGCAGACATGTTTTGTGGTTAATTTATTATTTTGGGTCAAATATCAATTACCCTTTTTGTATGTTTTTGCCTTAAGGAATCGTAAAATGGGACACTCCCTTAATGTCCAGGCCGTGGTTGGTCCGGATATGCGGTTTATGAGTGTCCTTGCCGGCTACCCAGGATCGTCCCACGACTCCTATATCCTCAGGCGATCTGGGTTGTTTCGGAGATTTGAGGCAGGTGAATTTTCGGGGGCATGGCTGCTTGGTAAGTGTGTCCTATTTGTGTGTTATTAAATGTGGCATTAATCTTGTATTTGTTGATATGTTTGTTTTTGAATTCTTTACATAAGCGTCCAACTGCCTTTTTCTTGGCTCATATATTAGGAACTTCCCAAAAAAATGCTTGCCTCGCTTTGGCCTTCAGAATGTTTTCCCTTTAGTTAGGATGTCTGGAAGTTCCTTGTGCCTAAATATATTGGTTTGGAGTTTATACCCAAGGATCTTTGACCTTTGGCTCCTTTTGTACTATTGGTCTTTAAATGTCAAAGTGGACTTAAACTGCATACATTGTAGTTTCCAGATAAATGTGGATAGGCCCTCAGCAGCATCCTAATTGTAACATGTCTGAAAACTACAAATATATGTAAAATCCAAATACCCTTGGGCGTGCAGATGTTTGTTAATTAATTGGTATATAGAATTGCCATTTTTATTTAGGTTATACCTTAGTTGAATTTTTTGGGGCCCTAATGTGCCCTGTTTTTTTTTTGGCACACTTTACCTTACATCATTATGATATCTGTGAAATTTTTTGTGTTGGTTGTGTTGCCTTTTTAATTTTGATTACATTTAATTCTCTGTTTAAGGTGATTCCGGGTACCCACTTCTACCCTGGCTCATGACGCTTGTGCTGCGGCCCCAGGATGCCTCTCAGGAAGCGTATAACCGTGCGCATCGCAAGACCCGGGCTGTTGTGGAGAGGGCCTTTGGTCTGCTGAAGACACGTTTTCGTTGCCTTGACCATACTGGGGGGGCCCTGCAATATGATCCCAAGAAAGTGATCGACATTATAATGGCATGTGCTGTTTTGCACAATTTTGCCATCATGGAACGTGTCCCACGTTATGTGGACAGCCTGCCCTCTTCAGCCGTCGAGGATGAAGTCGAGAATTTTGTGGGGCCCCCCAGTGAGTCTGGCCAATCTGTTCGAGCCAACCTGATCAGCCAGCATTTTACTTAACTTTTTTCCCTGTCTCACCATTCTGTGTGTCTGTGTTATCCTTTTTGTTACATATGTTGTTTTGCCGTAATGTGGCATTACCTCTAAGTAAAACATTTAGACCTTAATTGTTGCCTAATGTATTTCATGTAGTTTCCTTAGCTTTAGCTTTGCATTGTTACACCTCTTCAAACCCAAATTATCTGGTTTAGCCCAAGCTGTTTAAAATGTCTTCCCACTAAAAACGCCACAAGTATTGTAAGTGAAGTTTTTTTTTTTACTTTGAAAAGGATAAATTATAGTGCTTAACAGAAAACATTCCACATACATCTGTGGTTACAAATGGATAACATTACCAAAAAAACATCGAGCACATCTACACCTGGAAGTGAGTGGCACAACCAAACAAGGACACCCAGTCCAAAGGCCAGCCTAGTCCAGTCATTAATATTGCCTGTGCCCAGGGATATTTGGGCATGGCCATAATGTCACACAAACATGTCTGCAAACAGGAGGAGCACCAACCAAATACATCTTTAAAGCCATAAGTGGCCAGATACACTCCACATAGACCTATGGCATTGGCTAGTGGCCTTAAGCATTACTCTAAGGAGCTATATGGGAGCAAATACAAAACACAACCTGCCTGAGCAACACAAAATGGATTGTTTGAAACCTCAAAGGACAAGTAAATACAGTGGGGGTTAAGAGAAAAGATGTCCCACACACCCATGGCTTAATAGGGTGGCTGCCCATAATACCCAGGTGGAGGTCCAGGTGGAGGTCCATGTGAATGGGACCTAGCCTGGGCCATGGCAGCATTGTGAATTTGAAACTGCTCCACAATGTTTCTCTGCATATTGGTCATCTCAGCCATGGCTGACTGGATGCCATTACTTGCATTGGCCACGTTGCTGTTGAGGGTACGCAACTCCGCGAGGATGCCCTGTAGACTGGTATGGATGTTGACCATGTCGGCATGCCTTTGCTCACGCTCTGTAACGAGCTGGGCGTCATAAGAGTCCCTTTGTTGGGTCCATAATTGAAGCAGGGCACTCTGCCTCCCCTGGGAAATTGTGGGGCGGCGTAATGGAGTCCGCCGCACAATTACCCTGGCTCTTGGGCGTGCCCTGCCGCGTGGTGTCGTACCCTCAACAGCAACCGGCCTGCTTTGCAAATCCTCAGCAGCAGAGTGAACACTGGGGACTGTAGTGTCAGTCTCCCCATGTGCATGCACAATGGATGGAGATTCACTCTGCTGCTGAGGATTGGCCAGAGAAACATTATGGAGCAGTTCCAAATTGGGACCCAGGGGGAGGTCATCCGACGTGCCCTGCACGGAGACATCATCATCTTCCTCCATGTCCTGGATCTCTTCCATGAGTGTGCGGGTCTGTAGGGACATATAAAAAAAAAAGTGTAAGTTGGCGTCCAAATTTGGGATTCCAACAGTTTAACACATTCTTAAGCACTTGGTAGTATTTATGCTACTAAATTAACTTACCGGAAATCTCTGATCTGGGCTCCTATGCTGTACGGACCTGGTAGGCATAACCAAACTGGGGGGTGAGTTTACCCTTGCTGAGGGATCATGCTGGGCTGAAGAAGAGAAAAACAAACCACGTAAACACACACATAACCTTTTTTTGGATAGGTAATCAAATATAGCTCTATTTGTAATATTATTCAACTCTAGAGCAATGGTGACCTTTGTTCAAACACACGCAAGTTTACATAGGTGCAATGGCTCTCCAAAACTGCTAACTGACCTCAGTTCTAAGTCAGGAAGTGTACCCAGTCAGCATACAACTTTCAACGCACATTTTGTGATTTAGCCTACCATTCGCTAGGTCCGTGGTACTCAAACAATTGTTGTAAAGGCCCATTTCAAGGTATGTGGTGAGAGGTGAATGTCTGGCCATGGTGCTGACGCAGGGGGTGTCTAGTTAAAAATAAATACACTGGTGGAGGGGCTGGAGATTTCAAAGTGCCAACTAATAAAGGCTGCTTGCCCTTGCTGGGCTGGATGGGCCAGAGCTGAGGGGACAGGGATTGGATGGCTAAAGGGGGGAGTTAACGTATTGATGGTGATGGGATGGATGGAGCAAATCTGTTACAAATGTATGGGGCTTATGTGGGGGGGGGGGCCATGGGGGGACTGTGGCAGATGGGCCAGAGCAGGGGCAGCGGGACACGATTGTGCCAAGAGAAATTTTTACAAAGTTACTGTGTACCTTGCAATGCCACTTCCTGTGCAGTACTTCATATTGCAATGCTATGTTTCAGGGAGCCATCACATTGGGCAGGAGACCAACCACTACATCGCCGATCAAGGGGGCAGCTCTGAGCACGTCAACACAGAAGTAACTGAGTGCAGGGCTGTCTGGGCAGGGGTCCTTGAATGTGGTGCCAAGGTCCGCATTGGGACCCCGGGCCGCCAGTTGAGTCTCGCTGCTCTAGGTCAGATATGTTTGTGGGTGGCTAATTAAATTGTTAACTCAAACACAACTCACACAACCAAAAGGCAACCCATACATAATGATGTGTGTTTTGTGATTGATTCCAAATATATCACTTATCTTGAGAAACTTCATGACTTTAACAATCCAATTGGACATTTGATCTTTGCCATAATGGCTGTGGGCCTAAATGTGTGATTCCCAGGGACCAAAAGAGGACACAAACAGCCACAGTAGTGCGAGGCCAAGCAAGGCAAACCATAGGGGCATCCCGTTATCTTGTTACTAGTGAACTGTAGATTATTTAGCAAACAGGCAAACATGCAGATTTAAGAGTACTCACCGTGGGTACGGGTCGGTGAGCCTGTGTCCCTTAGACCAGCATGTCCACCGACCGCGACCGGATGGAGAAGTCCAAGCACAATCTCCTCAGCAGGGGTAAACTCCAATTTAGATGGAAAGCCACCTCCAGTTTTCATGCTGAAAAGAGAAAATCGTTTGGGACTCAGAAAAGGTGCATACAGTACATCCAAAACATTATATTTAGCG
This sequence comes from Gastrophryne carolinensis, assembly GCA_027917425.1. NCBI lineage: Eukaryota > Metazoa > Chordata > Amphibia > Anura > Microhylidae > Gastrophryne > Gastrophryne carolinensis. The sequence goes on along the minus strand of CM051239.1, from coordinate 306,830,092 downwards.
AAAACATTTATTTACCTGTAATTATGCCTTTTAATTTCTTTTTGCCGTACAGCATACTTCAGATCAGAGATTTTCTTCTGAATTTGGGACACATCTTTCCTCTCTTCCCCCGCTGCATTTACTTGTCGGAGGATGGTTTCAAACAATTCCATCTTGCGCTGCTTGGTGGTGTGTTTGGATTTGCTACCATATAGCTCGTCATAGTATAATGTAAGGCCACTAGCCAATGCCATATTTTGGTCATGGGAGAATCTCCCACTCAACTGGCCGCGGCGCAATGTGCGGCCAGATGGTTGGCTTGGCTGCTCCTCCATGTGTGCAGACACATGTGGTGACATTATGGCCTGGGGCTGGGTAGGGGAATGGCCGGATTGGTGGCTTCCCAATGACTGGACTGGACTGGCCAAGGGACTGGGTGTTCTTGCGTGGCTGGCCACCGAACTTCCAGGTGTAGATGTGGTCATGGTTGCAATTCGGGGCCCTCTTGGGGGGCTAGGTTCCCGGCTGGTGCCAGGTCGGGGGCTCTGTTCCCGGCTGGTGCCAGGTCGGGGGCTTCTGGCCCTGGATGGGGTTCTTCGGGCCCTGTAGGGGCTTCTGGCCCTGGATGGGGTTCTTCGGGCCCTGTAGGGGCTTCTGGCCCTGGATGGGGTTCTTCGGGCCCTGTAGGGGCTTCTGGCCCTGGATTGGGTTCGGCGGGCCCTGTAGGGGCTTCTGGCCCTGGATGGGGTTCGGCGGGCCCTGTAGGGGCTTCTGGCCCTGGATTGGGTTCGGCGGCCTCTGGCTGGGCTTCGTGCCCTGGATGGGGTTCTTCGGCCTCTGGCTGGGCTTCGTGCCCTGGATGGGGTTCGGGCCCTGGATTGGGTTCTGCGGCCTCTGGCTGGGCTTCGTGCCCTGGATGGGGTTCTTCGGCCTCTGGCTGGGCTTCGGGCCCTGGATTGGGTTCGGGCCCTGGATTGTGTTCGGCGGCCTCTGGCTGGGCTTCGTGCCCTGGATGGGGTTCTTCGGCCTCTGGCTGGGCTTCGTGCCCTGGATGGGGTTCGGGCCCTGGATTGGGTTCGGCGGCCTCTGGCTGGGCTTCGTGCCCTGGATGGGGTTCTTCGGCCTCTGGCTGGGCTTCGTGCCCTGGATGGGGTTCGGGCCCTGGATTGGGTTCGGCGGCCTCTGGCTGGGCTTCGTGCCCTGGATGGGGTTCGGGCCCTGGATGGGCTTCGGGCCCTGCTGCGGGGCATGGGTTGCCGAACTGCCCTACTTGAAGGCATGGCCGGTGTGGGCTCCCTTGTGCTGCCTCTTCTGGGGGCAGAGGTGGTGGGTGCTGCAGTTGCCAGCTTTTTGGCTGCAGGGGCACGGGGCTTGGGGCCCCTTTTTTTGGTACCTGAGGGTCCAGGGTCCCTTGGTGGGGCCGAGATGGGAGTCTTGCCTCTCAGTTTTCGCCGACCTTGCTGGGACCTTGTTGTTGGGCCCTCCGCGGTCTTGCTTTGCTGGGGTCGCTTGCTGATAGGCTTTTTGGGTGCCATCTTACACAAATGCTCAAAGAGAATGAGCTTTGGGTGCAGGGACCTTTAAATAATGAGCCCAGCGTGTGACGCCTATGCGCACGACTACGCGCTCGTACTAACGTACGTTCGAGCGGAACCAGGAAACCGCTGGGGTTTCACTTATCTGCTGCCTTGAAGAAGCATAAAGATGGCGCCCACTATCTTCACCCGTCAACAGGAAGAGATCCTCATGCTGGTAAGTGGCTGCCTGTGCATTTTAATCTAATAGTCAATGATGGCCTAAATGTAAATGATGCGTTTGGAACTAGTTTGGGGTCTCTTAATGTTTAATCACTGGCTCCTCACACTTCATCCTCAAGGGCCGAGCCTGGCCACGTTTTCAACTGTCTATGCTGATGTCCTAATTCGGCCAATTGCTCCGGCTTAGCAACAGTTAATTAACCTGTGGAGTAGCGGGGCGAGCTGGCAAACCTGGCCTGTCTCGGACCTTGATGCGGATGTTTGAGGAACACTGTTTTCCTAAGCCATAAAAACACAACGGGAAGCCACACACGTGGTCCAAAAGCCTAAGCATTAGGCTACATCTTGGATGTTTAAACCATCCTAACATGCCATAGATGCAGGTGGGCTGATTCTTGATGTTGGCTATTATCTGTATGTACATGGTGTGTGATACATATAACATAAGACCAGACTGTCATTCACAGTCAACGTCCTCTTTAAGGCACTCCCCAAAAATGGCTGCCACTCTAAATGTGTGTGTTAATGACATTAAATTCTCAACTTGTGATGCAACACATATGGGTCTGTGTGTAAAAGTAAAAGCTCTGTGTCCATTATGTTTTTCAGATCATGCTTCAGCGCCGGTATGACTTCGCGCCCAATGTGTGCGAGAAAAGGGACATCGCCCGGGAGATCATCGCCGAGATACACCGTGTGACCAGCACCACCTTCACTCACACCCAGATAATGCAGCATTGGTCGGACCTGAAACGTCTGCACATGCCCCGGGTGCGGAGGTTTTTTGGAATCCATTTCCCAAGTAAGTACAAAGCAATTGCATGGTATATGTTCCAAATGTATAAGTTATGCCTTTATTTATAATGACTTTTCTTTGGTAGTGTTGGAAATGGATTTCAGAATTCGCCGCACCCGGAGACGTACAGGCCGACCAGTGCTGCATGACTCTGCATCTGTGAGTGAAGGTGGTGGATCTCCCGGGCGACGGACCTACCCCTCCTCTGTGGCCTCCTCAGACCAGCCCCTGGACCTTACCACAGAGGAGGGGCCAAGCCGCGTGGGCGTGGAGTCATACCTGGCCACGCATGGGGAAGGCTCTGGTATGTCACTCTTCATGTATAGGCACAAAGATATACATGGCAGGCCAAAAACTAAGTTATCCTTTATTATGTATTTGTAGAAGCTTCTGGAGCGGGTGAGATAGTGGAGGAGGAGGCAGCAGAGATGCTTGAAGTCGATCCTGGCGAAGGTGAGTGATGTCAGCCAGACTGGGAGCCAGATATGTTGGGAATAGTGACTCTCTACAAGTACTAACCAAATGTCACATGTTTCTCCAGGGACTTCTTCACAGCAGAGCCAGGACCAAGGGCAGCCTGTTGGCCCCAACCAGCCATCTGTCGGCCACCAACTCCGTAAGTCTCCATGCCATTATTCATATTAATGTTTTGTTAGCTAATAACACACACATAACTAAAGGCGTAGCCAAGGTGTAGTTCACACTTTCATGTGGGCACTTCGTTAGCTTAAAGCGGACCCTAACTTGTATTAAGAACATAATAATTAGCCAACACACTGTACCTACAGATTTGAAACATTGAACAAACAGCCTTCAGCCATCTAATGCATGTTATTAGACTGAAAAAAAACAATATTGCGGAATATGGAATGCGCAATATTTACAGGCAGCATGGGATACAGATTGAAAAAAGTAAGGTGCTGCCATGCATTGTGGGAGTGATGACCTTTCCCTCAACCCAGCTATGCTCTGGATTCCCAACGCACCACTGTAACCTACTCCCCTGTACTTTATCCAACTCTCCACTCCTCATTAAGTGTTATGCTTCAGAGTCCAGATGGCGGCGCTGTAATCAAAAAACCTCCCAAATGTACTTTGATCTGGTGCAGAATCATTTGGGAATAGTTATTGGTTTTCATTAAATAATGTTGAAGGTCCGGTTTAAGGAGTTTAAAGACTTACCTGTGAGAAATGCATTAACTTTATCCCTGGGAAGAATGACATATGTCATGCATTTACATGTATTTGATTAACCCCAAATCTATTTCCAGCATACAAACCGGTCTGGGACTCCTATTTATGTTTATTTCTCTATTGCTTACAGGGATTATCCCAAAAACCGTGCAGGAAAAAAAAAAAAGAATCAAGGAGTTGGTGGCCGAGCTGCTGGCCATACAGGCGACGTTGGGGCCAACAGATGAAGAAGAGGAGGATGATTAGTGCCCTTGGTCCTGGCTACTTTGGTTAAATGTTTTTAAAATGTTTTTATGGTTTAAAATTTTATAGTTTTTAAAAAACCAAAAAAAAAACTAAAACATTACCCTATGTTTTAAAACAAAAAAAAAAAAAATAATATGTTTGACCAAAAAAAAAATAAAAAACTTTTATAATGTTTTAAAACAAACCAAAAAAAAAAAATTACTATGTTTTAACAAAAAAAAGAAACAAACAAACAAAATATTTTAAATAAATTATATTTTAAGCCTTCATAAATGTGTCTTTTCTAATATGCGCACCCAAAAACAATTACACAAACCAGAAAAAACACGCTTATAAACATATAGACATATGTACATTATGTGGTTTGGGTAAGTTTTAGGGTCGTCAACATGAAGAAGGATGCAAGCGCTAAGGGGTTTAGGTAAGTTTGAGGGACCGAGAAATGAAGTTGGATGCAGGCGCTAAGGGGTTTAGGTAAGTTTTAGGGACCGAGAAATGAAGAAGGATGCAAGCGCTAAGGGGTTTAGGTAAGTTTGAGGGACAGAGAAATGAAGAAGGATGCAGCCGCTAAGGGGTTTAGGTAAGTTTGAGGGACCGAGAAATGAAGTGGGATGCAGGCGCTAAGGGGTTTAGGTAAGTTTGAGGGACCGAGAAATGAAGAAGGATGCAGCCGCTAAGGGGTTTAGGTAAGTTTGAGGGACCGAGAAATGAAGTGGGATGCAGGCGCTAAGGGGTTTAGGTAAGTTTGAGGGACCGAGAAATGAAGAAGGATGCAGCCGCTAAGGGGTTTAGGTAAGTTTGAGGGACCGAGAAATGAAGTTGGATGCAGCCGCTAAGGGGTTTAGGTAAGTTTGAGGGACCGAGAAATGAAGAAGGATGCAGCCGCTAAGGGGTTTAGGTAAGTTTGAGGGACCGAGAAATGAAGTGGGATGCAGGCGCTAAGGGGTTTAGGTAAGTTTGAGGGACCGAGAAATGAAGAAGGATGCAGCCGCTAAGGGGTTTAGGTAAGTTTGAGGGACCGAGAAATGAAGAAGGATGCAGCCGCTAAGGGGTTTAGGTAAGTTTGAGGGACCGAGAAATGAAGTTGGATGCAGCCGCTAAGGGGTTTAGGTAAGTTTGAGGGACCGAGAAATGAAGAAGGATGCAGCCGCTAAGGGGTTTAGGTAAGTTTGAGGGACCGAGAAATGAAGTGGGATGTAGGCGCTAAGGGGTTTAGGTAAGTTTGAGGGACCGAGAAATGAAGAAGGATGCAGCCGCTAAGGGGTTTAGGTAAGTTTGAGGGACCGAGAAATGAAGTGGGATGCAGGCGCTAAGGGGTTTAGGTAAGTTTGAGGGACCGAGAAATGAAGAAGGATGCAGCCGCTAAGGGGTTTAGGTAAGTTTGAGGGACCGAGAAATGAAGAAGGATGCAGCCGCTAAGGGGTTTAGGTAAGTTTGAGGGACCGAGAAATGAAGTGGGATGCAGGCGCTAAGGGGTTTAGGTAAGTTTGAGGGACAGAGAAATGAAGAAGGATGCAGCCGCTAAGGGGTTTAGGTAAGTTTGAGGGACCGAGAAATGAAGTTGGATGCAGCCGCTAAGGGGTTTAGGTAAGTTTGAGGGACCGAGAAATGAAGAAGGATGCAGCCGCTAAGGGGTTTAGGTAAGTTTGAGGGACCGAGAAATGAAGTTGGATGCAGCCGCTAAAGGGTTTAGGTAAGTTTGAGGGACCGAGAAATGAAGTTGGATGCAGCCGCTAAAGGGTTTAGGTAAGTTTGAGGGACCGAGAAATGAAGTTGGATGCAAGCGCTAAGAGGTTTAGGTAAGTTTGAGGGACCGAGAAATGAAGTTGGATGCAAGCGCTAAGGGGTTTAGGTAAGTTTCTGGTTGAGGGTGCGCATGCGCAAGATCTTATAAACATACGAACGCACGAATCTAAGGGGCCAAAAACCAATGAAAACCAGAGGCAAACGCAAGTAATTGGAAGAGGTTGACGATGGAAGCAGCCGAAAAAACAGGCTGCCGCCGCAACAGGTGAGCACATGAACGTGATTTTTACGATTGGCAACTGACTGAGGCAAGTTCGGGAGATATCATACGAACGGACGTATCTTTTAGGATAGAAACGTATTTGCTTATTGAATCACTCGCAAGTTCATACGAACGCACGAGCGGACGTGAAAAATAGGATGATCGTGAGCCAAATCCAAGCTGTTACATGTTTCTTTGAATCAACCCATATATACAAGCACAACCTTCCATTTTCTAGCATGGATATATGGCTTGATTCAGAGCCTCCCCCGATCTGACCTTATTTTGTTCCGTTTTTCATAAGTCCCGTTTTGATTCCGTTTGTCCCGGGGTTCTCACGTGATTCAGAGCCGCCGTCGGGAGACTTCCGTTAATGATCCGTTTCTGTATCTTCAATCGGGAAATGTTTTTTCCCCTCTCGGGTGCTTTCCTTGTCATCGTGGGTTCCGTGCCCGTTCACACTGACGTTCCGTTTTTGGGTCCTTTTTACTGCGTTTTCCAACGTAGCTTCTTCCCATCTGTTTCCGTTTCCAGCCTGATTCTGATTGTTTTTCAAAGTATACTTACATTTCCATGTATTTCCTGTTGACAATCTGGGTCCATGCAAGCGCACATCCCTAGTCCTCCCTCAAGCTTTCCGTATCCAACAAACTGTCACTTTTAGCTCCACAAAAACTTCCCTTCAAATTATATTCTTCTTCTTCTTCCCTGTCTTTAATGCTTACCTTAATGTCTTCTCCTTCTTCTTCTTCTTCTTCTTCTTCCCTGTCTTTAATGCTTACCTTAATGTCTTCTCCTTCTTCTTCTTCTTCCCTGTCTTTAATGCTTACCTTAATGTCTTCTCCTTCTTCTTCTTCTTCCTAATCCTTGTCCCATATACTTACCTTTTGGGACATGTAACTGTATGGTCATGTTGTTCTAACGTGCAGTGCCATGAAAGAGAAGACACCACTCCAGTGTGTTTTTTTTGTTTTTTTAATGAAATTTTAAACAGAAACCAAAAATAAAAACTTGGCACATTTGTGGCTGTCACCCAGGAGGCTCGTCTTAATCTTGTTGCCCCAGTGAATATACGATCTCCTGGATGTCGCCCACAAGCCTTCTCAAATGGGCCGTTGTCTTGCAGCTGTGAAGGTAAAACATCATGAGTTTAGCCTTGTAAGTCTTTATTGCTTAGCTAGGTGTTTGGCTTGGGGCCATTTTTAGGTTTAAGGTGGGCCTAAGTTTGTGAATTAATGTGTCTTGGCCCATGCTTTTGGGGTTTTGGGCAGGAGTTTTAACTACATGTATGATTTCAAAAAACAGCTTACAAGGCTGGCGGCGCAACCTCCTCCCTGGGTCCAGCCACTCGTCCGCCTGTGAAGCTGTTTTTATCAAAAACACAAGGTTATTATTTACTCTTTGACCCTCCTGAATGACAGATTAGTTTAGGCTTGTATGCATCAAATCACTCACCTTCACCAGGCACCTCTGGAGCTTGGCCTTGGCCCTCCACCATTCTTGTTGATGGTCCTGCGACGTCATCATCTAAAAATAAAAATTGTGCACATTAGTATATGTCTGTAGTGCATGTATCTGGACATGGGTAGGTTTGAGAGTCTTACCGGAGTCAGGTGGGAGTTGTGGCCGGTCGGACTCCCTGCCGTACGACTGTGCCCCCCCCTGTACCGTCAGGTCCAGTGGCTGGTCGGAGTCACTGGCAGAGGAGGGGGTGGGCGTTGGCACTGGTGTGGCACCACCTATACTTTCCCCAGTACCTCCCAACACTGGGCTGTGTCTTCTGGTTCGGGTGGGGCGGAACCTATAACTCCATTCCTGCACTGCAATATAAACACAATCAGAAACACAGGCCCAGCCATGGCCAGTGTGATTAGTGCATGTCATGTACCAAGAGACTTACCTGGGAAGTGCTGGACAAAGAACCGCCTCACCTGGGGCCTATGCCTCCTTTTCAAATCGGACCAGTGCTGGACGATCTGGGTAAATGTGTAGGTGGTGCCAGTCTTCCGGGCTATGGCTTCCACCACCGCCAGTGGCAATGTCCTCTTCTCAAAGTCGCACGGCAGGTAGTCATAACGGTTGCGCAGCATCATCTGTCCAAAAAAGCACAATGGCAGAGCATTAGTGACACTACTAGATTACACACTCTCATCCACTATCTAAATCAAGTTTCTGAGCCTCATTGCTACTCACATGGGCCTACTTAGCCTATCTGTCTCTAGGCAAGTGTGCTGCTGCGACCATGGCTCAGACTAACCTGTTGTAGTTGGTGCGGTTTGCAAGACAGTTTGTCCTCACTAATCTGGCCCTGCCATGGCTAATCTTTGTTGAGCGGCTTGTGCGCGCAAATAATCGCACGCTCGCCTACTCACCTCCATAATGATTTTGTCCTGCTCCTCGGTGTAGGACGCAGGCGACATGTTTGGCTGTCTTCCTGATCAGGTTATGACGTGCCCCCATGGGGGCGTGCGTGCGCACGCTGCCGCGCACGCCCTCACGGGCAAACTATTTAAAGGTCAATGCACTCAGCTCTGTGTTGGTTACCATATCACTAAAAAGGGAGCCGTCAGACCCCAAAAAGCCCCGAGCAACATGCTTGCCGCACAGAGAGTCATCAGGAACACCCACACACGACCAGGCACAGGAGCCGGACCGGACATGGGCCTAGTCAAAGGGGGGATAAGCCAGCCACACAGGCTGCTCGGTCAAAACGCAGCAGCAAGGAGCCCTTGGCCCAGTTGCCCCCACCTGCTAAATCATCCAGGGCTCACAAGGACCACAAATCTCGAGCCACCCTGCAGCCTCCACCTCCTCCACCCAGAAAGCATGTGGGTAGCTCCAGCCACACCACCAAGGGGAAGCGTAGGGCCCAAACCACTAGCCCACCCGGGCCAACCACCCCTCATCCTCGCCACTATGTCTCCCCAACTACCACCAGCCCGGAGTCAATTGGGAGCTCCACAGGTGACAGCTCGACAGGCACCCTGCCATTATCACCTAGCACCCCCCAAAGTCCATCACAGTCACCCATCAGCCCAAGAAAACGAAACTACTCCCTAGACAGCCAGCCATCAATGTCGTCTGCTGCCGGGGACACCATACACCCATGTGAGCGGCAGCTGCGAAGTGGCTCACTTACAGTCCTTTCTGTGATGTTCAAAGCATGGCTGTTAGCCACTGGTGTTTGTGAGCACTATGATGCCCTATTTGGGCGTCATTCAAAGTCAACCCCAAAGCAGGCCAAGCAGGAGATTTGGGAGAACATCTGCCGGCAAGTGAATAGTGTTGGGTCTGTGAGGAGGGATGTGGAGCAAATTAAACGTAAATTTGGGGACCTTAAATATTATGGGAAAAAAAAATGGACATGCGCCGCCAGCAGAGGTAATGCCGATTTAGAGTGTAAATGATTGGACAGGCTGCTTTGTAGCATGATGTAAGACTTATTATGTGTGCTTTACTCTTCCCCAGCCTGCAGACAGGGGGTGGTATCCCTACTAAAATCCTCCTTACCCCAGCGGAGGAGCATGTGTTGACCTTTATTCACCCGGCAACCCTTCAGGGCCTGCAAGGGGCACAAGACACAGACAGGAATGTCAGGTCCGGAGGTGAGTATAGTTTGACATTGTGACTTTGGAATGTGGACCAAAACATTTGTAGACTCCTTACAACACACAGGTATTGGAGGCACTAAACAAAGTTCATTATCTCTTTCCAGAACCAACAGATGCCAGGCAACAAGGCCAAGCTAACCCTGCATTGTCCCGGAGGAGCTCGCCAGAACAGCCTTGTGTCAACACCAACCAACCTGAGTGGACGGATGAGGTAAGTCACTGGACCACTCTGTAGCCGAATGAAATGCCACTTGCCTACATTAACTTTACAATAGTGGCCTCACTACCTGCTACCTTTCTTGTCAGACCCTAACGAGTCCACCCATTATTGAAGTAATTCGGGATTTGGAGGAGGAGGACACAAGTCTGCTGCAGCCAAGGCCACGAGACCCTGTGGGCCAACATCCAACACACCAGCCCCAGCAAGTGCAGCCCCTGCTGTCCCCTACACATACCTCAGGGGCCCAAACCTATGCTGGCGTGGACAGTGGGCGCTCAACAGACTCTGCGGCCAGGCAGCCACCTGCAGCCCCTCCATCAGTACCATACGCACCCACCCGTACCAGTGGCGGCACCTAGCAACGTCGCCATATCAGCCAGAGGAGGCATCTGCAGCTAATGGAGGAAGCATGGCACCACGAGAACGTGGAGTTCGCGGCAAACACACAGAGGTATAATGAGACAGTGTGTTCCAAAGTAACCTCGATGTCACAACAACTAGAGGTTTTGAATCAAAATGTGTCCTGCCTGCTTGACGAAACCAGAGAACAAAGCAGGCAGATGGCGGCAATGGTCCAGCAATGACAGTTAATCAATCAGAGCCTTGCTCATATTGCCGCTAACATGCAGCACCCCCATCCATCTACTTCCTCCTACTACTCTACCTACCACTGAAGGCATGTGTTTAGGTAGGGATTCTGGGGAGCAGGACACACCACTATCCTAACCCAAAACACATGCTCTTCCACCAACCCACATTAACAGGCAAAAAAATAATCAACAATGTTTGTCACATTAAATTTAATTGAATCACAAAATAAAAAAGGCACACATTGGCCAAAATCAATGAAACTTATGAAAAAACATTGTCCACAAGCTGGGACCGGACTGCCTGTGCCGACCCACTTTGGGGGCCAGAGTAGGGAGGTGTGTAAACTTCAGAAATGGCTACAGCGTCCTCAGGCAGGTCAGTGTATCTGGGAACCCGGCTACGGAGGGCGAGGTTGTGCAGGACCCCACACGCCACAATTATTTTGATAACCTTGGCCGGGTCATACTGAAGGGCCCCCCCAGTCTGGTCCAGACAACGGAAGCGCGTCTTCCACAAGTCAAAGGCACGTTCCACCACTGAGCAAATCCTCCTATGTGCTATGTTATACCGGTCATGGGCCTGCGAGGATAGGTGGAGGATGGGGGTGAGTAACCAGGGGAGCAAGGGATAGCCAGAATCACCTTAAAAAAAAAAACACAGACAAAGCAAATTAAGGACACAGCATAATCCAAACATACCCTGATAAATGGGCCCCTTTGCCACATATGTAGTGGCAGTCCCCATAACTAGCCTAGACATACAAACCTAAACACCAAAGCTATAAAGTGTATCTAAACAAGTACCATCCTGCTACTAACGAAGAGCCACAAGTACATTACATGCTACTTACAAATACTGCATGTTAGGTTAATTAAAACAGGCAAGAACAGGGAGCAACAGACAGAGGGCTAAGGAGAAGTGGCTCATGAATGTGCTGCTTAGCATTCCAGCATTGTTGAACAGGGCCATAGATCAGCTGTGCAGTGTCAGTGCTAAGCACAGTTCTGATGAGGCAACATGCCCATCCCCCCAGCACACTCCTCTACAATGACTCTGGGATGCAACATAGCTAAGATGGCGTGGACAGAAAGCTATAGTGGAGAATCACAAGCAAGCCCATAGGAGGAAATACTGGTAAGTAATTCAGTGGAAACTTCTACTGTTTCATTGGAGTGTCTAACAGGTTAGTGGGGTACAGGCACAGACCAATCAGAACATTCATGCTGGACGGCCACACCAATTTGTTAGCACTTACCCAGTAGCCATCCGCCAGACATATCTCCAGATTGAAAGTGAACAAAGAGGCTGGAGTTCCTCAAAATGTGCGAGTCGTGTGGACCCAGGGAAGGCATCAAATATACTCACAAATTGCAGGTCTGGCCCGGACACTGCCTGCACATTGATCGAGTGTCCCATCTTCCTGTTACTGCAATAGCACAATATAACAGGAATTAGTGGCCCAAAAAGGGCCAACACAATAAAAAAGATGCATTCACATAAGCAACATTTAAAACCACTGGATGTTTGGCATACACAGGATGTAGGTCTGCTTTCAGCCTTTGAAACCTACTCCACTTTGGAATGTATGTGCTACATGGCAGACACATGCTGACCTAAACCACATACCTGAACAGATATTCCTGCGCAGCTGGCGGCACCAACGCAACGTGTGTACATTCGATGGCACCCATGACGTTGGGCATGTCGGCTATATTATAAAAGCCCAGCTTAACCGCATTCCAGGCTACCACTGTGTCAGGGAAAAAGATGTATTTTGGAGCCAGGGTAGCCATGCCATTCAAAAAATTGTTAAGGCTGCAGCTCAGCGTAGACTGGGACATCCCCACGGAGAAAGCACCCAGTCTCTGGAACGAGCCATTTGCCAAAAACTGCAGGCAGCCAACCAATTTGGTCATACCTGCAATTGCATGCCCCTTCCTTGTGGTGCGGGCTAACCATGGCCGCAGCTGCCTATACAAGTCCTGGAGAGAAACACGGTTATGGCGGGTGAGCTCGAATAGCTCCACGTCATGCATGCCATCGATGTCCAGATGTGTGCGGTGCAGCCTGGTTTCTGCCAGGCTCAAGAGAACCAGGCCGCGTAGCTGTCAGTGTTGATGATCGCGCACAGCAGACTGCATGACTGAGAGACGGGATGCATATACGGCTGCTAACACTGGCCTTAAGTTGAGCGCCCACACCCTCGTTATATTGGGCTGATTTCAATAGGAAATCAAGGCTCGGAATCGGTTAAAAAAATGGACCAATCACGGACAAGTCCGTTTGCACGGAGTCCGGCCTCTTGCGAGCCGACATACGAAAGGCGCATGCCGGAACACCTGATCGCAAACACGCACACAAAAAGCAACGGAGCAACCTTTAATGCCCCGACCACAGCCCAAAACCAAAGGCAAAACGTACGGGATAGCTGAACGTGGAGGTTCTGCATCAGGCCAATAGTGTGTATATGTATATGTGTATATACATATATATATATATACATGTATATATATGTATATATATATGTGTATATATGTCAGACTGGAGACAATTGAGACCACCAGATGAATCATTTTAGGAGCTCACCAGAGGAAATCATTCTAAGGACTCATCTGTCAGCTTCACCAAAGCAATGCAACACCACTATTAATCACAATATAAAGTGGGATGTTTATTTATAAAATACCAAAAGTAATTTACTGAATAAATAGCAAATCAAAAGCATTCCAACTCCTGTACTGCCCTGATGGTGGCCTTCTGGAGGATCTATTGGTGGGCTAGTTCAATAGTGTGTACAGTGACTTGGTAAAGTATTAAAAATCTTAATTGTATGCAATTTACAACCTGGAATTAAAATGAATGTTTTGATTGAAGGCAAAACTGCTCCAGCTCTTTCAAGGTGCTTTCCAATTTTTAAATTGCAATCTTTAAGTCTAACCACAGATTCTCTTTTGGATCAAGGTCTGGGCTTTGACAAGGCCATTTCAATACATTAAAACATTTCCCCTTAAATCACTTGAGTGTTGCTTTAGCAGTATACTTTTGGGCATTGTGGGGAAGAACGTCTGTTCCAGTCTTAACATTGACATACCGAAACCCTGTATTTACCCCATTCCATCCTCCCTTTCTTTTGAGTTTTGGTGGATTTCCCTCGCTTGGCAGGTTTGTTGTAGTACCATATTCTTTCCAATTGATGATAATTAGGGATGAGCGAATCGATCCGGACGAACCCGGATTCGATCCGAATTTCATGAAAAATTCGATTCGGATCAAATCCGAATTTCCCCGCGATTCGATCGCTCGAAGTTTTCCTTTAACATCCATTCATTTACATTTACAGGCATTCTAAGATGGCGGACGGGACATGTCCAGACATGTAAGGTGGGGCAGTGTATGCTGGGACAGTCACATGCAGCCTATCAGCAGCCAGCAAGCCCGGTGACGTCACAGCGCTATTTAAGGCGGCCATCTTGCTTTTCCTTCCTCATTTCTCTATTGCATTCGTGAGAGACAGAACGCTGTAGTGAGGGAGAGAGGCAGTTAGACAGGCAGGGACAGACAGGGACAGGCTGGAGACAGGCAGGAGACAGGCAGGAGACAGACAGAAAGTCAGCGAAAAACAGGGAAAGTTAGGAAAAATCGGAGGCAGTCACAGAGAGATTTTTTTTTTTTTCATCCAGCCTGAGTGTTTGTTACTGGCTGGCTGGCAGGCTTTGTTAGCGTTTTCAGGCTGCTTATACTAACTAACTGTGCATATATACTGAACTGATCTTAAGTCTGCTGTGAGGCATCCCATTCTGTGACTACAGCAGCCTCTATTTAAGACCATATAACCATTTGCACTTATTCTAATTGAAATTAGGCCTGATAAAGACACTTTTGCTGTGCATAGCACTACTTGTCCCTGCCAGGTGCACTGCTGGTTTTTGGGGCATCCCATTCTGTGACTACAGCAGCCTCTATTTAAGACCATATAACCATTTGCACTTATTCTAATTGAAATTAGGCCTGATAAAGACACTTTTGCTGTGCATAGCACTACTTGTCCCTGCCAGGTGCACTGCTGGTTTTTGGGGCATCCCATTCTGTGACTACAGCAGCCTCTATTTAAGACCATATAACCATTTGCACTTATTCTAATTGAAATTAGGCCTGATAAAGACACTTTTGCTGTGCATAGCACTACTTGTCCCTGCCAGGTGCACTGCTGGTTTTTGGGGCATCCCATTCTGTGACTACAGCAGCCTCTATTTAAGACCATATAACCATTTGCACTTATTCTAATTGAAATTAGGCCTGATAAAGACACTTTTGCTGTGCATAGCACTACTTGTCCCTGCCAGGTGCACTGCTGGTTTATGGGGCATCCCATTCTGTGACTACAGCAGCCTCTATTTAAGACCATATAACCGTTTGCACTTATTCTAATTGAAATTAGGCCTGATAAAGACACTTTTGCTGTGCATAGCACTACTTGTCCCTGCCAGGTGCACTGCTGGTTTTTGGGGCATCCCATTCTGTGACTACAGCAGCCTCTATTTAAGACCATATAACCATTTGCACTTATTCTAATTGAAATTAGGCCTGATAAAGACACTTTTGCTGTGCATAGCACTACTTGTCCCTGCCAGGTGCAATGCTGGTTTTTGGGGCATCCCATTCTGTGACTACAGCAGCCTCTATTTAAGACCATATAACCATTTGCACTTATTCTAATTGAAATTAGGCCTGATAAAGACACTTTTGCTGTGCATAGCACTACTTGTCCCTGCCAGGTGCACTGCTGGTTTTTGGGGCATCCCATTCTGTGACTACAGCAGCCTCTATTTAAGACCATATAACCATTTGCACTTATTCTAATTGAAATTAGGCCTGATAAAGACACTTTTGCTGTGCATAGCACTACTTGTCCCTGCCAGGTGCACTGCTGGTTTTTGGGGCATCCCATTCTGTGACTACAGCAGCCTCTATTTAAGACTAGAGATGAGCGAGTAGTGAAATATTCGAAATTTCGAATTTCGATTCGAATAGACCGCGTTACTCGACTACTCGACCGAATATCGAATCCCATTATAGTCTATGGGAAAAAAATGCTCGACACTTGGAAATCTCAATTCGACCACTTGGAGGTCACCAAGTCCACCCTGAAACATCAGAAAATGATGCCAACACTGCTGGAATGCAACTGGGACAGCAGGGGAAGCATGTCTGGGTGCATATAACGCGCCCAAGTCGCACTATTACGCCACTATCACAGCCACTCAACAATACACTCCAAACACAATATAACTTCTACGTAAAGTGAGACAAGACAAGGAAACCTTCTTTCCTCTACATTGCCATGGACCCCAAGCCAAACTGTACAAAAAAGAAGAACAAAATTCTGCACCCCTTAAAATCACGTTGCCTAATGACAACCACAGATGGCATAGGCAAGGGGGAAAATAAATAGACCCCACCCCTAATTGTCATTGTGTGTGTGTGTGTGTGTGTGTGTGTGTGTGAGATGTGGTCAGACATGTCCTCTTGTGTCATTGTGTCACCCCAGCAGTAAGGGAAGCTTAAAGGAGGAGGTTTGTTACAGTGTGTTACCCCAGCAGTAAGGGAAGCTTACGGGAGGAGGTTTGTTACAGTGTGTCACCCCAGCAGTCAGGGAAGCTTACAGGAGGAGGTTTGTTACAGTGTGTCACCCCAGCAGTAAGGGAAGCTTACAGGAGGAGGTTTGTTACAGTGTGTCACCCCAGCAGTCAGGGAAGCTTACAGGAGGAGGTTTGTTACAGTGTGTCACCCGAGCAGTAAGGGAAGCTTAGAGCTGAGACCTCTTAAAAATTGTGTGGAGGCCCAAGATCTGAGACCTCTTAAAAATTGTGTGGAGGCCCAAGAGCTGAGACCTCTTAAAAATTGTGTGGAGGCCCAAGAGCTGAGACCTTTTAAAAATTGTGTGGAGGCCCAAGAGCTGAGACCTCTCAAACATTGTGTGGAGTCCCACGAGCTGAGACCTCTTAAAAATTGTGTGGAGGCCCAAGAGCTGAGACCTTTTAAAAATTGTGTGGAGGCCCAAGAGCTGAGACCTTTTAAAAATTGTGTGGAGGCCCAAGAGCTGAGACCTTTTAAAAATTGTGTGGAGGCCCAAGAGCTGAGACCTCTTAAAAATTGTGTGGAGGCCCAAGAGCTGAGACCTCTCAAACATTGTGTGGAGTCCCAAGAGCTGAGACCTTTTAAAAATTGTGTGGAGGCCCAAGAGCTGAGACCTCTTAAAAATTGTGTGGAGGCCCAAGAGCTGAGACCTTTTAAAAATTGTGTGGAGGCCCAAGAGCTGAGACCTTTTAAAAATTGTGTGGAGGCCCAAGAGCTGAGACCTCTTAAAAATTGTGTGGAGGCCCAAGAGCTGAGACCTCTCAAACATTGTGTGGAGTCCCAAGAGCTGAGACCTTTTAAAAATTGTGTGGAGGCCCAAGAGCTGAGACCTCTTAAAAATTGTGTGGAGGCCCAAGAGCTGAGACCTCTTAAAAATTGTGTGGAGGCCCAAGAGCTGAGACCTCTCAAACATTGTGTGGAGTCCCAAGAGCTGAGACCTTTTAAAAATTGTGTGGAGGCCCAAGAGCTGAGACCTCTTAAAAATTGTGTGGAGGCCCAAGAGCTGAGACCTCTTAAAAATTGTGTGGAGGCCCAAGAGCTGAGACCTTTTAAAAATTGTGTGGAGGCCCAAGAGCTGAGACCTTTTAAAAATTGTGTGGAGGCCCAAGAGCTGAGACCTCTCAAACATTGTGTGGAGTCCCACGAGCTGAGACCTCTTAAAAATTGTGTGGAGTCCCAAGAGCTGAGACCTCTTAAAAATTGTGTGGAGGCCCAAGAGCTGAGACCTCTCAAACATTGTGTGGAGTCCCAAGAGCTGAGACCTTTTAAAAATTGTGTGGAGGCCCAAGAGCTGAGACCTCTTAAAAATTGTGTGGAGGCCCAAGAGCTGAGACCTCTCAAACATTGTGTGGAGTCCCAAGAGCTGAGACCTTTTAAAAATTGTGTGGAGGCCCAAGAGCTGAGACCTCTTAAAAATTGTGTGGAGGCCCAAGAGCTGAGACCTTTTAAAAATTGTGTGGAGGCCCAAGAGCTGAGACCTTTTAAAAATTGTGTGGAGGCCCAAGAGCTGAGACCTCTTAAAAATTGTGTGGAGGCCCAAGAGCTGAGACCTTTTAAAAATTGTGTGGAGGCCCAAGAGCTGAGACCTTTTAAAAATTGTGTGGAGGCCCAAGAGCTGAGACCTCTCAAACATTGTGTGGAGTCCCACGAGCTGAGACCTCTTAAAAATTGTGTGGAGGCCCAAGAGCTGAGACCTCTCAAACATTGTGTGGAGTCCCAAGAGCTGAGACTTTTTAAAAATTGTGTGGAGGCCCAAGAGCTGAGACCTCTTAAAAATTGTGTGGAGGCCCAAGAGCTGAGACCTTTTAAAAATTGTGTGGAGGCCCAAGAGCTGAGACCTTTTAAAAATTGTGTGGAGGCCCAAGAGCTGAGACCTTTTAAAAATTGTGTGGAGGCCCAAGAGCTGAGACCTTTTAAAAATTGTGTGGAGGCCCAAGAGCTGAGACCTTTTAAAAATTGTGTGGAGGCCCAAGAGCTGAGACCTCTCAAACATTGTGTGGAGTCCCACGAGCTGAGACCTCTTAAAAATTGTGTGGAGGCCCAAGAGCTGAGACCTCTCAAACATTGTGTGGAGTCCCAAGAGCTGAGACCTTTTAAAAATTGTGTGGAGGCCCAAGAGCTGAGACCTCTTAAAAATTGTGTGGAGGCCCAAGAGCTGAGACCTCTTAAAAATTGTGTGGAGGCCCAAGAGCTGAGACCTTTTAAAAATTGTGTGGAGGCCCAAGAGCTGAGACCTTTTAAAAATTGTGTGGAGGCCCAAGAGCTGAGACCTCTCAAACATTGTGTGGAGTCCCACGAGCTGAGACCTCTTAAAAATTGTGTGGAGTCCCAAGAGCTGAGACCTCTTAAAAATTGTGTGGAGGCCCAAGAGCTGAGACCTCTCAAACATTGTGTGGAGTCCCAAGAGCTGAGACCTTTTAAAAATTGTGTGGAGGCCCAAGAGCTGAGACCTCTTAAAAATTGTGTGGAGGCCCAAGAGCTGAGACCTCTCAAACATTGTGTGGAGTCCCAAGAGCTGAGACCTTTTAAAAATTGTGTGGAGGCCCAAGAGCTGAGACCTCTTAAAAATTGTGTGGAGGCCCAAGAGCTGAGACCTTTTAAAAATTGTGTGGAGGCCCAAGAGCTGAGACCTTTTAAAAATTGTGTGGAGGCCCAAGAGCTGAGACCTCTTAAAAATTGTGTGGAGGCCCAAGAGCTGAGACCTTTTAAAAATTGTGTGGAGGCCCAAGAGCTGAGACCTCTTAAAAATTGTGTGGAGGCCCAAGAGCTGAGACCTTTTAAAAATTGTGTGGAGGCCCAAGAGCTGAGACCTTTTAAAAATTGTGTGGAGGCCCAAGAGCTGAGACCTCTCAAACATTGTGTGGAGTCCCACGAGCTGAGACCTCTTAAAAATTGTGTGGAGGCCCAAGAGCTGAGACCTCTCAAACATTGTGTGGAGTCCCAAGAGCTGAGACTTTTTAAAAATTGTGTGGAGGCCCAAGAGCTGAGACCTCTTAAAAATTGTGTGGAGGCCCAAGAGCTGAGACCTTTTAAAAATTGTGTGGAGGCCCAAGAGCTGAGACCTTTTAAAAATTGTGTGGAGGCCCAAGAGCTGAGACCTTTTAAAAATTGTGTGGAGGCCCAAGAGCTGAGACCTTTTAAAAATTGTGTGGAGGCCCAAGAGCTGAGACCTTTTAAAAATTGTGTGGAGGCCCAAGAGCTGAGACCTCTCAAACATTGTGTGGAGTCCCACGAGCTGAGACCTCTTAAAAATTGTGTGGAGGCCCAAGAGCTGAGACCTTTTAAAAATTGTGTGGAGTCCCAAGAGCTGAGACCTCTTAAAAATTGTGTGGAGGCCCAAGAGCTGAGACCTCTCAAACATTGTGTGGAGTCCCAAGAGCTGAGACCTTTTAAAAATAGTGTGGAGGCCCAAGAGCTGAGACCTCTCAAACATTGTGTGGAGTCCCACGAGCTGAGACCTCTTAAAAATTGTGTGGAGGCCCAAGAGCTGAGACCTTTTAAAAATTGTGTGGAGGCCCAAGAGCTGAGACCTTTTAAAAATTGTGTGGAGGCCCAAGAGCTGAGACCTCTCAAACATTGTGTGGAGTCCCACGAGCTGAGACCTCTTAAAAATTGTGTGGAGGCCCAAGAGCTGAGACCTCTTAAAAATTGTGTGGAGGCCCAAGAGCTGAGACCTTTTAAAAATTGTGTGGAGGCCCAAGAGCTGAGCACTTATTAGTGCTGCAGCTACGGCTGCTTTAGTGAGGGGTAGCTGCTGCTGCTGGAATAGGGACAGAAAGACTTCAGTGGTGTATTACCACCTATATACAAAACTATATACACTCTGCTCAAAACGGCTGCTTTAGTGAGGGGTAGCTGCTGATGCTGGAATAGGGACAGAAAGACTTCAGTGGTGTATTAGCACCTATATACAAAACTATATTTTGCACTACTGTTTTGTGTCCTCTGTGCCAACAAAACCTTGTTATATACCCGGTGCGTATAGGCACCATTTCACCTTCTGGCAGTATACGGCTGTATAGCCAGGTGTTCTTCTTAAAAATATTTTTATATTTGGCATAACGCGTGGCCAAAAAAGTAAAACGTCTGAAATGCGGAGGGCTAGCGCAAAGGGACGTGGACGAGGACGGGGGCGCGGAAATGCTGGTGGGGGCACAAACCGCATTGAAGCCAGTGGGGATACAATGCGTGCTGATGAGGGGCAGCCAGCATTACGCTCATCCAGCTTCCCTGCCTTTATGGGACAGTTATGCGGGGGGCGGGGTACACCTCTGTTAAAGCCTGAGCAGCGTGAACAGGTGGTGCAATGGATGGCCGATAACGCTTCCAGTCACTTGTCCACCACCCAGTCATCCACACAGTCTCACTCTGACCCTCCTTCCTCCCAACCTGGCCAACAGAGTCAGCCCACCCTTGACCCCTCCCAGGACCTCTTTTCGGGTCCTTTTCCAGATGTGCTGCAAGAATCCCAGGAGCTAGCAGAGGAATTTGTTTGTAGTGATGCCCAAACACTTGAGTATCCGCCATCTGCTAGTGATGTGGACCCGGAACCAGCATCTGCTATCATGAGCGATGATGATGAGACGCAGTTGCCATCAAGGGAGTCTGTTGGAATGTCCAGTGGGCAGGAGGAGGAGCAGAGAGAGGAAGTGGAAGAGGAGGTGGTGGACGACGAAATGACCGACCCCACTTGGACAGGGGTGATGTCCAGCGGGGAAAGCAGTGGAGATGCGGTCTGCGCATCACCGAATAAGGCAGCAAGAGGCAGAGGACAGTCCAGAGGCAGAGGACAGTCCAGACAGAGAAGGCAGGCCACAGCCAGCAGGGCCGAAGCTCTTCCCGGCAGCAGGCAGTCGCGCGAAGCTCCCCCATCGAGGCCTCGTACTTCTGTGGTGTGGAGATTTTTTAATGTTTGCGCGGATGACAAACTGAGCGCGGTTTGCGCAATCTGCCACTCAAAACTGAGTAGGGGCTCTGAGAAGAGCAATCTGACCACCTCAGGCATGCGCCGTCACTTGGAATTCAAGCACTGGGCTGAGTGGGAGAGAGCAAACGCAATACAACCTGCGCCCCGTCTTGCTGCCTCTGCCTCTTCCCCTTTTCCAGACCTCCAGCCAGGACACCTCCACATCTGCCTCTGCCTCAGCTACTTTGGGGCCTTCTCCTTCAGCCCCCCCTTCCCCCGCATCTTCGTCTGCACCTTCCATCTCCTCGTCCCATCAACTGTCCATCTCGCAGGCGTTCAACCGCAGGCGGAAGTACGCCTCCAGTCACCCCCAAGCCCAAGCCTTAACCTGCCTCATCTCCAAACTGCTGGCCCTGGAGATGTTGCCGTTTAGGCTTGTGGAGACGCAGGCCTTCCGCGACCTGATGGCGGCTGCCGCACCTCGCTATTCCGTCCCTAGCCGCCACTATTTTTCCCGGTGTGGCGTCCCCGCCCTGCACCAGCACGTGTCGCGTAACATCAGGCGGACCCTGAGGTACGCAGTCAGCGCAAAGGTCCACTTGACCACCGACTCGTGGACAAGCGCTTGCGGCCAAGGACGCTACATCTCTTTGACGGCACACTGGGTGAATGTTGTGGAAGCGGGGACGGGGTCGCAAACAGGGACGGCCTGCATACCACCCCCGCCCAAGATTGCCAGCACGGGTTCTGATAGACCCCCCTCCTCTTCCTCCTCCTCCTCCTCCTCCTCCTCCTCTGCCTTAACATCGCCCTCAGCCCCTAGCTGGAAGCGTTGCAGCACTGGCACGGGGAGACGTCAGCAGGCGGTGCTTAAGCTCATCAGCTTGGGCGACAGGAAGCACAGCGCCGCAGAGGTGAGGCACACCATATTGCAGCAGACAGAGATGTGGCTGTCGCCGCTGCAGCTAGGACCAGGCATGGTCGTGTGCGATAACGGCCGTAACCTGGTGGCGGCTCTGGAGCTTGCAGAACTCAATCACGTACCATGCCTGGCCCACGTTTTTAATTTGGTAGTACAAAAGTTTCTAAAGACTTACCCCAACCTGGCAGAGCTACTGGTCAAAGTGCGGCGCTTGTGCGCTCACTTTCGGAAGTCAACTGTAGCTGCTGCTAGCTTAAAAAAAATCCAGCAACGCCTCCATTTGCCTCAACATCGGCTGTTGTGCGACCTGCCCACTCGCTGGAATTCCACCTATTGCATGTTGGCCAGGGTGTGTGAGCAGCAGAAAGCATTGATGGAGTACCAGATGATGCATCCACGCGTGCCTCCAACTCAGCTCCCTCAGTTTGCCAACCACGAGTGGCCATGGATGGCAGACATATGCGATGTATTGCGTATCTTTGAGGAGTCCACTAAGAAGGTCAGCAGCGAGGACGCTATAGTGAGCGTAACCATCCCGCTCCTAGGCGTCCTTAAAGAATCGCTCATCGCAATAAGGGAGAACGCATTGCACACAGAGGAGACGGGGGTAGGAGGAGACGCAACGCAGGTAGACAGTCAGACCACACTTTTGTCTGCTGCTCGGTGGCAGTTGCAGGAGGAGGAGGATGAGGAGGAGGAGGACAACGTGGAGGTGGCTGTGGAAGAGGATGCTGGCGGCGAGGGTAGCAGTCAGGCTGTGTGCGTCCCATTGGTTCAGCGCGGATGGGGCGGAGAGGAGGAGGAAGAGGAGGAAATGGAAAATGATCCTTCTGGTGGGGGCAGTGAGGTCATGCCTACTCAGAGTCTGACACACATGGCTGACTTCATGCTGGGCTGCTTTTCCCGGGACATACGTGTTGTCCGGATATTGGAGAACAAACTATACTGGGTCTTCGCACTCCTGGACCCCCGGTATAAAGATAACTTCTCCTCTTTTATTCCGGTAGAGGAGAGGACGAATCGATTACTGGAATACCAGAGGGAACTCTTGCAGAACATGATGCAGATTTTCCCACCCAGCATCGCTGGCGGCAGAGAGGAGAGTGTCTCCCAGAGTCTGACAACATCGATCAGGCCCACAGCCACCAGGGGAACACTCTCCAAGGTGTGGGACACGTTCATGTCACCCCCTCGTGCAACTTCCATCACTGCGGGGCCCGCTATCAGCAGGAGGGACAAGTATCGGCGGATGTTGCCGGACTACCTGGCAGACCACACCCCTGTCCTCCCCGATCCCTCGGCGACCTACACTTACTGGGTCTCCAAGTTGGACACGTGGCTGGAACTGTCCCTGTACGCCTTGGAGGTGCTTGCCTGCCCTGCCGCCAGCGTGCTATCAGAAAGGGTGTTCAGCGCAGCCGGGGGCATTATAACCGATAAGCGCAGCCGCCTGTCAACCGACAGTGCCGACAGGCTGACGCTAATCAAAATGAACAGCAAGTGGATTGACCCGGACTTTGCTTGTACAACAGTGGAAAGCAGCCAAGAGTGAAGTGCCATCTGTATGAAGTGCCATTTCCTCCTCCTCCTCCTCCTCCTCCTTAACCGCCGTAGAATTGCTGTATTAATGAAAAAAATTATGGCTCACCTCTTGGGCTTAATACAATCAATTTTTAAAAGGTCTCAACTCTTGGGCCTCCACACAATTTTTAAAAGGTCTCAGCTCTTGGGCCTCCACACAATTTTTAAAAGGTCTCAGCTCTTGGGCCTCCACACAATTTTTAAAAGGTCTCAGCTCTTGGGCCTCCACACAATTTTTAAGAGGTCTCAGCTCTTGGGCCTCCACACAATTTTTAAAAGGTCTCAGCTCTTGGGCCTCCACAAAATTTTTAAAAGGTCTCAGCTCTTGGGCCTCCACACAATTTTTAAAAGGTCTCAGCTCTTGGGCCTCCACACAATTTTTAAGAGGTCTCAGCTCTTGGGCCTCCACACAATTTTTAAAAGGTCTCAGCTCTTGGGCCTCCACACAATTTTTAAAAGGTCTCAGCTCTTGGGCCTCCACACAATTTTTAAAAGGTCTCAGCTCTTGGGCCTCCACACAAATTTTAAAACATAGCAGCCCTAATAAGGGCTCTCAATGACTCTCTTGTCTTCTGGTAGCTGGTATATATGGTGGTAAAAGCGATATTCTGAGCTTCTGGGGCCCTGCCTGACTACATAGGATATGAGCTATATACTGTTCAGCGTAGTAGCCCTAATAAGGGCTCTTAATGACTCTCTTGTCTTCTAGTAGCTGGTATATATGGTGGTAAAAGCGATATTCTGAGCTTCTGGGGCCCTGCCTGCCTACATAGGAGCTATATACCGTTCAGCATAGTAGCCCTAATAAGGGCTCTTAATGACTCTCTTGTCTTCTGGTAGCTGGTATATATGGTGGTAAAAGCGATATTCTGAGCTTCTGGGGCCCTGCCTGCCTACATAGGATATGAGCTATATACTGTTCAACATAGCAGCACTAATAAGGGATTAAGGACTCTCTTGTCTTCTGGTAGCTGGTATATATGGTGGTAAAAGCGATATTCTGAGCTTCTGGGGCCCTGCCTGCCTACATAGGATATGAGCTATATACTGTTCAGCGTAGTAGCCCTAATAAGGGCTCTTAATGACTCTCTTGTCTTCTGGTAGCTGGTATATATGGTGGTAAAAGCGATATTCTGAGCTTCTGGGGCCCTGCCTGCCTACATATGAGCTATATACTGTTCAGCATAGTAGCCCTAATAAGGGCTCTTAATGACTCTCTTGTCTTCTGGTAGCTGGTATATATGGTGGTAAAAGCGATATTCTGAGCTTCTGGGGCCCTGCCTGACTACATAGGATATGAGCTATATACTGTTCAGCGTAGTAGCCCTAATAAGGGCTCTTAATGACTCTCTTGTCTTCTGGTAGCTGGTATATATGGTGGTAAAAGCGATATTCTGAGCTTCTGGGGCCCTGCCTGCCTACATAGGATATGAGCTATATACTGTTCAACATAGCAGCACTAATAAGGGATTAAGGACTCTCTTGTCTTCTGGTAGCTGGTATATATGGTGGTAAAAGCGATATTCTGAGCTTCTGGGGCCCTGCCTGCCTACATAGGAGCTATATACCGTTCAGCATAGTAGCCCTAATAAGGGCTCTTAATGACTCTCTTGTCTTCTGGTAGCTGGTATATATGGTGGTAAAAGCGATATTCTGAGCTTCTGGGGCCCTGCCTGCCTACATAGGATATGAGCTATATACTGTTCAACATAGCAGCACTAATAAGGGATTTAGGACTCTCTTGTCTTCTGGTAGCTGGTATATATGGTGGTAAAAGCGATATTCTGAGCTTCTGGGGCCCTGCCTGCCTACATAGGATATGAGCTATATACTGTTCAGCGTAGTAGCCCTAATAAGGGCTCTTAATGACTCTCTTGTCTTCTGGTAGCTGGTATATATGGTGGTAAAAGCGATATTCTGAGCTTCTGGGGCCCTGCCTGCCTACATATGAGCTATATACTGTTCAGCATAGTAGCCCTAATAAGGGCTCTTAATGACTCTCTTGTCTTCTGGTAGCTGGTATATATGGTGGTAAAAGCGATATTCTGAGCTTCTGGGGCCCTGCCTGCCTACATAGGATATGAGCTATATACTGTTCAACATAGCAGCACTAATAAGGGATTAAGGACTCTCTTGTCTTCTGGTAGCTGGTATATATGGTGGTAAAAGCCATATTCTGAGCTTCTGGGGCCCTGTCTGCCTACATATGAGCTATATACTGTTCAGCATAGTATCCCTAATAAGGGCTCTTAATGACTCTCTTGTCTTCTGGTAGCTGGTATATATGGTGGTAAAAGCGATATTCTGAGCTTCTGGGGCCCTGCCTGCCTACATAGGATATGAGCTATATACTGTTCAGCGTAGTAGCCCTAATAAGGGCTCTTAATGACTCTCTTGTCTTCTGGTAGCTGGTATATATGGTGGTAAAAGCGATATTCTGAGCTTCTGGGGCCCTGCCTGCCTACATATGAGCTATATACTGTTCAGCATAGTAGCCCTAATAAGGGCTCTTAATGACTCTCTTGTCTTCTGGTAGCTGGTATATATGGTGGTAAAAGCGATATTCTGAGCTTCTGGGGCCCTGCCTGCCTACATAGGATATGAGCTATATACTGTTCAGCGTAGTAGCCCTAATAAGGGCTCTTAATGACTCTCTTGTCTTCTGGTAGCTGGTATATATGGTGGTAAAAGCGATTTTCTGAGCTTCTGGGGCCCTGCCTGCCTACATAGGATATGAGCTATATACTGTTCAACATAGCAGCACTAATAAGGGATTAAGGACTCTCTTGTCTTCTGGTAGCTGGTATATATGGTGGTAAAAGCGATATTCTGAGCTTCTGGGGCCCTGCCTGCCTACATAGGATATGAGCTATATACTGTTCAGCGTAGTAGCCCTAATAAGGGCTCTTAATGACTCTCTTGTCTTCTGGTAGCTGGTATATATGGTGGTAAAAGCGATATTCTGAGCTTCTGGGGCCCTGCCTGCCTACATAGGATATGAGCTATATACTGTTCAACATAGCAGCACTAATAAGGGATTAAGGACTCTCTTGTCTTCTGGTAGCTGGTATATATGGTGGTAAAAGCGATATTCTGAGCTTCTGGGGCCCTGCCTGCCTACATAGGAGCTATATACCGTTCAGCATAGTAGCCCTAATAAGGGCTCTTAATGACTCTCTTGTCTTCTGGTAGCTGGTATATATGGTGGTAAAAGCGATATTCTGAGCTTCTGGGGCCCTGCCTGCCTACATAGGATATGAGCTATATACTGTTCAACATAGCAGCACTAATAAGGGATTTAGGACTCTCTTGTCTTCTGGTAGCTGGTATATATGGTGGTAAAAGCGATATTCTGAGCTTCTGGGGCCCTGCCTGCCTACATAGGATATGAGCTATATACTGTTCAGCGTAGTAGCCCTAATAAGGGCTCTTAATGACTCTCTTGTCTTCTGGTAGCTGGTATATATGGTGGTAAAAGCGATATTCTGAGCTTCTGGGGCCCTGCCTGCCTACATATGAGCTATATACTGTTCAGCATAGTAGCCCTAATAAGGGCTCTTAATGACTCTCTTGTCTTCTGGTAGCTGGTATATATGGTGGTAAAAGCGATATTCTGAGCTTCTGGGGCCCTGCCTGCCTACATAGGATATGAGCTATATACTGTTCAACATAGCAGCACTAATAAGGGATTAAGGACTCTCTTGTCTTCTGGTAGCTGGTATATATGGTGGTAAAAGCCATATTCTGAGCTTCTGGGGCCCTGTCTGCCTACATATGAGCTATATACTGTTCAGCATAGTATCCCTAATAAGGGCTCTTAATGACTCTCTTGTCTTCTGGTAGCTGGTATATATGGTGGTAAAAGCGATATTCTGAGCTTCTGGGGCCCTGCCTGCCTACATAGGATATGAGCTATATACTGTTCAGCGTAGTAGCCCTAATAAGGGCTCTTAATGACTCTCTTGTCTTCTGGTAGCTGGTATATATGGTGGTAAAAGCGATATTCTGAGCTTCTGGGGCCCTGCCTGCCTACATATGAGCTATATACTGTTCAGCATAGTAGCCCTAATAAGGGCTCTTAATGACTCTCTTGTCTTCTGGTAGCTGGTATATATGGTGGTAAAAGCGATATTCTGAGCTTCTGGGGCCCTGCCTGCCTACATAGGATATGAGCTATATACTGTTCAGCGTAGTAGCCCTAATAAGGGCTCTTAATGACTCTCTTGTCTTCTGGTAGCTGGTATATATGGTGGTAAAAGCGATTTTCTGAGCTTCTGGGGCCCTGCCTGCCTACATAGGATATGAGCTATATACTGTTCAACATAGCAGCACTAATAAGGGATTAAGGACTCTCTTGTCTTCTGGTAGCTGGTATATATGGTGGTAAAAGCGATATTCTGAGCTTCTGGGGCCCTGCCTGCCTACATAGGATATGAGCTATATACTGTTCAGCGTAGTAGCCCTAATAAGGGCTCTTAATGACTCTCTTGTCTTCTGGTAGCTGGTATATATGGTGGTAAAAGCGATATTCTGAGCTTCTGGGGCCCTGCCTGCCTACATAGGATATGAGCTATATACTGTTCAACATAGCAGCACTAATAAGGGATTAAGGACTCTCTTGTCTTCTGGTAGCTGGTATATATGGTGGTAAAAGCGATATTCTGAGCTTCTGGGGCCCTGCCTGCCTACATAGGAGCTATATACCGTTCAGCATAGTAGCCCTAATAAGGGCTCTTAATGACTCTCTTGTCTTCTGGTAGCTGGTATATATGGTGGTAAAAGCGATATTCTGAGCTTCTGGGGCCCTGCCTGCCTACATAGGATATGAGCTATATACTGTTCAACATAGCAGCACTAATAAGGGATTAAGGACTCTCTTGTCTTCTGGTAGCTGGTATATATGGTGGTAAAAGCGATATTCTGAGCTTCTGGGGCCCTGCCTGCCTACATAGGATATGAGCTATATACTGTTCAGCGTAGTAGCCCTAATAAGGGCTCTTAATGACTCTCTTGTCTTCTGGTAGCTGGTATATATGGTGGTAAAAGCGATATTCTGAGCTTCTGGGGCCCTGCCTGCCTACATATGAGCTATATACTGTTCAGCATAGTAGCCCTAATAAGGGCTCTTAATGACTCTCTTGTCTTCTGGTAGCTGGTATATATGGTGGTAAAAGCGATATTCTGAGCTTCTGGGGCCCTGCCTGACTACATAGGATATGAGCTATATACTGTTCAGCGTAGTAGCCCTAATAAGGGCTCTTAATGACTCTCTTGTCTTCTGGTAGCTGGTATATATGGTGGTAAAAGCGATATTCTGAGCTTCTGGGGCCCTGCCTGCCTACATAGGATATGAGCTATATACTGTTCAACATAGCAGCACTAATAAGGGATTAAGGACTCTCTTGTCTTCTGGTAGCTGGTATATATGGTGGTAAAAGCGATATTCTGAGCTTCTGGGGCCCTGCCTGCCTACATAGGATATGAGCTATATACTGTTCAGCGTAGTAGCCCTAATAAGGGCTCTTAATGACTCTCTTGTCTTCTGGTAGCTGGTATATATGGTGGTAAAAGCGATATTCTGAGCTTCTGGGGCCCTGCCTGCCTACATAGGATATGAGCTATATACTGTTCAACATAGCAGCACTAATAAGGGATTAAGGACTCTCTTGTCTTCTGGTAGCTGGTATATATGGTGGTAAAAGCGATATTCTGAGCTTCTGGGGCCCTGCCTGCCTACATAGGATATGAGCTATATACTGTTCAACATAGCAGCACTAATAAGGGATTAAGGACTCTCTTGTCTTCTGGTAGCTGGTATATATGGTGGTAAAAGCGATATTCTGAGCTTCTGGGGCCCTGCCTGCCTACATAGGATATGAGCTATATACTGTTCAGCGTAGTAGCCCTAATAAGGGCTCTTAATGACTCTCTTGTCTTCTGGTAGCTGGTATATATGGTGGTAAAAGCGATATTCTGAGCTTCTGGGGCCCTGCCTGCCTACATAGGATATGAGCTATATACTGTTCAACATAGCAGCACTAATAAGGGATTAAGGACTCTCTTGTCTTCTGGTAGCTGGTATATATGGTGGTAAAAGCGATATTCTGAGCTTCTGGGGCCCTGCCTGCCTACATAGGATATGAGCTATATACTGTTCAGCGTAGTAGCCCTAATAAGGGCTCTTAATGACTCTCTTGTCTTCTGGTAGCTGGTATATATGGTGGTAAAAGCGATATTCTGAGCTTCTGGGGCCCTGCCTGCCTACATATGAGCTATATACCGTTCAGCGTAGTAGCCCTAATAAGGGCTCTTAATGACTCTCTTGTCTTCTGGTAGCTGATATAGATGGTGGTAAATGCGATATTCCGAGCTTCTGGGGCCCTGCCAGCGACAGCCTGTCTTTCCCTGCTGTGAGCGTCTGTCCCTCACTAAGTTCAAGCTGCTAATGCTGACGAAGAGGAAGTGCTGAGTTTTGTATATTCGAGGTCACATGGTTTTTCCAGCCAATGCGTGTAGACGCCGTTCTCGCGATGCCAGCGTCCTCCCAGGACCTGTCCCACCCCCCCTGCATGGTGATTGGTGTAAAAAAGGCGCCAGGGAAGGTGGGAGGGGAAACGAATTGTGAGTGCGCCATCGCCGCTGTACTCGATCGAAATCGAGTATGACGAACAGCGTAGTATTCGATCGAATACCGGCTCGGTCGAATACTACTCGCTCATCTCTATTTAAGACCATATAACCATTTGCACTTATTCTAATTGAAATTAGGCCTGATAAAGACACTTTTGCTGTGCATAGCACTACTTGTCCCTGCCAGGTGCACTGCTGGTTTTTGGGGCATCCCATTCTGTGACTACAGCAGCCTCTATTTAAGACCATATAACCATTTGCACTTATTCTAATTGAAATTAGGCCTGATAAAGACACTTTTGCTGTGCATAGCACTACTTGTCCCTGCCAGGTGCACTGCTGGTTTTTGGGGCACCACATTCTGTGACTACAGCAGCCTCTATTTAAGACCATATAACCATTTGCACTTATTCTAATTGAAATTAGGCCTGATAAAGACACTTTTGCTGTGCATAGCACTACTTGTCCCTGCCAGGTGCACTGCTGGTTTTTGGGGCATCCCATTCTGTGACTACAGCAGCCTCTATTTAAGACCATATAACCATTTGCACTTATTCTAATTGAAATTAGGCCTGATAAAGACACTTTTGCTGTGCATAGCACTACTTGTCCCTGCCAGATGCACTGCTGGTTTTTGGGGCATCCCATTCTGTGACTACAGCAGCCTCAATTTAAGACCATATAACCATTTGCATTTATTCTAATTGAAATTAGGCCTGAGAAAGACACTTTTGCTGTGCATAGCACTACTTGTCCCTGCCAGGTGCACTGCTGGTTTTTGGGGCATCCCCTTCTGTGACTACAGCAGCCTCTATTTAAGACCATATAATCATTTGCACTTATTCTAATTGAAATTAGGCCTGATAAAGACACTTTTGCTGTGCATAGCACTACTTGTCCCTGCCAGGTGCACTGCTGGTTTTTGGGGCATCCCATTCTGTGACTACAGCAGCCTCTATTTAAGACCATAAAACCATTTGCACTTATTCTAATTGAAATTAGGCCTGATAAAGACACTTTTGCTGTGCATAGCACTACTTGTCCCTGCCAGGTGCACTGCTGGTTTTTGGGGCATCCCATTCTGTGACTACAGCAGCCTCTATGTAAGACCATATAACCATTTGCACTTATTCTAATTGAAATTAGGCCTGATAAAGACACTTTTGCTGTGCATAGCACTACTTGTCCCTGCCAGGTGCACTGCTGGTTTTTGGGGCATCCCATTCTGTGACTACAGCAGCCTCTATTTAAGACCATATAACCATTTGCACCTATTCTAATTGAAATTAGGCCTGATAAAGACACTTTTGCTGTGCATAGCACTACTGGTCCCTGCCAGGTGCACTCCTTTTTGAGGCATCCCATTCTGTGACTACACCAGCCTCTATTTAAGAACCTAACCATTTGCACCTATTCTAATTGAAATTAGGCCTGATAAAGACACTTTTGCTGTGCATAGCACTACTGGTCCCTGCCAGGTGCACTCCTTTTTGGGGCATCCCATTCTGTGACTACAGCAGCCTCTATTTAAAACCATATAACCATTTGCACTTATTCTAATTGAAATTAGGCCTGATAAAGACACTTTTGCTGTGCATAGCACTACTTGTCCCTGCCAGGTGCACTGCTGGTTTTTGGGGCATCCCATTCTGTGACTACAGCAGCCTCTATTTAAGACCATATAACCATTTGCACTTATTCTAATTGAAATTAGGCCTGATAAAGACACTTTTGCTGTGCATAGCACTACTTGTCCCTGCCAGGTGCACTGCTGGTTTTTGGGGCATCCCATTCTGTGACTACAGCAGCCTCTATTTAAGACCATATAACCATTTGCACTTATTCTAATTGAAATTAGGCCTGATAAAGACACTTTTGCTGTGCATAGCACTACTTGTCCCTGCCAGGTGCACTGCTGGTTTTTGGGGCATCCCATTCTGTGACTGCAGCAGCCTCTATTTAAGACCATATAACCATTTGCACATATTCTAATTGAAATTAGGCCTGATAAAGACACTTTTGCTGTGCATAGCACTACTGGTCCCTGCCAGGTGCACTCCTTTTTGGGGCATCCCATTCTGTGACTACACCAGCCTCTATTTAAGATCCTAACCATTTGCACCTATTCTAATTGAAATTAGGCCTGATAAAGACACTTTTGCTGTGCATAGCACTACTGGTCCCTGCCAGGTGCACTCCTTTTTGGGGCATCCCATTCTGTGACTACAGCAGCCTCTATTTAAGACCATATAACCATTTGCACTTATTCTAATTGAAATTAGGCCTGATAAAGACAATTTTGCTGTGCATAGCACTACTTGTCCCTGCCAGGTGCACTGCTGGTTTTTGGGGCATCCCATTCTGTGACTACAGCAGCCTCTATTTAAGACCATATAACCATTTGCATTTATTCTAATTGAAATTAGGCCTGATAAAGACACTTTTGCTGTGCATAGCACTACTTGTCCCTGCCAGGTGCACTGCTGGTTTTTGGGGCATCCCATTCTGTGACTACAGCAGCCTCTATTTAAGACCATATAACCATTTGCACTTATTCTAATTGAAATTAGGCCTGATAAAGACACTTTTGCTGTGCATAGCACTACTTGTCCCTGCCAGGTGCACTGCTGGTTTTTGGGGCATCCCATTCTGTGACTACAGCAGCCTCTATTTAAGACCATATAACCATTTGCACTTATTCTAATTGAAATTAGGCCTGATAAAGACACTTTTGCTCTGCATAGCACTAGTCCCTGCCAGGTGCACTGCTGGTTTTTGGGGCATCCCATTCTGTGACTACAGCAGCCTCTATTTAAGACCATATAACCATTTGCACTTATTCTAATTGAAATTAGGCCTGATAAAGACACTTTTGCTGTGCATAGCACTACTTGTCCCTGCCAGGTGCACTGCTGGTTTTTGGGGCATCCCATTCTGTGACTACAGCAGCCTCTATTTAAGACCATATAACCATTTGCACTTATTCTAATTGAAATTAGGCCTGATAAAGACACTTTTGCTGTGCATAGCACTACTTGTCCCTGCCAGGTGCACTGTTGGTTTTTGGGGCATCCCATTCTGTGACTACAGCAGCCTCTATTTAAGGCCATATAACCATTTGCACTTATTCTAATTGAAATTAGGCCTGATAAAGACACTTTTTCTGTGCATAGCACTACTTGTCCCTGCCAGGTGCACTGCTGGTTTTTGGGGCATCCCATTCTGTGACTACAGCAGCCTCTATTTAAGACCATATAACCATTTGCACTTATTCTAATTGAAATTAGGCCTGATAAAGACACTTTTGCTGTGCATAGCACTACTTGTCCCTGCCAGGTGCACTGCTGGTTTTTGGGGCATCCCATTCTGTGACTACAGCAGCCTCTATTTAAGACCATATAACCATTTGCACTTATTCTAATTGAAATTAGGCCTGATAAAGACACTTTTGCTGTGCATAGCACTACTTGTCCCTGCCAGGTGCACTGTTGGTTTTTGGGGCATCCCATTCTGTGACTACAGCAGCCTCTATTTAAGATCATATAACCATTTGCACTTATTCTAATTGATATTAGGCCTGATAAAGACACTTTTGCTGTGCATAGCACTACTTGTCCCTGCCAGGTGCACTGCTGGTTTTTGGGGCATCCCATTCTGTGACTACAGCAGCCTCTATTTAAGACCATATAACCATTTGCACTTATTCTAATTGAAATTAGGCCTGATAAAGACACTTTTGCTGTGCATAGCACTACTTGTCCCTGCCAGGTGCACTGCTGGTTTTTGGGGCATCCCATTCTGTGACTACAGCAGCCTCTATTTAAGACCATATAACCATTTGCACTTATTCTAATTGAAATTAGGCCTGATAAAGACACTTTTGCTGTGCATAGCACTACTTGTCCCTGCCAGGTGCAATGCTGGTTTTTGAGGCATCCCATTCTGTGACTACAGCAGCCTCTATTTAAG
Source organism: Gastrophryne carolinensis (assembly GCA_027917425.1). NCBI lineage: Eukaryota > Metazoa > Chordata > Amphibia > Anura > Microhylidae > Gastrophryne > Gastrophryne carolinensis. Next base: position 306,796,045 of record CM051239.1, on the reverse strand, counting down.
ACCATATAACCATTTGCACTTATTCTAATTGAAATTAGGCCTGATAAAGACACTTTTGCTGTGCATAGCACTACTTGTCCCTGCCAGGTGCACTGCTGGTTTTTGGGGCATCCCATTCTGTGACTACAGCAGCCTCTATTTAAGACCATATAACCATTTGCACTTATTCTAATTGAAATTAGGCCTGATAAAGACACTTTTGCTGTGCATAGCACTACTTGTCCCTGCCAGGTGCACTGTTGGTTTTTGGGGCATCCCATTCTGTGACTACAGCAGCCTCTATTTAAGACCATATAACCATTTGCACTTATTCTAATTGAAATTAGGCCTGATAAAGACACTTTTGCTGTGCATAGCACTACTTGTCCCTGCCAGGTGCACTGCTGGTTTTTGGGGCATCCCATTCTGTGACTACAGCAGCCTCTATTTAAGACCATATAACCATTTGCACTTATTCTAATTGAAATTAGGCCTGATAAAGACACTTTTGCTGTGCATAGCACTACTTGTCCCTGCCAGGTGCACTGCTGGTTTTTGGGGCATCCCATTCTGTGACTACAGCAGCCTCTATTTAAGACCATATAACCATTTGCACTTATTCTAATTGAAATTAGGCCTGATAAAGACACTTTTGCTGTGCATAGCACTACTTGTCCCTGCCAGGTGCACTGCTGGTTTTTGGGGCATCCCATTCTGTGACTACAGCAGCCTCTATTTAAGACCATATAACCATTTGCACTTATTCTAATTGAAATTAGGCCTGATAAAGACACTTTTGCTGTGCATAGCACTACTTGTCCCTGCCAGGTGCAATGCTGGTTTTTGAGGCATCCCATTCTGTGACTACAGCAGCCTCTATTTAAGACCATATAACCATTTGCACTTATTCTAATTGAAATTAGGCCTGATAAAGACACTTTTGCTGTGCATAGCACTACTTGTCCCTGCCAGGTGCACTGCTGGTTTTTGGGGCATCCCATTATGTGACTACAGCAGCCTCTATTTAAGACCATATAACCATTTGCACTTATTCTAATTGAAATTAGGCCTGATAAAGACACTTTTGCTGTGCATAGCACTACTTGTCCCTGCCAGGTGCACTGCTGGTTTTTGGGGCATCCCATTCTGTGACTACAGCAGCCTCTATTTAAGACCATATAACCATTTGCACTTATTCTAATTGAAATTAGGCCTGATAAAGACACTTTTGCTGTGCATAGCACTACTTGTCCCTGCCAGGTGCACTGCTGGTTTTTGGGGCATCCCATTCTGTGACTACAGCAGCCTCTATTTAAGACCATATAACCATTTGCACTTATTCTAATTGAAATTAGGCCTGATAAAGACACTTTTGCTGTGCATAGCACTACTTGTCCCTGCCAGGTGTACTTACTGCTGGTTTTTGGGGCGTCCCATTCTGTGACTACACCAGCCTCTGTTTAAGACAATATAACCATTTGCACTTATTCTAATTGAAATTAGGCCTGATAAAGACACTTTTGCTGTGCATAGACTTACTGCTGCCTGCCAGGGGCACTTCTGTTGGGGCATCCCATTCTGTAACATACCATACCCCTCTTTATTTACACTAAGCAGCTCTCTTATTTACACTAAGCAGCCCTGTTGGATGCTGAGTGTTACTGCTCACTTTTGGTGTGCATTATATTCTGTTTCATATAGACCCACCGCTGCCTGGGGGCTCTTAAAATATCACCTACTACCACGCCAGTTAGACTATGTCGGGCAGACAAGTGCCTGGAAGTGAAAAGAGGGGTGGCAGAGGCCAAGATTCCGCAGGCAGAGCTCGCATCAGACTGGGGGCCAGTAGCAGCAGGAGTCACGCTGAGAGACCTAATCTGCCAGTATCTGCTAGCGGTCGGGTCTCCACCAGTAACGCATCTGCCGTGGTAGATTGGTTGACACGCTCATCAACAACATCATCACAACTTACGTCTGAGACCCCCAGTCTAGGGTCGGTAGGTTCCTCTGACACAACCCTGAGTTGGCATGCCCCGAGAGCAGTCCCTGTCCTCCCATTGCCTCTGGCCTACGCCGTTCCCTCCCCCAGCGACGTATCCTATGCTTTGGGTCCAGCTCCACCCTTTAGTGAGGAGGACCATCAGATAGAGGACAGTCAGCAGCTACTGCCCAGCCAAGAAATGGAGGTGGCTTCTCTAGCTAGGCAGACAAATAGTGATGTGGACAGTGTCGTGGGTGCTGCGAGCGTTCCAGCTCCTGCGCCAGACACTGTTGACGAATCCACGAACATCAGTGATGTACAGCCACAACTCGGTGATGATGATGATGACGATGAAGCCGATCGCACTTGGGAGCCGGGTGATGAAGGGGCTTCATCGTCATCATCAGGAGAAGAGGGGCGCAGGTTGCCCCGGAGTCAGCAGCGGAGGCAGCAAGGTGGTAGCAGTCAGCATGGGGGCACAATTCCAAAGGCTGGAGCCGGCCGGGGCCGGGGTAGAGCACCTGCTGTGCAGCAGTCTACCTTATCGGGAGGTAGTGGAGCAGGGGTTCCTGGAGTTGGCAACAGCAGCAGTGAATCAGTGAGGCCAGGGGGTGGGAAAAGTAGCTACTCGGCAGTGTGGCAGTTTTACCTGAAGCATCCGCAGGAGGGTAACATGGCCACATGCAAGATATGTAGGCAGAAGGTGAAGCGTGGCCAGGGTCCAAATGTTGGCACCACGGCCCTGCGTCAACATATGATGCGTCACCATAAAGCGACCTGGGAGAACCGAGGCTCCCAAGGGGTGGTCCAGTCTGCTTCCTCACCAAGTGAGCTCCCAATTTCTGCCAGCCAAGGCTCCAGCACCTCAGCCGAAGGCAGCTGTGCGTCATACCCATCCTCTGTCGCTCCTGCTCCTCCTCCTCCAAGTCATGCATCCCACCAGCAATCCATCAGCGAAGCCATGTCCAAGAGACAGCAGTATGCGCCCACTCATCCTACGTCGCAGAAGCTGAATGTGCTCCGGTCCAAGTTGCTGGTGCTGCAGTCTGTTAGGCACTTACCTCGTCGCCGTCCCTGGTCCCGCGGCGCGCCGTCGGGTGGCCCACGGCTGTCTGCTGCCCGACGGTCCTCGGGTGTGCCGGCTCCTCGGCGCTGTCGTGGGGACCGGGGGTCGGCGGCGCTGGGCGGTGCGGGTGGCCGCGCCGCAGCCCGCTCTGCGCGGCTGGGCGGCCCTGCCGGGCTCCCTGTCAGTGTGGCGCTTCCTCCTCCTGGCGGGGGCGCGCCCGATCTTCAACGTGCTCGCGCGCGCGCGCGAGCACATCCTGTTTATGTCTCCCGGCGGCGCTTCCCCCAGCGCGCCTGCCGGGGGCAAGTTTAAACTAACTGTAAGGAACTTACCTGGGAGTCTGTCCCGCGGTGCCTCCGCACGCTCACTGGTGGCGCGGCCCCTCCGGCGGCCGCGCCAGGCAGCCGCCCCTCCAGCGTCGGGCGCACCGGCAGCCGACGGCCGTGCACGTGCCCGCGTGCTAGCACGTTCCCTTTATGTCCCCCGGCGGCGCTGCTCCCAGCGCATTCGCCGGGGGCAGATTTAAAAGGACCAATCCTGACCCAGGAATCCTCTGCTCTGGGAAGGTCAGGGAATGGACAGCCTGACTGGCCAGGGCGGTCCAGTCCCTGGAGTTTCTCCTATCAGGGGTGAGATCGTGTATTGCACCAATCAGCACATTCCCCTTCCCATTGGTCAGTCACCATTTAAATATTTTCCCGCCCGAACCACCAGTGCCTGTTATAGCCATTTACTAGCTTGGGTGTGCTTCTGAATCTCGTCTTAGTGTGTTTGATCCGGCTTCGTCCTTGACTACTCCTGCTCGCTGCCTGAACCGACCTTCTGCCTGTCTGACTTCGTCTCTGCTTAACCCCTTGGATACCGCGCTTCTGTGATCACCCGGCCTTGACCCTTGCCAGTCCCGACTACTCTTTGCCTTGCCCCTTGGTTTTGACGTTTACAGACTTTGGTGCATGAAATCCTGATTTGGGATACCCCGCAGTTCATCCGTCTTTATCGTAAGCCAGCAATCTTTGCGCCGGTAAGACCTGGGGGCAACCGAGTCTGGAGAGGCATAACCCGTGTCTCCAGCAAGCGGGGGCTTGTCTATAGGCACAAGAGGCGGTGGAGATTGGGGATTGTTGGCTCACGAGAGAAGGGTGTCCAGCGGTCCCTGACAGTATAACAGGCCAGAACTATGGACCAAATTTTGGAGCAGGTGCAGGCCTTGACTGCGGCTGTTGAGCACCTGGCTCATCGAGTGGCGGCCCAGGAGAACCGTCCAACTCCTATCAACCCAGTCCCTTTGGGGGCACCGGCCGTCCATCCTGTGGAACCCAAGATCCCACTCCCCGATAAGTTCACTGGGGACAGAAGCAAGTTTTCCAACTTTCGGGATGCCTGCAAACTTTATTTTCAACTGCGCCCACACTCCTCTGGCTCCCAAGAACAACGTGTGGGCCTGGTCATCTCCCTCCTGCAAGGGGACCCACAGTCCTGGGCATTCGGCCTGTCACCTCAGGACCCAGCACGGCAATCGGTCGATGTGTTTTTTTCAGCTATGGAAATTCTTTATGATGACCCAGATAGGGGTGCCACTGCTGATGCCAAACTGCGTTCCTTGCGACAGGGTCGCCGGCAGGCCGAGGAGTATTGTTCCGAATTCCGTCGGTGGGCTGTGGACTCTCGGTGGAATGACCCTGCCCTGTGTGGTCAATTCCGGTTGGGCCTATCTGACGCCATTAAGGACATTTTTGTGAATCACCCTGTACCTCAGTCTTTGGACGAAACCATGCAACTCGCTATCCGAATCGACCGGCGTTTACGGGAGAGACGCCTTGAAAGAGGGGCGCATCCCGATACCAGCTGGAAAGCTGGATCTCCAGCCCCCTTACCATTCGAGGAACCTATGCAGCTGGGAGCTACCAAGCTTTCTGAGGCTGAGAGGCGTCGGCGATTGACAGAAGGACTGTGTCTCTACTGTGGGGGGACCGGTCACCTGGTCAGAGTCTGCCCCAAGAAGCAGCCGGGAAACTTCAGAGCCTAGGTGGGGTCGAGGGAACCCACCTAGGCTGCAAGGTATTTCCTCAGATTTATTCCCAATTTATGGTCCCAGTCCAGATTAAAGTGGACCTTGAATTTAAAAATTTGGAGGCCCTTCTTGATTGTGGGGCTGCAGGGAATTTTCTTGACTTAGAGCTAGCTCAAAGTTTGAAGATTCCGCTCCAACCTCTGTCTAAGGTTATCCGGGTTTTAGCCATTGATGACACACCTATTGCGGGGGGCCTCATACACTTTAAGACCCCACCAGTGTTTCTTAGAGTGGGAGCAGGGCATTCTGAATGGATTTGCTTTTTTGTCTTAAAAATGCCCTTAACTCCATTAGTACTCGGGTTGCCTTGGTTACAAAAGCATAACCCTCAGATTGACTGGGCTGCGAGGCAGATTACTAAATGGGGCCCGTCATGTTTCCAGTCCTGTTTGGAAGTCCCGGTGCGTGCCACACAGCTACTCCCCGATGGGGTTCCAGGCCCTTATCATGATTTTCTCGATGTATTTTCGGAAAAAGCGGCGGATGTTCTTCCGCCTCATAGGTCCTTTGACTGCCCCATAGAACTTCTTCCGGGGACTATGCCACCCAGGGGAAAAATCTATAATTTGACCCGGGCGGAAAACAAAGCTATGAAAGATTACATAGCTGAGAATTTACAGAAGGGGTTCATCCGGGCATCCACTTCTCCGGCTGGGGCGGGTTTTTTCTTTGTTGAAAAAAAAGATGGGGGGCTCCGCCCCTGTATAGATTACCGGGGTTTGAATAAAATAACCATTAAAAATAAATACCCCCTTCCTCTGATTGATGGGTTATTTACACAGATCATCGGGGCCCAAGTCTTTACCAAGTTGGATCTACGAGGGGCCTATAACTTGATAAGGATCCGTCAGGGTGATGAATGGAAGACCGCCTTCAACACCCAAGATGGGCATTACGAGTACCTTGTGATGCCCTTTGGTTTGTGTAACGCCCCGGCCGTCTTCCAGGACTTTGTAAACGAAATTTTTAGAGAGTATTTGGGTCGCTTTGTAGTAGTGTACCTCGATGATATTTTGATTTTTTCTTCCTCTTTAATGGAACATCGTGAACATGTTCGCCTTGTCTTACAAAAATTAAGAGAAAATTGCTTATACGCTAAACTCAAGAAATGTGTATTCGAGGTTCCTGAGGTCCCTTTTTTAGGGTATATAATTTCTAACACTGGGTTATCTATGGATCAGGCTAAGGTCAAAGCTGTACTTGAGTGGGAGCAACCTAGAGATTTAAAGGGGCTACAAAGATTCCTGGGATTCGCCAACTTTTATAGGAGATTTATTAAGAACTTCTCCACCCTAGTAGCACCTCTCACAGATCTCACCAAGAAGGGGAGCTTCCCATCACCCTGGCCAGAACGATCCTTTCAAGCCTTTAGAAAGTTAAAAGAAGTCTTTAGCTCTGCCCCAGTATTAGTTCACCCAGAATGTCAACGAGCTTTTATAGTCGAAGTTGACGCTTCCGAGCTTGGCGTTGGGGCAGTTCTCTCGCAGTACAGCGGTTCCCCGGAACGACTTCACCCTTGTGCTTTTTTCTCGAAAAAATTCAATCCCGCTGAGCGGAATTATGACATTGGGAATCGGGAGCTCTTGGCGGTTAAACTAGCCTTTCAAGAATGGAGACACTGGTTAGAAGGGGCCCAGTTCCCTGTTACGGTCTTCACGGACCATAAAAATTTAGAATATATTCAGTCTGCAAAGAGGTTAACCCCTAGGCAAGCTCGGTGGTCCCTGTTCTTTTCCCGATTTAACTTTACAATTACTTACAAACCAGGGTCAAAGAACGTAAAAGCTGATGCCTTGTCTCGAAGCTTTTCCACGACTAACTTACCTGAGGGGAAGAATTTGCCCATACTGCCACAACACATGGTGGTAGCTGTGATTCAGCCGAACCTCTCTGACCTGAATCAGTTTCAGTCTGAATCTCCGCCTGGTAAACCGCCTCATGTCCAGTTTGTACCTGCGTCACATCGCTCGGCCATCCTACAGCAATTTCATGCCTCTAAAACTGTAGGCCATCCTGGAGTTAAGAAAACCATTTCCATGTTGTCACGTCATGTTTGGTGGCCCTCTATTAAAAAAGATGCTCAGGATTATGTTCGAGCCTGTAAGATTTGTGCCCGGAGTAAAACCTCTAGACATTCTCCTGAAGGTTCACTGTTGCCCTTATCCATTCCTTCCCGACCATGGACACACCTTGCCATGGATTTCATCACCGATCTTCCATCATCGCAGGGGTTTACCGTCATCTGGGTGGTGGTAGATCGGTTCAGTAAGATGGCACACTTTATCCCGTTAAAAAAGTTACCAACCGCTCAAGACCTTGCACAACATTTTTTAACACATATATTCAGACTCCATGGAATCCCGGAGGATGTGGTCTCTGACAGGGGGGTACAGTTTGTCTCTCAGTTTTGGAGGGCATTTTGTGCCAGGTTGGGGTTCTCTGTCTCGCTGTCCTCTGCATTTCATCCCCAATCAAATGGACAGACAGAGAGAACCAACCAATCACTGGAGCAGTACCTTCGATGTTTTGTTTCCGATGTCCAGACAGATTGGTTACTGTACCTTCCGTTTGCAGAGTTTGCTCTAAATAATGCCACCCATACTTCCACAGGGGTTTCCCCGTTTCGCTGTGTCTTTGGTAGGGACCTCAAGTTTTCTGCTTTGTCCGAAGAACCCTCTAGTGTGCCCTCGCTTGAGGAATGGTTGTCCCAATGGCCGGACTTATGGGCAAAGATCCAGCAAAACTTGACCAGGGCTGTCGGCCAGCAGAAAACTTTTGCCGATCACGGTCGGTCTAGTGACCCTGATTATGAGGTGGGGGAGTTAGTTTGGCTTTCCACCAAAAATTTGGCATTACGTCAACCCTCTGCCAAGCTAGGTCCAAGGTTTATTGGCCCTTTTCCTATACTACGGAAGATTAATCGAGTTACTTATCGCCTTGATCTCCCTCCCTCCATGAAAATTTGCAATTCTTTTCATGTTTCCCTTTTAAAATCTGCCAAGGGTATTGAGCCAGATACTTCCCCTGCTGCCATCCTGGTAGACGGGCAGCAAGAATTTGAGGTAGCCCGGATATTGGACTCACGTTTCTTCCGAAACTCTCTCCAGTACCTAGTAGATTGGAAGGGATACGGTCCAGAAGAGAGGTCTTGGGTCCCGGCCAGAGATGTCCACGCGGGGAGGTTGGTTAGGAAGTTTCACAGAGAGAACCCTCAGAAACCCAGCTTGGAGGGTCCAGAGGCCCCTCCTCAAGGGGGGGGGTAATGTAAGGAACTTACCTGGGAGTCTGTCCCGCGGTGCCTCCGCACGCTCACTGGTGGCGCGGCCCCTCCAGCGCATTCGCCGGGGGCAGATTTAAAAGGACCAATCCTGACCCAGGAATCCTCTGCTCTGGGAAGGTCAGGGAATGGACAGCCTGACTGGCCAGGGCGGTCCAGTCCCTGGAGTTTCTCCTATCAGGGGTGAGATCGTGTGTTGCACCAATCAGCACATTCCCCTTCCCATTGGTCAGTCACCATTTAAATATTTTCCCGCCCGAACCACCAGTGCCTGTTATAGCCATTTACTAGCTTGGGTGTGCTTCTGAATCTCGTCTTAGTGTGTTTGATCCGGCTTCGTCCTTGACTACTCCTGCTCGCTGCCTGAACCGACCTTCTGCCTGTCTGACTTCGTCTCTGCTTAACCCCTTGGATACCACGCTTCTGTGATCACCCGGCCTTGACCCTTGCCAGTCCCGACTACTCTTTGCCTTGCCCCTTGGTTTTGACGTTTACAGACTTTGGTGCATGAAATCCTGATTTGGGATACCCCGCAGTTCATCCGTCTTTATCGTAAGCCAGCAATCTTTGCGCCAGTAAGACCTGGGGGCAACCGAGTCTGGAGAGGCATAACCCGTGTCTCCAGCAAGCGGGGGCTTGTCTATAGGCACAAGAGGCGGTGGAGATTGGGGATTGTTGGCTCACGAGAGAAGGGTGTCCAGCGGTCCCTGACACTAACCTATCCCTGGCTTGATCCTGGGAGCGGACCCAGGGACTGGTCGGCCTGTCTGGCCTGGGCCGTCCAGTTCCTGGGACCGCTCCCGTTTTTGTACTGTTGCACCAATCACTATCCTTCCCTCCAAGTGCCCCCTTCCTTAGTGGCCAGTATTCCTTATAAATTATGACTCCTTCATTATCCCAGTGCCCGTTATAGCCTCTGGGTTCTGGGAGCGTTACAGATTGTCTTTTCTCCATATTATTCGGCTTTGTACTTTGACCACTCTCGCTTGCTGCCTGCCCTGACCTTTTGCCTGCCTGACCACGATTTCGCCTGACCCCTCTGATACCTCGCCCCGTGACCTTCTGGATTTGACCTCAGCTTGTTTGACTTCTCTTTGCTACCTCCATTGGATACCTCGCTCCGTGACCACCCGGCTTTGACCTCGGCTTGTTTATCGGACTTCCGCCTGCCGGCATCCTTACTTGGGACTCCCTGCCGTTCATCAGTCTCCATCTTAAGCTGGTAATCTTTGCGCCCTATAAGTCCTGGGGGTAACCGAGTCAGGAGAGGCATAATCGCGTCTCCTGCGAGCGGGGACTTGTCTATAGGCAGAAGAGGCGGTGGAGATTGGGGATTATCAGCTCAAGACAGACAGGTGTCCGGTACAGTCCTTACACAGTCGCTCCCTTTTCAGGTGGTGGAATCTGCACCTTTCAGAGAACTGATGGCTTGTGCCGAGCCGAGGTGGAGAGTCCCAAGCCGTCATTTCTTTGCCAAGAAGGCAGTACCAGCGCTGCACACTTTTGTTGAACAGAAGGTGGGCCAGTCCTTGAGCCTGTCGGTGTGTAGCAAAGTGCATGGCAGCGCCGACATCTGGAGCTGTAACTACGGTCAGGGACAGTACATGTCGTTTACGGCCCACTGGGTGAATGTGGTCCCTTTGCAGCAGCAGCAGCAACTTGGACAGGTCACGCCGCTTCGGCCTCCGCGCTCCCTGCCCGTTGGGCCTGTGACACCGTGCGACTCGGCCTCCTCATCCTCCGCCATCTCCTCACCCTCCACTGTAGGCTCAAGTCTCAGTGCCCCTCCAGTCTACCATGTGTGCAGGGCACGGAGGTGTCACGCAGTGCTTCACATGGTTTGTCTTGGCGAACGGAGTCACACAGGGGAGGAACTGCTTAAATGTATTCATCAGGAAATCCAAACATGGCTTACTCCAAGAAAACTTAAAATGGGAATCATGGTTACCGACAATGGGAAGAACATTTTGTCTGCGCTGCGCCAAGGAAGCCTGACCCATGCCCCCTGCATGGCTCACGTCTTCAATCTGGTTGTCAAGCGGTTTCTGAAGTGTTCCCCCCATCTGCAAGACATCCTAACAACTTCAAGGAAACTTTGCATGCACTTCAGCCACTCCTACACCGCCAAACACACCCTTCTTGAGCTACAGCGTCAGAATGGTATCCCCCAACATAGTCTGATTTGCGATGTTTCCACCCGTTGGAATTCCACCCTTCACATGTTGGACCGATTATATGAACAGAGAAAAGCCATCACGGATTTCCTGATGATCCAAGCAGATAGGGGGACTCCCCTGTGTAACTTCAATGTCAACCAGTGGCAGCTCATACGTGACACCTGCCGTTTGCTCAGGCCCTTTGAGGAAGCCACTTTATTTGTCAGTCGGCAGGATTACGGGATGAACGACGTGATTCCTCTGCTTCATGTACTACAGCACATGTTGGAAACCATGGCTGGTCAGGGCACTGGAGACATGGCGTTTACATCTTACGGCCACATGAACCCCGTTGGAGCTGAACTGGAGGAGGAAGAGGAGGAGAAGGAGTTGCCCAGCGAAACACAGTTTAGGCTTGGCGAAATGGCTGGTTTATCTAGTCAGCGGACAGGAGAGGAGGAGCAGGAGCAGCCAGAGGAGCTAGAGGTTTTTGAGGAAGGCGAGACAGAGGACCCGGGCACACCGTGGCAGTATGCAGTGGAGATGGAGACAGGTAGTCCATCCGAGTCACTTGCGCAAATGGCACGAAGCATGCTCACGTGCTTGCGTAGTGACCCCAGAATTGTTTCCATCTGTCGGCGGGATGACTTCTGGCTGTCCACCTTATTGGACCCTCTCTTCCGGCACAAAATGGGGGCATTTTTTAAACCCACCGAGAGGGAGGACAAACTCAACTACTACAAAGACATTCTACGTAGGCAGTTGGCCGATGCCTATCTGCGCCATGGCCCATACTCTCGCAGGTCTGACTCGAGGGGACCTCTGCGCTCACCTTCCACTGCCATGGCCGCTGGGGGGGTTGGCAGGAGCAGCAGCAGCAGCTCCATCAGCAGCAGCAGCCTCAGTCTTCAGTCGCTAATGAGTAGCTTTCTACACCCGCATAGTGAGGCTACTCATGAGCAGCAGGAAGACCTGGAGCAGGACCTCAACCAGCAGGTCATGTCATACTTTGACATGACCATGCCAACACACCTTGAGGATCCGCTGGACTTCTGGGCAGCCAAACTTGATTTGTGGCCGCAACTAGCAGAGTTTGCCCTGGAAAAGCTGTCCTGCCCGGCAAGTAGCGTGCCATCTGAGCGGGTGTTTAGTGCGGCGGGGGCCATAGTTACGGCGTGGAGAACTCGTCTGTCAACTAAAAATGTGGAGAGACTCACCTTTGTCAAAATGAATCAGGGATGGATCAGCCAGGATTTCCACCCACCAATGCCTGATGCATGCGACTAGATTCAGCATGGTGCCACATTTTACACTTTCCAAATGGTGCAAAACATATTTATGTCTTTAGGCCAATTTTTGGGCTCCTGCTGCTGCTGCTGCCAACTCCAGGGTGTGATTCATCCAATTTTTGGGCTCCTGAAGCCAACTCCAGTGTATATTTGGGCTCCTGCTGCTGCTGCTGCCAACTCCAGGGTGTGATTCATCCAATTTTTGGGCTCCTGAAGCCAACCCCAGTGTCTCTTTAAAGTAATGTTTGGGCTCCTGCTGCTGCTGCTGCCAACTCCAGGGTGTGAGTCATCCAATTTTTGGGCTCCTGAAGCCAACCCCAGGGTCTCTTTAAAGTAATATTTGGGCTCCTGCTGCTGCTGCTGCTGTCAACTCCTGCCAACTCCAGGGTGTGATTCATCCAATTTTTGGGCTCCTGAAGCCAACCCCAGGGTCTCTTTGAAGTAATGTTTGGGCTCCTGCTGCTGCTGCTGCCAACTTCTGCCAACTCCAGGGTGTGATTCATCCAATTTTTGGGCTCCTGAAGCCAACCCCAAGGTCTCTTTAAAGTAATATTTGGGCTCCTGCTGCTGCTGCTGCTGTCAACTCCTGCCAACTCCAGGGTGTGATTCATCCAATTTTTGGGCTCCTGAAGCCAACCCCAGGGTCTCTTTGAAGTAATGTTTGGGCTCCTGCTGCTGCTGCTGCCAACTTCTGCCAACTCCAGGGTGTGATTCATCCAATTTTTGGGCTCCTGAAGCCAACCCCAGGGTCTCTTTGAAGTAATGTTTGGGCTGCTGCTGCTGCCAACTTCTGCCAACTCCAGGGTGTGATTCATCCAATTTTTGGGCTCCTGAAGCCAACTCCAGTGTATATTTGGGCTCCTGCTGCTGCTGCTAACTCCAGGGTGTGATTCATCCAATTTTTGGGCTCCTGAAGCCAACCCCAGTGTCTCTTTAAAGTAATATTTGGGCTCCTGCTGCTGCTGCTGCCAACTCCAGGGTGTGATTCATCCAATTTTTGGGCTCCTGAAGCCAACCCCAGGGTCTCTTTAAAGTAATATTTGGGCTCCTGCTGCTGCTGCTGCTGTCAACTCCTGCCAACTCCAGGGTGTGATTCATCCAATTTTTGGGCTCCTGAAGCCAACCCCAGGGTCTCTTTGAAGTAATGTTTGGGCTCCTGCTGCTGCTGCTGCTGCCAACTTCTGCCAACTCCAGGGTGTGATTCATCCAATTTTTGGGCTCCTGAAGCCAACTCCAGTGTATATTTGGGCTCCTGCTGCTGCTGCTGCCAACTCCAGGGTGTGATTTATCCAATTTTTGGGCTCCTGAAGCCAACCCCAGGGTCTCTTTAAAGTAATATTTGGGCTCCTGCTGCTGCTGCTGTCAACTCCTGCCAACTCCATGGTGTGATTCATCCAATTTTTGGGCTCCTGAAGCCAACCCCAGGGTCTCTTTGAAGTAATGTTTGGGCTCCTGCTGCTGCTGCTGCCAACTTCTGCCAACTCCAGGGTGTGATTCATCCAATTTTTGGGCTCCTGAAGCCAACTCCAGTGTATATGTGGGCTCCTGCTGCTGCTGCTGCCAACTCCAGGGTGTGATTCATCCAATTTTTGGGCTCCTGAAGCCAACCCCAGTGTCTCTTTAAAGTAATGTTTGGGCTCCTGCTGCTGCTGCTGCCAACTCCAGGGTGTGATTCATCCAATTTTTGGGCTCCTGAAGCCAACCCCAGGGTCTCTTTGAAGTAATGTTTGGGTTCCTGCTGCTGCTGCTGCCAACTTCTGCCAACTCCAGGGTGTGATTCATCCAATTTTTGGGCTCCTGAAGCCAACCCCAGTGTCTCTTTAAAGTAATGTTTGGGCTCCTGCTGCTGCTGCTGCCAACTTCTGCCAACTCCAGGGTGTGATTCATCCAATTTTTGGGCTCCTGAAGCCAACCCCAGTGTCTCTTTAAAGTAATGTTTGGGCTCCTGCTGCTGCTGCTGCCAACTTCTGCCAACTCCAGGGTGTGATTCATCCAATTTTTGGGCTCCTGAAGCCAACTCCAGTGTATATTTGGGCTCCTGCTGCTGCTGCTGCCAACTCCAGGGTGTGATTCATCCAATTTTTGGGCTCCTGAAGCCAACCCCAGGGTCTCTTTAAAGTAATGTTTGGGCTCCTGCTGCTGCTGCCAACTTCTGCCAACTCCAGGGTGTGATTCATCCAATGTTTGGGCTCCTGAAGCCAACCCCAGTGTCTCTTTAAAGTAATGTTTGGGCTCCTGCTGCTGCTGCTGCCAACTTCTGCCAACTCCAGGGTGTGATTCATCCAATTTTTGGGCTCCTGAAGCCAACCCCAGGGTCTCTTTAAAGTAATGTTTGGGCTCCTGCTGCTGCTGCTGCCAACTTCTGCCAACTCCAGGGTGTGATTCATCCAATTTTTGGGCTCCTGAAGCCAACCCCAGGGTCTCTTTGAAGTAATGTTTGGGCTCCTGCTGTTGCTGCTGCCAACTTCTGCCAACTCCAGGTGTGATTCATCCAACTTTTGGGCTCCTGAAGCCAACTCCAGTGTATATTTGGGCTCCTGCTGCTGCTGCTGCCAACTCCAGGGTGTGATTCATCCAATTTTTTGGCTCCTGAAACCAACCCCAGTGTCTCTTTAAAGTAATGTTTGGGCTCCTGCTGCTGCTGCTGCCAACTTCTGCCAACTCCAGGGTGTGATTCATCCAATTTTTGGGCTCCTGAAGCCAACCCCAGGGTCTCTTTGAAGTAATGTTTGGGCTCCTGCTGCTGCTGCTGCCAACTTCTGCCAACTCCAGGGTGTGATTCATCCAATTTTTGGGCTCCTGAAGCCAACCCCAGTGTCTCTTTAAAGTAATGTTTGGGCTCCTGCTGCTGCCAACTTCTGCCAACTCCAGGGTGTGATTCATCCAATTTTTGGGCTCCTGAAGCCAACCCCAGGGTCTCTTTGAAGTAATGTTTGGGCTCCTGCTGCTGCTTCTGCCAACATCTGCCAACTCCAGGGTGTGATTCATCCAATTTTTGGGCTCCTGAAGCCAACCCCAGGGTCTCTTTAAAGTAATGTTTGGGCTCCTGCTGCTGCTGCCAACTCCAGGGTGTGATTCATCCAATTTTTGGGCTCCTGAAGCCAACCCCAGTGTCTCTTTAAAGTAATGTTTGGGCTCCTGCTGCTGCTGCTGCCAACTTCTGCCAACTCCAGGGTGTGATTCATCCAATTTTTGGGCTCCTGAAGCCAACCCCAGGGTCTCTTTGAAGTAATGTTTGGGCTCCTGCTGCTGCCAACTTCTGCCAACTCCAGGGTGTGATTCATCCAATTTTTGGGCTCCTGAAGCCAACTCCAGTGTATATTTGGGCTCCTGCTGCTGCTGCTGCCAACTCCAGGGTGTGATTCATCCAATTTTTGGGCTCCTGAAGCCAACCCCAGTGTCTCTTTAAAGTAATGTTTGGGCTCCTGCTGCTGCCAACTTCTGCCAACTCCAGGGTGTGATTCATCCAATTTTTGGGCTCCTGAAGCCAACCCCAGTGTCTCTTTAAAGTAATGTTTGGGCTCCTGCTGCTGCTGCTGCCAACTTCTGCCAACTCCAGGGTGTGATTCATCCAATTTTTGGGCTCCTGAAGCCAACTCCAGTGTATATTTGGGCTCCTGCTGCTGCTGCTGCCAACTCCAGGGTGTGATTCATCCAATTTTTGGGCTCCTGAAGCCAACCCCAGTGTCTCTTTAAAGTAATGTTTGGGCTCCTGCTGCTGCTGCTGCCAATTTCTGCCAACTCCAGGGTGTGATTCATCCAATTTTTGGGCTCCTGAAGCCAACCCCAGGGTCTCTTTAAAGTAATGTTTGGGCTCCTGCTGCTGCTGCTGCCAACCTCTGCCAACTCCAGGGTGTGATTCATCCAATTTTTGGGCTCCTGAAGCCAACCCCAGGGTCTCTTTGAAGTAATGTTTGGGCTCCTGCTGCTGCTGCTGCCAACTTCTGCCAACTCCAGGGTGTGATTCATCCAATTTTTGGGCTCCTGAAGCCAACCCCAGTGTCTCTTTAAAGTAATGTTTGGGCTCCTGCTGCTGCTGCTGCCAACTTCTGCCAACTCCAGGGTGTGATTCATCCAATTTTTGGGCTCCTGAAGCCAACCCCAGGGTCTCTTTGAAGTAATGTTTGGGCTCCTGCTGCTGCTGCTGCCAACTTCTGCCAACTCCAGGGTGTGATTCATCCAATTTTTGGGCTCCTGAAGCCAACCCCAGGGTCTCTTTGAAGTAATGTTTGGGCTCCTGCTGCTGCTGCTGCCAACTCCAGGGTGTGATTCATCCAATTTTTGGGCTCCTGAAGCCAACCCCAGTGTCTCTTTAAAGTAATGTTTGGGCTCCTGCTGCTGCTGCTGCCAACTTCTGCCAACTCCAGGGTGTGATTCATCCAATTTTGGGCTCCTGAAGCCAACCCCAGGGTCTCTTTGAAGTAATGTTTGGGCTCCTGCTGCTGCTGCTGACAACTTCTGCCAACTCCAGGGTGTGATTCATCCAATTTTTGGGCTCCTGAAGCCAACTCCAGTGTATATTTGGGCTCCTGCTGCTGCTGCTGCCAACTCCAGGGTGTGATTCATCCAATTTTTGGGCTCCTGAAGCCAACCCCAGTGTCTCTTTAAAGTAATGTTTGGGCTCCTGCTGCTGCTGCTGCCAACTTCTGCCAACTCCAGGGTGTGATTCATCCAATTTTTGGGCTCCTGAAGCCAACCCCAGTGTCTCTTTAAAGTAATGTTTGGGCTCCTGCTGCTGCTGCTGCTGCCAACTTCTGCCAACTCCAGGGTGTGATTCATCCAATTTTTGGGCTCCTGAAGCCAACCCCAGGGTCTCTTTAAAGTAATGTTTGGGCTCCTGCTGCTGCTGCTGCCAACTTCTGCCAACTCCAGGGTGTGATTCATCCAATTTTTGGGCTCCTGAAGCCAACCCCAGGGTCTCTTTGAAGTAATGTTTGGGCTCCTGCTGCTGCTGCTGCCAACTTCTGCCAACTCCAGGGTGTGATTCATCCAATTTTTGGGCTCCTGAAGCCAACTCCAGTGTATATATGGGCTCCTGCTGCTGCTGCTGCTGCTGCCAACTCCAGGGTGTGAATCATCCAATTTTTGGGCTCCTGAAGCCAACTCCAGTGTCTCTTTAAAGTAATATATGGGCTCCTGCTGCTGCTTGCAACTCCAGGGTGTGATTCATCCAATTTTTGGGCTCCTGAAGCCAACCCCAGTGTCTCTTTCAGCCAATGTTTGGGCTCCTGCTGCTGCTGCCAACTCCAGGGTGTGATTCATCCAATTTTTGGCCTCCTGAAGCCAACCCCAGTGTCTCTTTAAAGTAATATTTGGGCTGCTCCTGCTGCTGCTGCCAACTCCAGGGTGTGATTCATCCAATTTTTGGCCTCCTGAAGCCAACCCCAGTGTCTCTTTAAAGTAATATTTGGGCTCCTGCTGCTGCTGCTGCCAACTCCAGGGTGTGATTCATCCAATTTTTGGGCTCCTGCTGCCAACTCCAGTGTATATTTGGGCTCCTGCTGCTGCTGCTGCCAACTCCAGGGTGTGAATCATCCAATTTTTGGGCTCCTGAAGCCAACCCCAGAGTCTCTCTAAAGTAATATTTGGGCTCCTGCTGCTGCCAACTCCAGGGTGTGATTCATCCAATTTTTGGGCTCCTGAAGCCAACTCCAGTGTCTCTATAAAGTAATCTTTGGGCTCCTGCTGCTGCTGCTGCTGCTGCCAACTCCAGGGTGTGATTCATCCAATTTTTGGGCTCCTGAAGCCAACTCCAGTGTCTCTTTAAAGTAATATTTGGGCTCCTGCTGCTGCTTGCAACTCCAGGGTGTGATTCATCCAATTTTTGGGCTCCTGAAGCCAACCCCAGTGTCTCTTTAAAGTAATATTTGGGCTCCTGCTGCTGCCAACTCCAGGGCATGATTCATCCAATTTTTGGCCTCCTGAAGCCAACCCCAGTGTCTCTTTAAAGTAATATTTGGGCTCCTGCTGCTGCTGCTGCCAACTCCAGGGTGTGATTCATCCAATTTTTGGGCTCCTGAAGCCAACTCCAGTGTATATTTTGGCTGCTGCTGCTGCCAACTCCAGGGTGTGAATCATCCAATTTTTGGGCTCCTTAAGCCAACCCCAGAGTCTCTCTAAAGTAATATTTGGGCTCCTGCTGCTGCTGCTGCCAACTCCAGGGTGTGATTCATCCAATTTTTGGGCTCTTGAAGCCAACTCCAGTGTCTCTATAAAGTAATCTTTGGGCTCCTGCTGCTGCTGCTGCTGCCAACTCCAGGGTGTGATTCATCCAATTTTTGGGCTCCTGAAGCCAACTCCAGTGTCTCTTTAAAGTAATATTTGGGCTCCTGCTGCTGCTTGCAACTCCAGGGTGTGATTCATCCAATTTTTGGGCTCCTGAAGCCAACCCCAGTGTCTCTTTAAAGTAATGTTTGGGCTCCTGCTGCTGCTGCCAACTCCAGGGTGTGATTCATCCAATTTTTGGGCTCCTGCTGCTGCCAACTCCAGTGTCTCTTTAAAGCAATGTTTGGGCTCCTGCCCCTCATAGTGATGCCACTTCAACTCTCTGCAATTGTGCTGCTCTGCGATTCTATTAGCGATGCCTCTGATCTGCATGTGATATTTATTCAAAGTATTATTTAACTAACCCAGCACGCATCCTGTGCGTGTTACAGCAAGGCAGAATGGTTTACAACCCTATTGAGGCTCTAGGAGGCTCAGAAATAGCCATTTTTAATAGCGATTCGTCGCGAATTTATTCGGGTCGAAACGATTTTTGACGGAAAATTCGGCGAATCAGTCGAATCGAATTTTTCAAACGTTCGCTCATCTCTAATGATAATGGATTTGATTATGCTCTGTGGGATCATCAGAGATTTGGCTTCTAAACAACCTTTTCCCTGACGTTTAGAGAGCTCTATGGTCTTCATATTGTTGTCAACATGTCAACAATATTATAAGTAAGTATATTGCTATTGGCGCTATTGACATGAAAGTCATCCCATCAGTTGCACAACCCATTAAAAATGTCATAAAAAGGCATGGCACCATCTGAAATATATTAGTAATTAGAAAGCAATTTTGCCACTTAGTGCAAATTAATATCAGCTGGTTTAACTGATGGCCTTTATAAAGGTGTTTCATTACCTAGGTGCCATACTACAAACATCTGCTGATGAGTAAAACCAGTGAGCACTCTCAAGACATCCATGAAGGTTCCAGTGAGCACTGTTGGGGCCATAATCTGAAAGTTGACAGAACATCTTTTCACCATAAACCTGCCGTTACCAAGTGTTCCCCACAAGATTTCTGGGAGAAGAGTAAAAATAATTATCAGAAGATTTGTCCAAGAGTCAAGGACCACCTGTCTCCACAGAAGCTATAGAAAGACCTGGAATCAGTAGGTACAATTGTTTCAGTGAAAACAAGTAATGTACTCACCCTCTATGGCTTGTATACACATTCACCATGCAAGACTATATTGCTGAAGAAAAAGCATGATGAAGCACATTAAAATCGGAACACCCATAATGGGATTTGTTCCTAGCGCAAGGAGGCATCTTGATTGCCGATGCCCCCATGCATCAACAAGATATTTATCCCAAACACAGAGCCAAGGAACGAATCACCTGATCTGAATCCAATTTCTGTGGAAGGGACTAAAGCTCAGAGTTCATAGGAGTCCACGTAGTCTTTGGGATTTGAGGAGTATTTGTGTGGAAGAATAGGCCAAAATGCTACTTGAACAATGTATGCGACTAGTTTCTCCATACAGGAATCTTGAAGTTGTCATCACCAACAAAGGCTAAAGTATGAAGTATTCTCTTTATTACACATAATATAATTTATGGACATGTATGGTTTGATTTATTTGCATGTGTGAATTAGATGGGTTGACAGGTATTCATGTCAATAGCGCCTTTAATAAATTTTTTTACTTAGAAAACTGCTTAACTGTTCAATACTTTTTTCCCCTGCTGTATATATATTTAGAGTACTAATGGGGGCACAGTTGTAAGGTTTCAGGCTTATTGCTAGGTAGATTCACATTAATGATTTTTGCATGCCCCCTCCGCAAGTTAGTATTGTATCGAAGCTCCTAACAACAGAGAATAATCATAGGGCTAGGGATCTTGCTTCCACCATAGTCCATAATTTCAGCTTTGCCTAACATTTGGGACATTTTTGCATAAAATGTCCAGCAACTTAACGTAGACCAAAACCAATGATTTTCAGACTTCCAGGTTTTGGTCCACTTTACAGGGGCATTCTGATTTGGGATAGGGCTAAAATAGAGCTGAAATACTGGAGATATAATTGGATATTGAACTACATTTTTCTGTATAATAACTCCACTTAACCTTTACTGGTATGCACTGATTAAACTAATTAAACCGTATTTTTGCACTATATGACACACTCATTTTACTCTAAAAGTGGGGGAAAATGTTAGCACATCTTTTCGGGCAAATACAAAAATAATACTTACATTCCCAGCTCCCACAGCTCAGCAGCTCCCACCAGCATAAAACCACAAACACATTGGGCCTGATGCAGAGCCTCCTCTGAACTGCCCTTAAAACCCTCCGATTGTCCGGGGCTCCCGTTTGAATCGTGGCTCAAATGTGATGCAGAGCCTCCGTCGGAATGGCTCCCTAACTGATCCGTCAATTTCACTTTACTCGGAAAGCTTTTTTTGCTCTCTCGGGTGCCTTCAATTTGATCGGGGCTCCCGGTCACGTTCACACGGGCGGCCCGTTTTTCCCTGATTTTTCCTGCCTTTTTGAACGTACCTGCTTGGTTTCCGTCGTATTTGACCTTCCATTTTGGTGGTTTTACCAAGTATACTTACATCTCCATGGCTCTTCAGTTGCCAATCAGGCTACACGCAAGCGCACATCCCTCAAAGTCCCTTGGAATATGCATATGGCCACAAATGCAAATGTGACACACATCTTTTTTTTTGTTTTGTTTTTTTGTGGGTGTTTCCTTGTCCTTAATGCATACCTTAATCATCTAGTAGTTCCTTCTTCCTTGTCCTTAATGCATACCATAATTGTTTGTGTGTTTTTCTGAATTATTGTTCCATATCTAAACCTTTGGTGTCATGGAAATGTGTGCTGATGTTGTGTGATTGTACTTTTGCAGGAAAGCCAACTCTCAAAATATGTTAATTTTTTTTATTATTCAAAGGTTGTTTTTGTTTTGTTGTTTTTTTTAGGTTTTTTTTTGGGGGGGGGGGTAAAACATTAACCAATATTTACATTTTAAATTTTTTTTATAAAATTATGCCTCGGGGTCTTCAGGTTGTCTTCTTTGATCTGTGAATGAAAAACAACATTAGTTTAGCATTTTTTTTTTTGGTTTGGTTGGGCGTGGTTTTTTTGAGGCCCTTTCCCAACCGGACCTTCTGCGTGATTTAATGAAAAGCACAAACTATTTTTAAAAGATTCCGCAGCATCTTAAAATAATATATAGTAAGTTTTTAGTCAATCAATTATTATTATTTCCCCCACTGGGCTGCAACTCAGTTCAGGAATTTAGGATACGTGCGCCGCCATCTTGACTCTGAAGCATCACACTTACTGAGGAGAGGAGAGTGGGATAAGGTACAGGGGGTGGGTTATAGCTGTGCTTTGCTCACACAGAGCAGAGCTGTGCTCTGGAAAAGGTTGGTAACATGATTTGTAAGGTGGACAATCTGTATGTACAGGGTGTGGGAAATATTTAAGATAGACTCTTATTCAGAGTTAAGGTCCGCTTTAAGTGCTTTTTTATAAAAATTAATTTGGAAATGTCTCTGAATTTTAGTTTTCAAATGTAATTGTTTGCTCATTTTATTTAGTTTAAATAAACACCACTTACAAGGTTTGGGCCGCACATTGCGTCGGGGGCGGAGTCTCCCTTCAGCCTCCCTCTGTTACTGTTGTGAATCTGTATGGATGACAAACACACTGATATTAGAGACTGTTGTTCTTTCATGAATAGAATATTAAGTTAGGCTTCTAGGTATCAATCTACTCACCTTCCCCAGCAACCTCTTCCTCCTCGCCCCCTTCCTCACTCATCCCTTGGGATGTTCCAGCGACGTCTGAATCTACAACAATAGTGCACATGAGAATCTGTATTTAATGCATGTATTTCAACATATCTAACTATATTTCCCTTACCGGAGTCAGGTTGAGGCTCTGTTATGCTCGACTCCCTGCCGTCAGATCCCCCCCTCCCCTGCATGCTGAGGTCCAGCGGCTCCTCCGAGTCACTTACAGAGGAGGGGGTGGCCGTTGACCCTGGCGGTGGGCCACCTACACCTTCACCTGTTTCGCCCAACACTGGGCTGCGTGTCCTGGTCTGGGTGGGGCGGAACCGTAGATTCCATTCATGGGCTGAAATACAAACACAATCATTAAACCACGCCCAGGCGATGCCAGGGTTATAGGTGCATTTACATTTTCTACACTTACATGGAAAATGTTTGTCGAAGTACCGCCTCACCCGGGGCTTATGCCTTCTTTTTAAATCAGACCAGTGTTGGGCGATCTGGGTGAAGGTATAGGTGGTTTGGGATCTGCGTTCTATCGCCTCCACCACCTCCAGGGCCAACGTCCGTTTGGCATAATCTGACGGCAGGAAGTCGTAGCGATTCCTCAGCATCATCTGTTATTCAAAAATACAAGGACCCACCATTAATCCCCAAAATACATTAATATGTTTCCTGCCCTAAATAAAGTCACTTTATTAACCTCTTGCTGACTCACATTGCCCTAGTTCTGCTATCTGCATCTAGCCTAGTTTGTAGCTGCGTACATGTGTTAAACTAAGGTGGGCTTGTATTTAGCATGACAAACTAAGTTGTACAAGACTATTCTTGCGCTTTGTTTTTTTTTTATTACAAGAAATGTGTGCACGCACATAAACGCACGCTCGCCTACTCACATCCATGATGATTTTGTCCTGCTCCTGAGTGAAGATGGCGCCCGACATCTTTGTTTTCTTTTCAAGGTTTATCAGTGACGAGCCCCCGCGGTGACGTGCGTGCGTGCGCACACGCGCAGGCAGGCACCAAGGAACACGCCCACACGGGCCACATATTTAAAGCGCAAGGCCCTCAGCTCAGTGTTGTATACCATATCAATCTGGCCAGACATAAAGGGAGCCAAAAAAGCCACCAAAGCCCCGAGCCACATAGCAGGCGCACACATGGCTCATCAAAAAAAAAGCCAAAAGAGAAGACACATGCCCCAACTAAAACGGTGGGTACTCCACAGCCACAGGAACATTCTAAAAAACGCAGGAGCAAAGATACCACAACACATTCTCCACCACCTGCCCAAAAAAACAGACCTCCAAAGGGTGCCAAATCGATAAAAACACTGCAGCATCCTCAACCGCAACACAGCAAGCATACACACAAAAGCAAACACATCAGCAAGGGTAAGCGTAGTGCCAAACCCTCCACCCCACCAAGGTCACCCACCCCTCCACCTCAACCCTCTGGTTCTCCCAATTCAAGTACCTCAGAAACATCATCCAGCTCAACAGGTGAGAGCTGAACAGGAACCCATACATTAACCCACAGCAGCACACACACAACACATCACCATCCCCCATAAGCCCAAGACACACACACGACTCCCCAGATAGTCAACCATCAATTTCCACAGATGCAGGGGACACAACACACCCATGTGGGCGACAACTACGCCGTGGCTCACTAACTGCACGATTTTGCGATGCTCAAAGCATGGCTGGTGCAAATGCAGTTTGTGAGCATTATGATGCCCTATTTTGCCGGACCTCCAAATCAACCACTAAGCAGGCTAAGGTGGAGATCTTGACGAATATTTGGCGGCAAGTAAATAGTGTGGGATCTGTCCGGCGAGAAATTCAACAAATCCAAAGGAAATTTGGGGACCTTAACTATTATAGCCAAAAAAAAAAGGGACATGCGCCGGCAGCAGAGGTAAAGCCCATTTTAAATGCCTTTATAGTTGCATTCATAACAGGATGTAACACTTATTAGGTGTGATTTAATCTTCCCCTGCCAGCAGACAGGGGGTGCCTTACCCACAAAAATAATCCTAACACCCGCCGAGGAACATGTCTATACATACATACACCCTGCCAGCGTCCAGGGGCCTGCAAGAGGCACACGACACAGACCGGAATGTAAGGTCCCAAGGTGAGTTTGACTTTTCCATGAGCTTTTAAAATGAGGGGCAAAAGCCAGTGTTAGGCTAGACAACACACTCTACTTTGGGGTAAATATAATCTTACAATCTCAATTCCAAGGCCAAAGGCAACAGGACACACAAGGCCAAGCAACCCCTGCCTAAACCCCGAAGCCAAGGCCAAACCAGGATTCAACAGCACGAACCCAAAATGAGGATTTGGAGGAGGTAAGTCAATGGTCCTTTGTCTGTACTTTTAACTTTGAACTAGGAACGATTGGTGTGCCATCCAAAAAGTAAAATGAAACTAGATTTATTTACAGCACAGAGTAGATATTAGAAGATATCCGAGATTTTAAGGAGGACAACCCACATCTGTTACCAACCACTACTGAGCCAGTGGCCGCAACGCAGTCAACACAGCCACAACCACCACATCCACAACCTCTTTCCTAACCCGAAACAACCACCCAGCCCACTGCTAGAACCCATACCAGGAGCCAGATTAGCCAAAGAGTGCAACTGCAAATTATGGAGGAAGCGTGGCGCAAGGAAAATATAGCTTTTGCAGCAAGCACACAGCAATTCAATGCCACTGTGTGCACACAATTAACCAACATAAGTACCCAATTACATTTGGTATTAAACCGAAATGTGTCTGCCCTTACCAGCCATATGGTTGACCTATTCCAACAGTGGCAGCACATTAAGGAAAGCCTGGCACACATTGCTGCAAATATTGTTCCACACCGGCATTCATCTGCACCATCCTCCCACACATACCACTAAAGATTTTGGTTACAATATCTGTCCCCACGTGTAAGTTTCCTTTTACCCCCCCCAAAAAAATGAAAACTAACAATTTGTTTAAGCACAATAAAAAGTAAGCCGAAAAAACACTTGTGTTGTATGCAAATACATTCTCAACAAGTTGCGCACGTATGGTTTGTGCGGTGCCACTTTGGCTGCATGATAAAGGAGGGGTGTGCTCTTCAGCAAGAAAAATATGATCGGCAGGCAGGTCAGAATATCTGGTAACCCTGCTACGAATGGCCAGGTTGTGTAGGATCCCGCAAGCGAATACAATTTGTATGACCTTGGCCGGCTTATATTGGAATGCCCCCCCAGTCTGATCTAGACAGCGAAAACGCATCTTGAGCAAAACAAATGCTCGCTCAACCACCGAGCGAGTCCTCCTATGGGCAGTATTCTAGCGCTCCTCTGCCTGGGAAGATGGGTGCAGGATGGGGTTCAGCATCCAGGGGAGCAAAGTCACCTGCAAAAAAAAAAAAAAAATTATAACAACTCCCAACGTTTAAGGGGTGCATAGCAACATTATTAAAGAGGGACAAATAGGTGAGCGGCCTAGTGTTGTAGGAAAAGACATTTGGAATGAGGCTACCTGCACATCCAACCTGGACACTCCTTAAACATGTCTGTGGGATGGTACTTACATAAGAGGGCAAGAACAGGACGCAATAGGGTACAATAACTTAACCGATTTAATTTAAAGCTCAATAATTAGGCTAAAAATATACTACGAAAATAGTTACAAAATAATGTGTTAAGGGAAAAAACACAGTCAGACAAGGTGGGCAACCAATACAAGTTTCATACACATACCCAGTAGCCAGCCACCAAAAAGATCGCCAGATTTGAATCGCTCATCTAGGCAGGAATTCCTCAAGATGTGCGCATCATGCGTCGAGCAGGGAAAGCCAGCAAAACGAGTCGGAAAAAACAATTCAGGGCCAGCCAGTGCCTGCACATTTATGCTATGTCCCATCTTCCAATTCCTGCACACAGGCAATAAAAAAAAATTAGGGAGAGCCTGTAAAAAGGACCCCCCAAAAAAAGCCCTAAAATATATCAAATACTCATACCATCGATGTCCAAAGGCGTGCGGTGCAGCCTGGTTTCTGCCATACTCAGCAGGACAAGACCGCGGAGCTGGCGCCGCTGATGTGCTCCAACAGAGGACTGCATATTATTGCCCGAGTGCAAATACGGCTGCTCTGACTTGCCGTAAGTGAAGGCTCGGCGGCCCCGTTTTATTAGGGTGTTTTCAATAGGAAATCAAGGCTCTGCATCACTGAAAAAAACGGACCAATGAACGAGGCGTCCGTTTTCCCGGGAAACAGCCTCGTGCGAGCCGACAATCGGAAAGGCAGCTGAGCGCACACCTGAGCGCATAAACGCACACTAAAATCAACGTAGCACCTTTTCCTGACCCGATCAAAGGCCAAAACCAATGGGAAAACGCACGGGAGAACTGAACGGGGAGGCTCTGCATCAAGCCAATTACCTCCTTTGGCTGGCCTCCGCCGCTGCAGTTGTCCCCTTCAAGGCTGCGGCCTGCCGTCTGCTGTACTCAGCTGATTCAGGCAAACGGGTGGGGTGTTGCCTGTGACTCCTGCCAGGTTTCAATGACGCTACGCCCACCCGGAGGTCGGAACCGGCGGGAGGGTTAGGCCTGCAGATAGCGACATCTACGGGGACCAAGAAGTGGTGGCAGCAGCATTTCTGGAGACAGCGTAAGCCGGTAAGGTGAGAGTGTGTGTAAGAGGGACGGCTGCTGGGGAATGTGTTTTTTTGGGTGAGCATGCGGCATACTGTCTGTATTTGTAAGAGCTATACTCAACTCTGGCTGCTTTTTTCCCTGTTCTGCAGCACAGTATCACAGTGAATAGAGTGGCACATAGAAGGTAATACTTGTCCTAACCTAAAAAAAAAAAAGCCGTGGAAAGAGAAAAGGGTGAGCATTGTCCGATACAAACTTTTACGTTTTCACCTTTTAACTACAGCTTTACTGTCATGTAGCACTAGACAGGGCAGTGATAGCTGAAAAACCTACAGTATCTATGTTCCACATAGAAAAACTGGTAGAAAAAGGTTCAATGGTCTGTGGTATCAGCAAATGTGAAGATATTAAAACAAAGTTTGGTTTGAAAGGAAAATGTAGTTGTACAAGAAAATTAATTACAAAATGTCACGATTACTTTTAAAATATAATTACCGTAGTAATTACAGAAAGTAAGTGCAGATCAAGTTAAGTTAAAAAGGTTAATGGCATTACTTATTCTTACAGGAATCCATTATAGATAGCAATGCTAATAAACATGAACTACGATACAAGAACAAAGTAAGTGGAAATAAGTATGTTTGAAGAGACTTTCTCACTAACAGTTCTACAGGTTGAAGCTGTTTTTTTTTTTTTTTTTAATATATATATATATGGATAACATTATTGTTTATTTACAGGGCACCATCATCTTCCGTGGTACTGTACAAGCAAGAAATTGCAGATGGGGTAAAATAAATAATATAATACATAGATATTAGTTGTGGCGTCCTTCAGGTCCCCGACAAAGTTAGATTCGACCCGGATGTTGCCGATTTGCTATTTTGGCATCTGTAATGAGGAGAGACACAGGTTTATCACAACAATCTAATACCCGCCCCCCGTGGCAGGGAGGCCTTTATACCACAGAAGACGTGCCTCTCTGGATTCACCCCCCAAGTGACCAATGAAGTCACTGGAGGGGAGAGACATGAAGAGAGATTCCATGGGAATCCCCCTCAATGCTCCTCCCCTCCAGGGATGTGATTAGTCACAAGGGGGATTCCAAAAAGGACCTCTGTCCTTCTCATTTCAGATGCCGGTGGGGCGGCTACAAAAGCGGCTCCCACCACCAAGAAGATCACAGCTCGCCAGTCCAAGTGGCAGCCGGACCTGGCGGACCTATTAACAGGATGCCCAGCGTTAGGGAACTGATACAGGAAGAAGAGGCAATGGTAAGTTTTTAGATTTTTTTTTTCTTTTTCAACTGTTTTTGATCTAGTAAAGGGTCCATTCTCCAGTCTATATGGTGGCAAACTTGGCAAATCAGGCCCTTATTGTTAAAGTATAAATGAGTGCAATATGTGCCATAAGACCTATAGGAAACCTGTTCTAAAACTACTTTAGGTCTTGATCCACTTTGAAAACAGGTTGAAACAAGTCTATAACTGGATCTGGATCTCCCCGGAGTAACTGAAGAATATACTGTATATCTATTATATATTTTATTATTTAGATTGTCTATTTATTGTACAAATATGTATTATATATTATTTAAGAAGGTGGTAGAGGTTTACATCGACAATTTAAATGTATATGTTACCCCAAATAAAAGAAAATGTTGCCATATAACAATAAGAACATATTTTAAATTACAACTGATTTGAGTATTACCTGTCCCCATCTACAATTTCATGGGCTTTGCTTCCCATTTTATGAACAACATCTGTATATAGTGTCATATCAAAGATCTTCCTGCAATCAATAAGGGGTCAAGTCGCAAGAACTTGTGTATATATGCTTTCAAAGCAAAGTGCATGCTGACTGCAAATATCCTTGGATGTGAATGCATGTTGGGAGGGAGGGGGGGAGTAAAATCTAGAAAATATGAGTGCCCGTTTCTCAGTTTACACTATAAATAACATTTCTTATTAGATCTAGCGAGATTTGATCATATGAGGTTATTACATTTTACATCCAAGATAAGCAAACCATTTGTGTTAATATAATTCTGTTTCAAAAATGCATTTTTATTATTCAACATTAAACAAATACTTTTTTTGTTTAGTCACTGGAAGAGGTTTGCTTTAAGGAGGACCAGAATCTATTTTAGACCAAATGGGTGTGGGTTTGGGGCGGGAGGCATCACAATTGATCACAACTGCACCCCTGCAAGCCCTGACTTAACGTGGTCTGACTCCTTTTGGCAGTCATTCATCAGTGGCATGTTCCCTTCCCATCTTTGAACCAGGACTAACGCTCGCTGTTGGTCGTGGCCCTGCCCCTCCATGCCAGTCACAGTGTCTGTGCATTGCAGTGAAGCATAGGACCTGATTTATTGAGCACCCCTGCTCGAGTAGCAAAAAATATGATTTATATATTTTTCAGCATGTTGCTGCACTGCTAATGTTTCAGTAAATGTGCTTCTTGTAGTGCAGCAACATGTACAAGTATGAAAAAAAATATTTTATTATATTTTGTACTACTCTAATTTGCACCAATGTGGCACTGTCTGGCTGACGGTCAGGTCCATAGTCACAGTGACGTGTCGTGAGGGGCTGGGGTATCACAAGACTACACCTGGAGCTCTGTTCAAGAGTTTTGGTTCAGAAGTGGTGGATCGCTTGAAAGCTGCAGAAGGGAAGGAAAGTGTCTTGTTGGTTTACAGTCCCTTTAAAGTGGTCCAAAACCCAGGATTAGGCCTATCTTCGGTTTTGGCCTTTTGTCCCCCAGGCACCCCGATCGGGGATGCCCCGCTGTGTGAAACCCCCCAGGTTGCCCGATCTCACTCACCCTTACTCAGTCTTACAGTGCATGTGCAGCGTCTCATCCAATCAGCGCGCTCAGATCCGCCCCTTCGCCCAGAGCTTTTCTAAAGTGGGTGCCTAGCACGGGTCCGCTGAACCGGGAAAGAAGGTGAATTTACAGGCAACCTGGGGGGTTTCACACAGTGGGGCATACTGAATCTAATGCCCTGGAGGGAGCGAGTATGCCTGCCCTGGAGTCTCATAGACTCCGGGGTGGGTTTTGGTCCAGTTTAAGTGCACATAGATTTAAAGTGATTGTTCTTGCTTAACAAAAAAATCAATACTCCCAGCAGATGATTATTCCTAGTCGTGCATGCCGAATCGTACCACATCCAAGTCCAATGCCGCCCAGGCCTGATCATCAGTCACATCCACCTTCACAGCTAAAGGCTGCACCCTTTCATTGGATACACTGATCATCTGCAGGAGACAAAATGTGAGTATAGAGTTTTCTGGACAGTTACCCCACTGCTTTTAATCAGATGTGCCATAGAGGTATGAGGTTTCCTGTCTTACCGGCAAGCGTTTACACTGCATCGTTCATGTTATTTTCTTGTAGATATCTTGGTGTGCATACCTGGTCTACAGCTGCCCATAGCAACAGATTGTAAATAATAGAAAATGCTTCCATAAAACTCAAATTTGCCAACATAAGAAAAAAAATGCTAGATAAGCTCAGCACCATTATTTTGGCACACAAAAATATACACTTTCAAAAATGCCACCAAAAATGGAGTTTCCCTTTAAGTTTCGGGGATAAGTCACACTATAGCTTCCCCTTTCCCTGAATAATTATCTTAAATTAAAGCAGAACAAAACCCACCTGGAGCAGCAGATTCCAGGGCCGGCCACTGGCTTTCCCCTGGGGCATCCTGAATCGGGATGCTCCGCTGTGTGAAACCCCCAGGATGCCTGTACACACTCACCTTTCCTCGGTCCAACGCCACATGCTCTCAATGTTGTCAATGGGGAGATGGCACACCCTCTGCATCATGCAGGTGCTCAGCCAAATTGAGACATTCAAATAGATTATGGTGGGAGCACGTGCGCGGCCGGGGATGCAGGGGATGTGGCAGCGCGCTCCCCATTATAGTCAATGAGAGCCGTTTACCAAAAGATGTAAACATAAAAAATGGCCGGGAAAGTCAAAATCCTGGGTTTTGTTTCACTTTAAGCATAAAACAGTACATGATTTCCTGAAATATTTTAAATTAATCAAGGCGAGTGTTAAAAATACAAGCAAGCTTCCGAGACCAGCTTTTTGGCCATAAAGCTATAAGTGACCTGGAGGTACAGTCTTATATGCTTTATAGCTGAAATCAAAGCTGTCTGTAATTGGTTTTAGGGAACTGACATTTACAGGCTTGACTTATGGACGGTTATATTTTATGGATTGTCTGCAATCATTTGGGGGAATGGAACAATTTAAACCTGAGTAATCTGACAATTACACGCAGAACATCAAGATTCAACCATACAATCTCTTGATTGCTTGCAAATCTGCCACAAGACATCTAAAGCAGCATACACATATACACTATGTTCCAATGTAAATGAATGTAAGTGTCATATAAATGTCATTTTTTTCCAATTAAGCTCAAGAATGGTACTGTGTCTCGGGGCACAATCTCAAGCACCTGTGATAATTAGTTTGCCAGGTGAGCCCAATTATGGAAATGACCTAAGAAAACCAGTCCACATGACAAGTAGGTCATTGGTTGCAAGCTATATGGGAACAAAAAGGGATCTCTCTGCTGCCAAAAAACATCATAGTGCAATGCCTTGTACAATGTATGAAAACTTTAGATATATAAAGGGATTAAATAGCTCCATTTTCAAAAAGGAAAAATTGACCATTGTCATGTGTAGCACTACACAGTGGGAATAATTTTGTAAGTGCCTAGAAAATGACTTAAACAAAAACTTAAAGTCCCTGGCCAGGCACAAACTAACTTCCCCCAACCTTATCCCTCATGAAAATAGAGTAGAATGAGCAATTTCGTGGCATCTTAAAATCTCAAATTACATGTATATATCTTATGTATTCTAAGAGAAGTTGTCTGCTTTCTTGTCATTTGTTGGTCATGGTTGACCTGGGAAGGGCATGTCATGAATCATGCTTGACTGTAGTCAGAGACATTTGAGAAACCACTGTGGCTGGCCAGGCTTGCTCATGCTAAGAGTTTCAAGGAGCAGAGTGCTGTTAGATGGCTTATTTGCATGGTTCTAGGGTAGAAAAATTGAAAGAGGGGCAAACTTCAGAGCTCTGCTAGGACTATTTCCCCTGTGCTGCAGCAAGTGAAGGAAATTCACATGGGACAGGCATCAAGTGTGCTGCTTGCTGCTTTTTTTTTTTACTGCTGTTTGATTAACGGTGACTTTTTAAGCATGGTCATAATAATGTCAGAAGATTTGTGGCTGATTCAGAGCACAAATAGATTTGTTCAGATAAAGGCATAATGAGGAATTTTTCTGTCTGACTAATTAATCGCATCAAGGGAGCAGCTGCTAAAATTCCATTCCAAATCAACAAACTGGTATTTTAAGCTGTTGGTGTCTCTGGAGTCTGTAGGATCCTCCAGAAGCTTGCAGTTATGCATAAACCTACTATTCAGAAATGGTTGCAGTGGATCCAGACATACTAATTTTCGAATAGTCTTGTTAACTGATGAGTGCTGTGCAATCCGGGATGGTCCATGTGGATGAAGTAATGAATGGTTGGTGGATAACCATCATGACCCAGCATGGCTGCAATGTCAGCAAGGAGATGACAGAGTTGTGCAAGAATCATGGGAGAGAGCTGGTAGGCCCATTTAGGGTGACTGGTGTGAAAAGGCCCTTGGCAAGGTATAAAGACTTTATAACTGGTCACTTTTTTCCATGGTACAAAAAGAACTGCACACTCCATAGAAAAATAATTTCCATGCATGACAATGCACCATTTCATACTGCAAATAATTCCTCAGCGTTAATGGCTGCTATGGAAATAAATGGAGAGAAACTCATGATGTGGCCACCATCCTCCCTTGCCCTGAACCTTATTGAGAACATTAGGAATATCCTCAAGCAAAACATACAGTATATGAATGTAGCAGGCAGCTCACATCAAAACATCTGCTCTCTGACCTGAGGCTATTATCACATCCTGCAAGGAATTCCAAGCAGAAACTCTCCTAATACATTCAAGTTTAATGAATGCCAGAATTGTGAGGGTGTTATCACTGGAAGGTTTGTTCAATTACATTTGATTTGATGACTTTAAAATCAGAGAATATTATTTGCAAAATAGTTAGAAATGTGATGTACATACAGTATGTATATACCTCAAGAAGGTCTGTCTGGGTAGAAGCCATGCAGGAGGGAAGGAAGTGGCAACAACATAAGTGCTTGAGAGCACTCGCATGCCTATTTCCTTGGCCCAGCATGCCCCTGCCGGCAGCCATTTAAGTCTGCTTGGCATGGTGAGCACGTAGATCTGGGAGGAGACCCGTACATGCACCATGAGATCACCAGATCAAGGCGAGTATAAGGTGCACGGGGGGGTTAAAGATGTAGGGCATGCCCAATCTAGCCAAATCTGAATAGGGGTAATAAAGTTTTGCCTCTCTTCAAAGACAAATGGAAGACACAGATAGACACAACTGCCACCTAACAACTGTTGAGCTGTATTTGTGTTAAAAATAAATAAATACATAGGGACAGAGTGTCCTCAGAGGTGAACCAAGCCTCTCTGCTTTGTTGAGGAGTGGAGGGGTGTTTTTCTATAGCTTGCCTCAGGTAGGGAGTGGAGGCCTGCCAGAGCTGCTAAGCCACCAATAGTTGGCTTCAAAACATGACAGCAGTAAAAAAAATTAAAATATTTTTTAAATTTAAAATGAATAAAAAAGCAGGTCAGTCCCCCCCCCCTCCACCCTTCCTTCCTTTTCCCTTTCTCTCTCCCTCCCCCCTCTATTGTGTTTCTTTTATCTCCCGCCTTCTCTCTCTTAACTCTCTATTACAAATAAAAGAAGGGAAGAATGCAGAGCTTTTGTAAGGTCACGATATTGTTCTCACGCGACTGGGGCGCACCCCCTCGGTAAGGCTCTGTAACAGATCGACTTAGGGCTCCCCCTCCGGGGACCTTAATCAGAGGTCATCAGCTGGGCCTGCACAGAGTCAAACAAAGGAGGGTATTACACTGTATGTGATCTACTAAGGTCGCGGTAGGTGATAATACCCACCGCAGTGCATATGCAGCATTGTTGTTGAACTGGGGGTGGGTCCTGTGAAGTGTAGTTAACTATCTTCATTTTCTTCGCCTATTTGACCTAAGATGTAAACGGGGAGGCCGATTCATTAATAGCGCCAGGTAGCGACAGATGAGCGACTGTAGTGTGATTTTTTCAGCGCCAGCCAGTATTCGCTGTGCTTGGCCGGCATTAGCTTGATGACAGCGACTCAGTCGGTGTGCGGTAATGTTGAATACGGGCTGGGGGGTCGCTGTTTCACAGGTCCAGCGTTGTATGTGAGCGCCTGACAACGAATGGCCAGAGCGAACGGCTAGCTTCATATTCATCAACAAATCACGCTCCGAATGTGCTGTCGCTGTCCATTCCTTGTTTAAACCCCAGAGCGCTGGCGGCGATGTGTATTAACTAGTTTTTAACCCCTAAACAACCATATTTTTTGAATGTAACATTATACATGTTTTTAGAATCATTTTGTAATATGAATACATTAATCTCAGACCTGTTAGATCAATTCTGCACTTTTTTTTTTTTGACTTAAAAATAAATCCTAACATTGCAGAAGCAGATTTTTGACATTAAAAAAATAAAAAAAAAATTAATACCAATTAATTATGAATAATTATAGATTGCTCCATTGAAATGCATTGGACATCGCCAGGGAGCGACAGCTCATACCTGGCGCTGTGAGGGAATTTGCAGCGGCGCTGTTCGGTCCAGGCGGCTTCATGATGAATGCCGCGCTAGCCGTCGCTCTCGCCGGCGCTAGCCTCATTTTGCTTGATAAATGCGTCATTGTGACCGCCGCCGGGCGTACTTGAGTCGGTAGTCGCCGTTAGCTGCCGCTACCTGGCGCTCGTCAGACACTACCTGGCGCTAAGATTGTTATTTCACATGTCAGTATGCTCTGTATTCTAATTTCTTTCTAATAAAAATATACTGAACAAAAAGCAGGTCAGTTGCTGCCTCCTCTACAGTGGTGCCTGAGACAACCACTTTGCTTGGCCTTATTATATGTGCACCTCTGCGTGTCCCTCCTAATCATAACCACCAATTCAGTCATGAGGCTCGTGTCAGGTTGACCCTCTTTATACTAGAAAGGAGCCCTCCACACTGTCTGTCAATCCTAGCTCACTCCAATGCAATGCACAAAGTGAGCATGTATGACCCAGCCCTGCCACACCCATTACAGATGACCGCACAACACGAGGTGAAACTTTCGTTTATTATTAGGTTTGCAAAATAGCTCAATTTTCAAAAAGAAAAAATAGTAATGCCATGTGTAGCCCTATACAATGGGAATACTTTTGAGTGTGCCTAGACAATGAATTTAATTCGAGTATTTAATTACTGCACTAATACAGTACTAGACCAAGAGAAAACAAAATTCAATCTCAGTATAGGATGCCTATAAAGATTCGTAGGAAGCCAAAACTGGGCATTAAAGTGGACCAACCATCAAAAAATGATCTTATGTCCCTTTTAATGCTCTCCCCAAGGGCATTCCAGTTTGTTATTCCTGTACAGTTAAAGATCCTTAGGAATCCAAAAAGAGCATTAAGTCCTTTATGGGGGTGGGACAGGAAGTAGCTGCGCATTTCAGTGAAGCATGTCTCCTACCTATTAGATAAGCTGCAGATTCTTTACGCTTAAAGCTATTAGCTGTACCCCAATGGGGACAACTCTGCTATTTAAAGGTCAGAAGCTCTCTAGGGAAGGGCTCAATGAAGGCCTGAGGGGATAGGTTTACTGCCCCTCTGAACCAGGAGTCATCCTGACACATAGAGGCTTATTTATTATTATTGGTGGGGGCAGCACTTGAGCGCCTTGACCGAGTTGATCAGCAGCGCCCACACCACAGTGTCAGCTTCTGGCCGGCGGCGCTGTCAGCTGTAGCATTCCCGGCCAGGCAGCGTTCGCAGTGCATGGCTTATATAAGCCTATGTGCTAGCGACACCTAGCGCCGCAAGCTGACAAAATTTATCAAAAAAAATACCAGGCACTCCAATAGGCGCTTCAATTGAAGCTCAAAAAAGGGAATTCCGGTACACAGCTCCTGCTGGATTCCCAATGTTTTATTTTTTAGGGTTTTGTTGTGTTTTTTTTTTTTATTAAAAATTGGAATTGCATTAGGGACATTATACAAACATGACATAACTTTCTCACAGCCCAAATCACAAGTTTCCCCAAGGACACAAAGGACAGGTGGTTAAGCGTGCGGCTGGCACTAACTAAAAAGGCACTCGCATACATGCCAGAACAAACAAGTATGTTTATTAAATAAATTGCACATAAACCCTGGCACAATGAAGCAGTATAAACCCCATGACACAATAAAAACACAGTGTTGTGTATATGAATGCGCCCATGCACACCACGCATCCATCCACACTATTGCATTGAAAATGGCCGGCCAATGTCCAAGTTAAACCAATGCCATAATAATAAATAATGGCATGCCTCACTCTGGTATATGGCTGCTGAATAGCGACCTGCTGCGCTTTATCAAGTCACCTCTGGCCAAGATTCCGGGACTGGCTTAGCCCTGTGTAGATGCTGCAGAGGACAGGAGCTGGGGCCTCCGGGGGTAACTTTTATTGGCCCGGATACACTGCTGACAAATATACCCCAGCTCTACCGCCAATAACCGCTTTAGCTTATGTCCTCACCGACTCCAAAGCTTAACACAGTGACAGAGAAAAGCTCCCATATCCAGGGAGGGAATGCTCGGCCGAGCTCAGTGCACGTGGAGAGAAGGTGGGGACATGGTTGGGCCAGCTGTAAAAAGTAAGTATAGCTTTTTTTGTTTTTTATGTGTGGAAAATGTCTTTAACTAATAACCTTAACATTATGTGCAGATAAATTACTAGCCTAAATGTTTTGAAATGTAAGATAAAATCAATTGAATTTCCCCAGATTCTGTTATGATCGAAATCAAGTCAAATTTATTTATGTGCATTTAACCCATCAGACCAGTGAGGCAAAGAAAAGTAGTGAGTGCACAAGTGCCCAGAGCAGTGAGCTGCCCAAACCATGATGCCCAGGGCGAAGTTGGGGGTTAAGTGCCATGCTCAAGAATACTTGAATCATGTCCCATCTGGGGACTGAACCTGCAAAGCATCTCAAAATCTCTGATTTAATGTAAATATCTGTTGTATTTTAAGTTAACGCACTGGCTAAACCTGGGTGTGGCTGAGCTGGGAGGAGTGTGTCATGGTGCAACTTTATGAGTCTTGAGAATGGTTTGTGTAAGTTGTGTTGTCCTTGAGAAATGGAAATTAAAGGAGGACAAATTTAGATCCCTTCTATGGCCTCTGCGAGGCACATATAACAGGCATCAGATAAGCTACTTGCTGCCTTGACTGTTGCTTTTGAGTAACAAAAGAAAGGCATCTCAAAGATGCTCAAAGCATCTAAGCACATGGGGATTACAGATGTTTAGAAATCCATACCTTCTCTTCTCCTGTCTGATTTGAAGATGTACTCTTGTCTTCAGGAAGTTATGTGTCATTTAGGTGTCACATTGATAGGTCAGCTGTCATGCAAGTCTGCAGGGGTTCCACAGCGGGATGTTAACATCCATATAAATAAAGCAGAATTGTCAGATTGAGCCCCATATTTAAGGAATACATAACTTGAAAAAAATGTAGGTTTTACCATTAATGATATGCTAATATTTTTTAAAAAAATATATTAAAGAATTAAAAATTGAGTCAACAGTTATAGGAAAGCAGGAGATGTATTAATTGCTAATAGCCAGAAGAGGAATTTACATTTTACTACATCTTTCTATATGAAGTGCTCATCAGAGCAGAAGAAATGACATTTGCTCTCTGGATCCATTTCTGTCACAGAGAAGCACAGATTAAACGTCTCCATGCCATCGGCATGCTGATCCTTCAATAATCATTTACCCAGAGACACGCAGAGTGCTGATTACACTGTTCACATCACACGGGTGAATTTAAAATGAACAAGTTAATTTATAATGTGCAGGTGGCATCTACAAGAAATGTTTTTCCCCCCTTACTTGTAGCTAAAAGGGGAGCCTGGAAAAAAATGGCACAATCTTGTATTTTGCATTTATAGATTTGACTATCATACTGTAGCTGTGCAAATGCTAAAATGTTCCCAAAGGATAAACATAGCTTGTCAGACACGTATTAGATTTAGCTAAATTTCAATGCAATGATGGGTACATCTTTGCAGAACATTAGAAGCTAAAATAGCTTCCTCAATGGTACCATTCACAAATGATAAAGATAAAGGTTTATTCCACTTTGGATGACATTTTTAAAAATGTCAAATATTGTGTGGCAAAATGATGCCCTTAAAGAGGACCAAAACCCACCATGGAGTCTGAGACTCCAGGGCAGGCATACTCGCTCCCCCTGGGGCATCCAGATTCAGGATGCCCTGCTGTGTCCAGGTATTTGTGAATGGCCGGTGTGTGCATGCTCCCTGTTAAAGAGTAGCGTGGGATGCGGCCGCCAGCACCCTCGGAGCGCTGACTGGACGACAGGCTGCACATGCACCGTAGGACCGAGGAAGGCTGAGTGAGATCTGGGGGATTTCCCACAATGGGGCACTCCCGATCAGGGTGCCCTGGGGGCAAGGACCAAAACCCAGGATAGTCAAAATCCTGGGTTTTGGTCCACTTTAATGTGCTGAGCTTATCTGATATCTAACTGATAAAATTTTTATTTGTTTGAAACTCTGTGTTTAAATTATCGCTAGCTTATCCTTGTCAGTGGAAGGATTCTGGGTTTTGTAATAAGCAGTTATACTATAGTTTTTTACTCAAGACTAGGAAAGCCATTCCAGCTTTAACTAAACAAAGCCACAGGAAAAAAGGAAACCTGGAAACAGCATGCTAAGTAAATCACAGGTATGGGGCATAAACTTAACATCTTAAAGAACAAAGTAATAGGGCAGAACACCAAAAAGCTGACAAAAATGGAATTTGCCTTTAAAAATGGTCTGAAAGCTGGAGCATCTGCACAGTTGATAAGGATGATTGAAATGGTCAGGGACGGAGAGAGCTGGGTTGGAGAAAGTAACAGGTCATGCTCACAGTATTTGGTTATTGCTTCTTATTAAAGCAACCAAAACCCAATACCATCTGGGTTTTAGGCCCCTTAACATCCAGTTTTGGGATGGCCCTGTGTGTGAAACCCGCAGAACAACCAAGTTTCTTACCTTGCTCCAGACTCATAGAAACATAGAAGGTTGATGGCAGAAGGAGACCATACGGTCCATCTAGTCTGCCCTTATGTGTATACTGTATGTACTCTTTATCTTAGGATAGATGTGTGCTTATCCCAGGCATGTTTAAATTCAGTGACTGTTGATTTTTCAACTACCTCTGCTGGAAGTTTGTTCCAAGCATCTACTACTCTTTCTGTAAAATTATATTTTCTAACATTGCTCCTGATCTTCCCCCCGACTAGCTTCAGGTTGTGCCCCCTTGTTCTATCATTAAGCTTCTTCTTAAAAACACTTCCCTCCTGAACCTTATTCAGTCCTTTCACATATTTAAAGGTCTCAATCATGTCCCCCCTCTCACTTCTTTCCTCCAGACTGTACAAATTAAGTTCTTTAAGTCTCTCCTGATAAGTTTTAAGTTTAAGTCCTTCCACCATTTTCGTTGCCCGCCTTTGGACACATTCTATTTTAATAATGTCTTTTTTGACTCTCATGGCACATGTCCAGGCTCTTGTTTAATCAGTAATGATTGCCATGCCAATTAATGCTGTATAGTGCAGTATTGAATTAGATGCCCCTATGGATGCATGCACAAGCCATTTAACTATGCCGAACAGAGATGTTTCAAACAGACTGAGGAATGCCTGAGGCGTGCTTTAGGAGAGCAATTTACATACTTGGATGTTTTAAAAATGAAGGTCTTCTTCAATTCTTAGTGACCTACAAAGAAACATTTAAATGGGTACTATGCAAAGCCTTTGCTGATTTTTTTTTGGGGGGCAAGGAGGATTTTTGGAGGAGAGATGGCAATTGTATGCTTGCACACACATAGGAATTCTTCTTGCTCGGGGAGCAGTTCGTGGTTAGGTGCCTTGCTCAAGCGCGCCTACTGGTCAGTGCATGTAATGGTTAGTCCACCTCTCTGTTGCACAGGATCCTGAGAACAGACTTCATATCAGGGGGATACTAGAGGGCATGAGGCTCCCTGCTTTCCTGTCACCCATTCCTGCCGCAGTGGATCAATCTTCCACAGCCATCCAGGCTGCAGGTGGGTGTGGCCCATGAACAAGTTGGCTATTTTGGCACCTTGGCCCTCTTTCATACATGGCAGTACACCTTTGTAAACTGTGTCTGCTGATTGGTTTCTGAGTCTGTAAAGAGAGAAGGCTGGAGCTGTGCAGAGTGACTGTTAGATGTCATCGAAGGGGTCTGGAAGTTTCACCCCAGTCTGCCCATACTTGGTGGTTAGAGTGGAGCAGTACCTCCCCCTTATGTAAGAGACAGAAAGAATGGTCGAGATTGATGCACTCTCTGCAACCCTCTGGGGGAGAAATAGGAAAGTCCTGTTTAATTGCTACTAGAGATGAGCGAGCCGAACTCTTACAAATTGAGTTGAGTGGAGTTCGGTCTAAATTTCGGGAAAAAAATCGGTCCAGCATATATCCAAATTTCTTGCAAATTGGTGCTAACCAAATTTTTTGCTGAAATCCTTATATAAATAAAGACTCAATTGTTCTCTCTCTGTCCTCCGGTCTGCCCCGACGCCTATAGGTAAACATCACTTTCAACCGTTTTGAGCCCCTCTGCATTCCCACAGTTCCCTGTGATTGTCCCCTTGGCCTTTTCCAGAAATTTTGGAATAGCATTGAGCATGTATGTAGCGATGAGCTGCCCTCATTATGGCGCCCAGGGAGCAGGGGGGTTAGGTGCCTTGCTCAAGCGCACTTCAGTCATGTCTCCTCTGGTCAAAAGTCTACTTCCTTACCGCTAGACCACGAATGCCCCCAGTGTAGTTTAAATAATTTCCAATTTAATCAATAAAATTGCACAGCAAGATGATGTAGAGTAAAATATAAAATTATATACATGTTATCATACACTAATAAATTATGAAATGATGAATATTTTAAAATTATAATTAGTGATAGGCTACGGATCTGGGCTGAAGCTCACCTAGATCTTGTTGATTTACCCTGGTGCGCCATATCTCAGATACCGGCAAGATGGGGGTAAATTTATCCGGCATGCCACCTGTTGATTCTAGCAAGCAGCATGTTGGCCACCACTACCCTGGAGGGCATGGAGGGAGTTTTCCAGGGAATTCCTGATGGCGTTATTAGTCACATGCTGGGGTTGCACAGAGGGTCCTCCTCTGTGGTATCACTACAAATGCAGATGGGCTAGCTGCATTAGCGGCTCCCTGACATCAAGAAGATCACAGCCTGCTGGACAGGGAGGGAGCCCCGACACCGCAGACCTGCAAAGAGGATGCTGCGTGGCAGTGTACAGATGAAGGAAAAAGCAGCAATGGTGAGTTCATCTTTTATTTTGCAAATGTATTTTGCTTTTTTTTTTGTTTGTGGATTGGCCAAGGGACAAGTTCACGTGCTGTGGGGGCTGGAGCTATTGTATCGCCATTCAGGAGTACCGAATGCCAGATATTGGGGACTATCCATCCAGGGCTTCTGAACCAGATTGTTGCCTCTCCAGTAATGTTGGGCGAACCTGAATTTGTTCCGAATTTCAGGAAAAATTTGATTATGGACCCAAAACAGCACGGCTTTACTGAGGGCAGATCATGTCAGACCAATCTTATATTTCTTTGACAATGTCACTAAAGTGTTAGATGAAGGTGGTGCTGTGGATATCGCCTATCTGGATTTTAGCAAAGCCTTTGACACTGTACCACATAAGGAGCTCATAGATAAGTTATTGAAGGTAGGACTCAATCCCTGGATAGTTCAGTGGATTTCCAGTTGGCTGAGGGATCGGTATCAGAGCGTTGTTGTAAATGGCGTGCAATCTGAACAAAGGCGAGTTACAAGTGGCGTGCCGCAAGGCTCTGTCCTGGGCCCCATTCTTTTTAATATATTTGTAAGTGACATAGGAGAAGGCTTGGTAGGAAAAGTTTGTCTGTTTGCTGATGATACAAAGGTTAGTAATAGGGTGGATATTCCTGGAGGTGTCTGCAACATGGAAAATGATTTAGCTTTACTGGATAGATGGTCAAAACTGTGGAAACTAGAGTTTAATGTCTCTAAATGTAAAATCATGCACTTGGGTAGAAGGAATCCCTGCTCTGAGTACCGTATGGGCAGCACTGTGTTAGCCAGGACATCGGAGGAGAGAGATTTAGGGGTACTGATTACTGATAGCTGCAAGATGAGTGGACAG
This sequence comes from Gastrophryne carolinensis, assembly GCA_027917425.1. Taxonomy (NCBI): domain Eukaryota; kingdom Metazoa; phylum Chordata; class Amphibia; order Anura; family Microhylidae; genus Gastrophryne; species Gastrophryne carolinensis. The sequence continues at coordinate 306,754,102 of CM051239.1, read as the reverse complement.
TGTAGCCAGGCAGTGGGAAAAGCAAGCAGGATGCTCGGATGCATAGCTCGAGGCATCACCAGTAGGAAGAGGGAGGTTGTGATGCCTCTGTATAGAGCCCTGGTAAGGCCACAGCTAGAATACTGTGTGCAGTTCTGGAGACCTTACCTGCAAAAAGACATTATTCAAATAGAACGTGTCCAAAGGCGGGCAACGAAAATGGTGGAAGGACTTAAACTTAAAACTTATCAGGAGAGACTTAAAGAACTTAATTTGTACAGTCTGGAGGAAAGAAGGGAGAGGGGGGACATGATTGAGACCTTTAAATATGTGAAAGGATTGAATAAGGTTCAGGAGGGAAGTGTTTTTAAGAAGAAATTTAACGATAGAACAAGGGGGCACAACCTGAAGCTAGTCGGGGGGAAAATCAGGAGCAATGTTAGAAAATATTATTTTACAGAAAGAGTAGTAGATGCTTGGAACAAACTTCCAGCAGAGGTAGTTGAAAAATCAACAGTCACTGAATTTAAACATGCCTGGGATAAGCACACATCTATCCTAAGATAAAGAGTACATACAGTATACACATAAGGGCAGACTAGATGGACCGTATGGTCTCCTTCTGCCGTCAACCTTCTATGTTTCTATGATTCGCAACGAGTCTCTCGAATCGCTTCCTTAAAACTCCATTTACTGCTATCCAGCCCATCTGAAATGGTGGATCCACATGTCAGGACATGTCCCATGGGGCAAGGAATCCTGGGTAGGCGTCAAATGCTACCTATCAGCAGACAGGCTTACTGATGATGTCACAGACCTATATAAGCGGCGGCTATTTTGCGGAAGCTCATTCTGACACTGTATTGCGGCCAGAGCGGATCAGGCAGGGAGAGAGAGAGGGATAGATAGATAGATAGATAGATAGATAGATAGGGCTGTGACAGTGACAGAAAAAGACAAGGAAAGTTTAAAGTGTTTGCATTAGCTTTCAAGCCTATTTAGTGTTAATAACACACCTGCCTATTTAGCTTTTCCTTTTCCTGCTGTCATTCTTTAAAAAGTGTGCTAGCATAAATATTTGAAGAGTACCTGTCTACTAACTGGCTGCATTTTGTAAAGAAAGTCACTTTTCCACTGTAAAAGCAGCCAGCCTATGTATTTGAAGAGGGGGCACCCCAAATACTAGCATAAATGTTTGAAGATTACCTGCCTACTAACTGGTTGCATTTTGTAAAGAAAGTCACTTTTCCACTGTAAAAGCAGCCAGCCTATGTATTTGAAGAGGGGGCATCCCAAATACTAGCATACATATTTGAAGAGTACCTGCCTACTAACTGGTTGCATTTTGTAAAGAAAGTTACTTTTCCACTGTAAAAGCAGCCAGCCTATGTATTTGAAGAGGGGGCATCCCAAATACTAGCATAACTATTTGAAGAGTACCTGTCTACTAACTGGTTGCATTTTGTAAATAAAGTCACTTTTCCACTGTAAAAGCACCCAGCCTATGTATTTGAAGAGGGGATATCCCAAATACTAGCATAAATATTTGAAGAGTACCTGTCTACTAACTGGTTGCATTTTGTAAAGAAAGTCACTTTTCCACTGTAAAAGCAGCCAGCCTATGTATTTGAAGTGCGGGCATCCCAAATACTAGCATAAATATTTGAAGAGTACCTGTCTGCTAACTGGTTGCATTTTGTAAACAAAGTCACTTTTTAAGCAAACTTTGCCTTTCGCCGGGGGGGGGGGGGGGGGGTACCTGCCTACTTACCTTTTGCCTTTTGTATAAAAAGGTCTGGTTTTCAAGTTTAAAGCACCCATTGCCTTTCACCGGGGGCCATTGTCAGTGCTACCACTTATCTTTTAAGAGTACCTGCTTACTAACCTTTTGCCTTTTGTTTAAAAAAAGTCTGGTTTTCAAGTTTAAAGCACCCATTGCCTTTCACTGGGGGCCATTGTCAGTGCTACCACTTATCTTTTAAGAGTACCTGCCTACAAACCTTTTGCCTTTTGTATAAAATAGTCTGGTTTTCAAGTTTAAAGCAGCCATTGCCTTTCACCAGGGGGCATCCCAAATACTAGCACTTAGCTTTTAAGTGTACCTGCATCTTTAGCTTTTTACATTTTGAACAAAAACCATGTTTTAAAACTGTCTGTGGTGCATTTAACTCTGACCAGGGGCATCCTGTATAAGACCATCTGACAGTGTCTTTTTGCATTAGCTTTTAGATACCGTGTCTGCCTATTTTGTTCTAACTTTTCTACACACCTGCTGTTACAAAAATACTGTTCTAGGTGTAGTGTAGTGTATTGTTTTCCCCTCCAAAACACAGTAAAAATGTCAGGCAGAAATGTGCCAGGATGTCACAAGTGACGTCTGGCACCCCCAGTCAACAGTCGGTAGGTTCCTCGGACACAACCCTGAGTTGGCATGGCCCAGGAGCAGCCCCTGTCCTTCCATTGCCTCTGTCCTACGCCCCCCCTCTCCAGCCGATGTATCTTATGCTTTGGGTTCAGCTCCACTATTCAGTGAGGACGATGTGTTAGAGGACAGACAGCAGCTACTGCCCAGCCAAGAAATGGAGGAGACATCCGCCGCTTCTTTCGCTAAGCAGACAAACACTGCAGCACACGCTGTTGTGGAAACCGAGGAGGACATCAGTGACGTGCAGACACAACTCGATGATGATGATGATGAAGCCGATCGCACTTGGGAGCCCGGTGCAGAAGGGGCTTCATCATCATCAGGAGAAGAGTGTCCCAGGTTGCCCCAGAGTCAGCAGCTGGTGGCAGAATTGGGATGTCTGGAGCCACACGTGGCCGGGGGCGGGGTAGACCACCTGCTGCGCGGCAGGCTGCCTTCCCAGGAGGTAGTGGAGCAGGGGTTCCTGGAGTTGGTAGCAGTAGCAGTGAATTAGTGCAGACTGTTGGTGGGAATATTAGCTACTTGGCAGTGTGGCACTTTTTCATCAAGCATCCGCAGGAGGGTAACCTGGCCACATGCAAGATGTCTCCAGTGCCCTGACCAGCCATGGTTTCCAACATGTGTCGTATTACATGATGCATGCTCACTACTACTTGTGTAGTGACCGCAGAATTGTCTCCATTTTTCAGCGGGATGACTTCTGGCTCTCCACCTTATTGGACCCTCGCTACCGGCACAAAATGGGGGCATTTTTTACACCCACTGAGAGGGAGGACAAACTGACCTACTACAAAGACATTCTATGTAGTCAGCTGGCCGATACCTATCTGCGCCATGGCCCATACTCTCGCAGGTCTGACTCGGGGGGACCTCTGCGCTCACCTTCCACCGCCATGTCTGCTGGGGGGGGTGGCAGGAGCAGCAGCAGCTCAATCAGCAGCAGCCTCAGTCTTCAGTCGCTAATGAGTAGCTTTCTGCACCCGCATAGTGAGGCTACTCATGAGCAGCAGGAAGACCTGGAGCAGGGCCTGAACCAGCAGGTCGTGTCATACCTTGGAATGGCCATGCCAACGCACCTTGAGGATCCGCTGGACTTCTGGGCAGCCAAACTTGACTTGTGGCCGCAACTAGCAGAGTTTGCCCTGGGAAAGCTGTCCTGCCCGGCCAGTAGTGTGCCATCTAAGCGGGTCTTTAGTGCTGCGGGGGCCATAGTAACGCAAAGGAGAACTCGTCTGTCCACGAAAAATGTCCTAATGCTCCTAATGCTGCTGCCAACTCCTGGGTGTGTCTTTCAGGCAATATATGAGCTCCTTCTGCTGCTGCCAACTCCTGGGTGTGTCTTTCAGGCAATATATGGGCTCCTAATGCTGCTGCTGCTGCCAACTCCAGGGTGTGTCTTTCAGGCAATATATGAGCTCCTTCTACTGCTGTCAACTCCTGGGTGGGTCTTTCAGGCAATATATGGGCTCCTAATGCTGCTGCCAAATCCAGGGCGTGTCTTTCAGGCAATATATGGGCTCCCTATGCTGCTGCCAAATTAAGAGTGTATTTTTCTGGCAATATATGGGCTCCCTATGCTGCTGCCAACTCCAGGGTGTGTTTTTCAGGCAATATATGGGCTCCCTATGCTGCTGCCAACTCCAGGGTGTGTTTTTCAGGCAATATATGGGCTCCTAATGCTGCTGCCAACTCCAATGTGTTTTTCAGGCAATATATGGGCTCCCTATGCTGCTGACAAATTCAGGGTGTGTTTTTCAGGCAATATATGGGTTCCTTATGCTGCTGCCAACTCCAGGATGTGTTTTTCAGGCAATATATGGGTTCCTTTTGCTGCTGCCAACTCCAGTGTCTCTTTCAGGCAATATATGGGCTCCTAATGCTGCTGCCAACTCCAAAGTCTCTTTCAGGCACTATATGGGCTCCCTATGCTGCTGCCAACTCCTGGGTGTGTCTTTTTCAGGCAATATATGGGTTCCTTATGCTGGTGCCAACTCCAGTGTCTCTTTCGGGCAATATATGGGCTCCCTATGCTGCTGCCAACTCCAGGGTGTGTTTTTCAGGCAATATATGGGTTCCCTATGCTGCTGCCAACTCCTGGGTGTATTTTTCTGGCAATATATGGGCTCCCTATGCTGCTGCCAACTCCAGGGTGTGTTTTTCGGGCAATATATGGGCTCCCTATGCTGCTGCCAATTCCACTGTGTGTCTTTCAGGCAATATATGGGCTCCTAATACTACTGTCAACTCCTGGGTGTGTTTTTAGGCAATATATGGCCTCCCTATGCTGCTGCCAAGTCTGCAGTGTGTTTTTCAGGCAATATATGGGCTTCTAATGCTGCTGCCAACTCCTGGGCGTGTTTTTCAGGCAATATATGGGCTTCTAATGCTGCTGCCAACTCCTGGGTGTGTTTTTCAGGCAATATATGGGTTCCTTATGCTGCTGCCAACTCCAGTGTCTCTTTCAGGCAATATACGGGCTCCTAATGCTGCTGCCAACTCCAGGGTGTGTCTTTCAGGCAATATATGGGCTCATCATGCTGATGCCACCTCAAGGCTCTCTAATTGTGCCGCTCTGCGACAGCGAATCTAATAGCGACGCCTCTGATCTGCATCTCATACTTCTTTACAATATTATTTCACTAACCCAGCATGAATCCTATGCATGTTACAGCCAAGCAAAACATTCTGCAACCCTATGGAGGCTCTCGAAAGGCCAGAAATAGCCATTTTTAATAGCGATTCGTCACAAATAAATTCGGACCAAAACAAATTTTTCTGGAAAATTCGGCGAATCGTCCGAATCAAATTTTTCAAAAGTTCGCTCATCTCTACCATCAACCAGCTTTTCTGTATTTGGCTCGAACGCCAAACACGAACATGGAATTATGGCTTTGCAGGTTGGGTTCACCCACACCCTACACTCTCTAGCTCATCACTAATTAGAATGTTGTATGTAAAAGTAAATTAAATTAGAACATATGTCATTAAATGATCATAAAAAAAGTATGATCTGTCCCGGGGGGGGGATCCTACTGTACTGGGTACCTTCCAATGTAAAGCTGAGAGGTCAGTTCATCATTTGCCTACATTTTTGTTAATTAGGTCTGGATAAGACACTAACTGGGGTCAGTAAGGAACTATTTATTGCAGCTGAATATGTGCTCAGCACTATTGATGAGCGAACTGATTCTAAGGCTGGTTTCACACTTTTCCGAGTGCGGAATGCATCCTGCCTATGTTACAGAAATTCAAGCAGTTGGAAAGTTGAGCATTCGGTTCAATATTTAGGCTTGCTAGAGGGCCCCATATTGGGACTTACAACATCATGTCTAAGGAAGAGGACTGAGTTTTCTTGAAATCCTTCCGTACGTTAAATATACTCTGTTAGCCTTTTTTCTTTAATTACTACTGCCTTGAATGACTTCCTATGGTACAACACAATCTTGCTTGCAACCTATCATAAAATATTACATTACATTTTTATGTAAACAGGAAAAATAGTTACTTTTCTTACAGAGCTTTAATTTACAGATGCCTAGAATTCCCTTACCAATACAGGTATCGGCGCTTAGAGCGACCGCTAGTAGGCGCTCATTTGCGGCTATCGGGCAATGTAACAGAGCTTCTCGGTCGCTCTAGTAACCTGGCTCGCATTGATGAATGTGATGTATGTTGGGCGCTATAACACCAGTACAGCGCTGCAGAGAGCGAAAGGTAGCACCAGCTCAGTGCAGCCGACTCTCAGCAACTCACACCATACTTATCAAAAAAGGACACACGCACAGCGCCGACGCTCTAAAGCTGGGCGCTGTAGCATTGAACGCAAGACGCTGTGTGATTAAAGTCTGCTTTTGGACACATATCCGCCAGTAACAAAGCGAAAACACATGGAATTACATTGTTGTAACATTGTGACATTAATACTTTAATGCCAGACCTGTAAATACAATTCTGCATAAAAAAAAAAAATCAAAAAAGTTTTCAAAAATGACTTTTTCTAGGCCAGGAGAGGTCACACAATTATTTGAGAGAAAAATTACGTTTATTTTTTTAAAAAACCCTGTTTAAACAGAAGAAAAGGAACATCCATTGAAATGTATGGGAGAGCAACAGGTAGCGACAGTTAATACCTGGCGCTCTGGAAGCTAGAGCGCCGACACTATACACTGAGCCGGCTGTAATGATGAACCGGACGCGACATGACGCTGTTAGAGTTGCTCACCAGAATAGCCTTCATAAATGTGGTATTGCGTACAGCGTCAATCGCTCACCAGACGCTGCCTGACGCTACGAAGCACTACCTGGCGCTAGACCTTCATGAACAACCCCCTAATTGTATACCTATGTCGAAAATCTAACTAAAGCTCACCAAATAATAATAATAAGCAACAGACCACCACCAACATTCCAAAACATTAAACATGTTTTATTGAGACAATGGCCTTGATTCATCAAGAGTTGAAAAACTTCTCATGGTAGAAAAAAAATCATTTCATGAGAAAAAAGCCTGAGAATGTTACTGTTGATGAATCACCAAATAGGAAGAAAATGAAAGTCAATGGCACTTTTTTACTCCTGAGAAAAGTTGTGAACTTTCTACTCCTTTTTACAATGTAGTAAAAAGTGCCATTGGCTTTCATTGTCTTCCTACCTGGTGATTCATCAACATTGAAATTCTCAGGCTTTTTACTCATGAAATTAATGTTTTACTACCATGAGATTTTTTTCCAACTCTTGATGAATCAGGGCAAATTATTTAAAAACTACAAAACTATACAGAAAGCCTATTATGTAGCAAACAAGGGGAGACCCGCAATAAATCGCTGCACTCCCATTGCTTTGGGATAGGGAGACCTGCTTTGTGAACTTGAATACAGCAGCCATCTTGTTTGGCGATTGGATGAGGCCTGCTGATTTCTGCCTGGACTAGATTAAACAGAGTAATCTGTTTTAATGTATGTTTCTGCCCTGTTAGGCTTTCTGTGTTGTAACAGTGCTGGTAGCGTTCTTGTACCTCTACATTTGTTTACAAGCCATGTATAAAATCAACTCTTTGCAGTGTAAAGAGTGGCTTTTCCTTGGTGTTGCTGACAAATTAACTTATTAGACAATGTGGTGTAATTTAGATATACATATATTTGAGCTTTTCCATTGCCTTATACATTTAAGGGCTGCAAATTACACCCAAGAAAAAACATGGGTATAGTTAAGAATATCTATTCAAACTACACACTTGGGAAAAGCTTATCTTTTTATATAAATGTATGTTTTACTGCCTAGGGCATATGACAGCTGGGGTTCAGCTTACTAGACAACTTACTTTAGACAACTAATGTAAGTTTAAAATACAGATTGTGTGCCGCATAACACATAAGCACATTCTGGCTTTCTATGTGGACTGTTCCATGAAATCTTTGATACAGATACAGAAGATTGTGGTACCCACTGCATTGTTTCATGGATGATTTATGGTACAAAATTACTCTTATTTGAAATGCTTGTCCACTGACATAGATAAAATATATTGCAATGTTGTGCCATGCTAAAGTCCCTTTGGGCCTACAAGATGAAATAATTACTGAAGCACACCTTTCAGCTACATAGTAATAGTGCAAGATCCAACCTAAAGTCCATGTCCAGTCAAAGAAAAACAACAAACCAAAGAAACTCCTCTATAGTGGCACGCAGCTGATTCTCCTGATGCTGATAGTGTGAAACTTACCAGCATCTGTGATCTCATCCCTGCCATCCTTGCATCAGGATTCTGCTCCATTCACTACAATGGAGGGGACGTGCCAGCCCTCAACACGCTTCCTCCATTTAAATGAATAGTGTCGCAATGACTAAGAGCGCGGTGACACATTGTGGTAATATATAAGCCTATTAACCCATTCAGTGCCAGCTACAGGAGTCTCATGTTGCTGCCTCCCCAACCATTAAGTGACCGCTATGGGAGGCTCACATAGTGGACACATTCGTATGTAAAAAAACATACAGACTTATCTCCACCTGCAATCAATCCCACTGGGTCTTCTCTTCACCCAGGGGGCCTCCTATTTATCTCTGTGTGTGGTGTGTTTTTTTACATTTAATTCTTTGTAAACTGGTAAGGGTCCATGAGACCACTATACCAGTTCACAAGACTTGGGGGACTGGCTAGTCACCTTGCAGAAAATGGATGGCTTGCTAGTAACCACTGGCCCACACTACTGACCTCCCAAAGACCAAGGGGCGGGGCAGAAGAGCCCGCTGCCCACTAGTACTATGGTGGGCATGTAGTTTTCAGGGCCAGGTGCCACCGTGTGCCTGGGCTGGGGTATGCCGGGAAGGGAAAATGATATGCCTTTTTCTTTTTTTAATTTTTAAGAGGTTAAAAGAAAAACCTGGAGTCTGCATCTTCATTTTTTTTTAATGTAACCCTTGATAGTGCGGATAGTAATTATATTATATTTATATTATATTATATTATATTTGAAAATTTCAGTTTGGGGGCAGGAAGGGCTACCAATACATATGAGGTACCATTGTAATTGTGAGAAATATGGCTTTTATATGCTATATGGTTTTCTTAAAAATTAAAAAATATATATACAAGGTTAAAAATGACCTGTCAACATTGGGTGACAAAATCTCAAATACGCTGGCATTTAAAAGGGTTAACGGTTTGTTGGGTATTGGTCTGTTCGGGGGACCTAGCAAATTTTTTGTTTGCATATTGATATTTTAGGAAATCTGGTCTTTACCCTGCTTTTTTTATACATTTCTAGGGAATCCCTGTGCAACTAAAGACTTCTTTGAGTGATTACTTCCATGAAAATGTGCCCAATACAACAAGCTCAGTACACCTAGAAAGCGTAATGTGTGTACCTTTACATAATATGGGGTGTTGGGGGTAATTCAGATGTAAAAGTTTGTTTTGGTTGAAAAAACAGAAGGTGTGCACTTTTAGGTAAGATTACCCTTACACTCATGCTTGATTTTGGAGTGTTTGACAACCATACCCTTGACAGTATCTATGCAAGTTGGGTATTGTCCTGTTCGGGGGACCTTGCTGTTCAGATTTAATTTGAGGAAAATGTGTCTTTGATTTTACTTTTTAATTTTTTTTAGGGAAACCCTGTGCAACCAAATAATTAATTGAAGGATTGATTCCAGAAAACTGTGCCCACATCAACAAGCTTAGTATGCTTAGAAAGTTTGTGGTATGTACTTGCAAAGAATATAAGGTTTGTGGGGGGGAATTAGAATGTAAAGGGTTGTTTTTCTTGAAAAACGTCAAGGTCCGCAAAGCAGTTTACTTTATTTGAATATCTCCCAAAGTGCTGTTTCAGTTTGGGGGAGTCTCCTGGGCAATGAAAGGTTGTCTACAAATACATATGTGGTATTGTAACCAGGAGAAATTGGGTTTTTACAAGTAATATGGTTTTCTTGAAAAACTTAGAAGGGTTCTATTTTCACTACTGGGTGTGGCCAGCTACCATGACTGATGCAAAGGGACACCGAGGAGGAATCAGGGTGACTACGGACTGGGGTTAGGAGTGGAGGATGGCACAGTCTGGATCTCCAGAGGAGGTACATTTCAAACTGCAGAAATAGGGCCTATCAGCTCTGCACGTTTTCATTATAATAATACACAAAAAGCGTGGGGGTTACTCCATTGAGCTTTGTTTGCAAAGTGGTTTATGCGGGTGCCCAAACATTAGATTGCCTGTCAAACCTTGTAGGGGGCATGATCTGAAGCTCCTAAAAGCTGCTGATGGCATGGACAGTGGTGTCGGTCATCTTTTAGGGGTTTTAGGAGTGATAATCAGAAAGAATCAGAAAAGGCCTAAGAACCTCTTAAAGCAGAGAGGATGGCGTCTTCAGGTAAAGTGTCTGGGCTAGATTGGCAGCAGCAACCAAGTCAGGGGAAATTCATTTCACATAAAAAATAAAACATCCAGGTGAACCAAGGTGAGTTCTGTGTTTGTCTTTGTGCCCTATGCAACTGTAGTCCAGTTTATTGCCTTAATTATGCCTCAATGTGATTATGTAAAATAGATCCAATTATATTCCACCAGGGCAGTTCTGGCTGACCTTCTAACCATGCAGTTTCTGTCTTCAAAGAGAATGAATCGTAAAGCCGTCAACAAGTTACTATGTTAATCCTAACCCGCATTTTGAAGGTGTTTTATCTCAAGTAATTTGCTATAGGGATGTATCTATGTCTTTATAAATCAAGAGGCAAGGCAGATGCCCTATACAGCCAATTGGTTAGCTATGTAAAGAGGCAGTAAATCTACACAGAAAAAGAAGAGATGACAATACTACCATGCAAACCTCATTAAAGCATAAATGTTGTCCTCAGCTGTTGAGGTCTGGATCTTTTTTAAAGCAAATCTATAGCTGAGTTGTACCTAGTTAGATTTTTCAAGGTGTACCCTGGTTTACCCTGGTTAGGTATTGTATTGGAGTTAATCAGCAAACATTTATTGTGACACCATTTTGTATACAGTTCAACATTTTTAAGCTGAATCACGCAAATAAAATGTACATGTCTCGTAATGACATTGCATCTGTTTATCAACCATTTTTCTTGTTAATTTACATTGTAAAAATCCACCTGTATGACTGCTGTTACAATGCAACAATGGCTGCGCCCTTCTGTGTTAAATTAACTAGCAGCCAGATGTCTTGCTTCTGCAATGTAAATAGTTAACTGCTGACGGCTAACTGTTATGTGCAAGCGATCTCTCCATTGCCTTGCTGTAATGAAAATGTGCAGCTTACAAATGCTTTCGATGGATCTGTAGATGTCTTTAGGACATGATCAGGACAGGTCTGGGGCATCTGGCCAAGCTTGTGTAAATGCTAATCATCTGCAACTACTAGCTTCACTGAACATGGGCTTTCCAGCTGATGAGTAAGCTTGGATATAAAACATACATCTAACATTATAATCCGTGATGTACTATCTTCAGGATTTCTTTAAGAATATTTAATGCAATATCTGATTGATGTATTTCTCTATGAAATGTTTGCTATATGTTTTAAGGATGTATTGCAATTGCAGTAAAAGATGCTGATGGATCATTAAACATGTTTGCCATTTCTTAATCATTCCTTTAATTGCTTGATTAGTTAATTAAAATTACTTAAATGCTTACTTCATTAAATTAATTGTATTGCCTAATCACCTAGTAAAACCCTATCTGCAACTTAAAGTAGACCAAAACCAGACCAAGTGGCTATAAGGCGCTAGGACCAATTAAATGAAAACCGATTTGGGAGCCCCACAGTTTGAAACCCCTCAGTTGCTTACTATATTTACCTCACCGGCGACCCCTCTGCATATGTATATGTATGGATGGCAGTGGCATCTCTCGCATCCTTCTAAGTCTGTGCATGGCCACATTCACTGAATGGCTGGTGTGGCCATACACAGTCATAGACGGATGTAGGGGGTGCTGCACGCCGATCGCCAGAGCAGCTAAGCTACCATTCAGTTTTCCTAGCCACTTATTCATTTGCTTGTTTTAGGAGCAGAGCTGTGTCTGCGTTGTGGAAAAGTTGGAGAGGTATGTATATCTGGCAACTGATGGGGTTTCACACAGGGGGCATCCCAAACTATAATGCCCCAGGGGTACAGACCCAAACCCAGTATATAGAAAATCCTGTTTTTTTGTCCACTTCAAGGGAATCACTGAAATCCAGAAATGCCAATGTGTTTTAGTCTATTTTAGAGCTAACATTAGTCTGTGTTGCATCCCCAATCAAAATACCTGGCAAGGAGAAATTCTTTTTAAACTTTTATGAACAGGATGTTTATTATTTGTGGCCCTTCTGTTGCTTTCTATGGCCATATCTAACACATATTCCCTTTGAGCATGTTTATACACCAGCTGGCTTATTGTTTAGGTATATTAATTATTTTCACTTGTGCCTCCCTCATCTTGGCCCCTTTGCATACGGTGGGAGCGAACAAGTAGGCTATTTTTGGGATTTCATGTCCTTATTGTAGTTTAAATTTGGGTTCATGTAATGGGATTCTGGGCCATGTACCTTATTGATTTACTGTCATTTTCATTGGTGCATGTCCCTTTAAGCCTTTTCTGAGCCTTCATAGTTTGCCCTTAGTACAGGCTATGCTTTAGCCTCTTCTGCCCTTTTAAATCTATTTCCTGTGTCCAACATGTCTATCCGACATATATTCTGCCCTTAATGGCGTCTCCTATACGGCCGTGTGATTGCCAGCACAGTGACGCCAGTTAGGGGTCAGCCTATAGCAGACCATGACGCATACCGACTGCAATGATTGGAGTGTTCCTCTTCTCTCGCGTAGCGTGATTGGAGTATGCCTCCCTTCGCATTACATGGCGTGGTCTGATCGGCAACATGTTGTACCGGGATCGATACGCGGGTGTCAGCCAACTGTAAGGTAGGTGGGCTTAATTATCGGGAGTAGCAGAGTATACGCCGGCTGGTGTTTGTCCCAGGTGACTAGAATTAGAGTTGTTTTCCATGTGTTTAAATTGTTACTGTTGGAGCTACCTCATTGTCATGAGTAAGAGCTGCGGCTCGAAATGCGTAGACGCGAAGACCTGCTCTCATATTGCTTTTTAGTGTTCTGTCCATGCTGTGATGGCCTTTTAATCTACCACAATAAAGGATGGATGATTTTACCGCTCATGCTGCGTGGCTGGCGTTACATTTTCCTGGACATTAGTCTCTACAGAGGTGAGCGCTCTGTGCCTGTTTGCCTGCCGCCTGAGCTTTGGTTTGTATTCCTGTGGATCTGAGGCTGGCAACTGTTGGAATATTTGTGTGCTTTGCAGCTCGGCCGTGCTCGATCCAGGACTGATTTATTTGATTAGCTTTTTTCTCACTTAAAAGTTTGGCCATACAAGTTTGTAACACAGCGGAACATTATTAGCACTTGATTTATAACATGGAACGTGTTAAATCCTATTTTGGGGGCACTAAAGAAAGTCAGAGCAAGTTTGACTCAGTATTTGTGTCTGCCCCCCTGACACGAACAACACCATTATCTACGGATCTTAAGAATATGATAAAGGAATATGAGGAAGTAATGAAGAAAGAGTTGAAGACGTGGTGGGACCTAAGTTCACTTACTAAATATCTACAGAGTTGTATGATCCCTAGAGGGCTAAGTATTCGTAAGGTTCCCACCACTATCTACTCTGATAAATTTAAAAGCGAATGGGATGATATCCTAACCCAGGCTTCCCTTGACCTCATGAGATTGATTACCAAATATGAGGAGGAGAAACTTAAGGACATACAAACCAGTATTGTGGAATTAGAAACAGCCTTGAAGGACTATGAACCTAACCAACAAATATAAAGATCATATGGAAAAAATGAAGAAATCTATTGATCTGATGGAATCTGAGATTATGGCAGTGAAAAAAAGTAAATTTCAGCGGGATACCGACGACTATAATAACAACCGTATTTATACCTGGAAGCGTTATAATAGGAATCCCCGCCCAAGATCAATCCTTAAAAGTCCCTCAGGAAAGAAAACAGTGTCGCTTAATATGACGGACTCTTCCGAGTGGTCCTCAAATAGTGACCGGTCGGACGTGGAACAAGATACCAGAAATTTTCAAGGGCCATCGACCTCAAGGATAAGGAAGAAAAGACTTTCAAGAGGACCCATAGAGCGGGGAGAAAACACCACTCCAGGGGCCCGCTACATGCTGAGGGATCGGAGACCACAGGATTAACGAGTGTTATTAACCTGTCGTCCCTCTCCCTCTCTGATGATGAAATAAGAGCACTTTCTAGGGGCTTGTCTTTTGCGCCCACATTTAATTTTAATTTGTTTGCAACAATTCTTGATGTGAATAGATTAGTGAGAAACCTAACATTGCGGAAGCACTTTTTTTCAGAGTTGCCAATAGGTCATGGTGATGATGTTCCTCAATTTGAGCATGGGGGTGGGAATGATAAGGATAGTGACATATTGCCTGATCGTGAGACCCTGATCCCTTCTTTCAAGGACGTTAGTATGCGCTTATGGTTGGAAAACATGTCAGAGGAGGGCCCTCCAAAGGTGAAATTTTCCAACAATAGGTTTTATCCGGTCAATTTCAGAACTCCAGTATTAGATGTATTTCAGGAGGCAGTGGAGGCTGACCTCACAAAATTAGCTAACAGACAGAAGTACCATCAGAAATCCAATCTTACTAGGAAAGAAAAAGATGCGTTAAATAAATTATCAAAGAACGACACAATTGTTATATGGGCGGCGGATAAGGGAGGGTGCATTGTAGTGATGGAGGCCATGGACTATGAGAGGGAGGCATGGAGACAATTAGAGGATCCCGTCACATACAGTAAATTGAACAGTAATCCGGCAGATAAATATCAGAGAGAGTTAAGAACATTGTTAGACAAGGGTATAGCCCTGGGGGTATTAACCCCCCAACAAGCCGATGCACTTTATGTGGCCTCCCCCATTGCCCCAGTCTTTCATCACCTCCACAAAATCCATAAGCGCCAGCGTCCACCTCTGGGAAGGCCCATTGTGGCTGGAATTGGGGGGTTGAATGAGAGGCTGGGGCAGTGGGTGGATGCACACCTCCTCCCCTTAGTACGCAGACTTCCTGGGTTTCTGCAAGATTCCCGAGATATTATGTGTCAACTGGAATATTTTCAGTGGGAACCTGATTTCTGTTGGCTGACTTGTGATGTGTCCTCCATATAGTCTGTAATTCCCCATGATTTGGCCCTACAAGCTGTCCAGTTCCATCTTGATAATTACTCAATGTACCCCAATGAATTGAAGGTTTTCTTAATATTGGCCATACAATATTTATTGCAACATAATCATTTTTTATTTTCAGGTCAATACTTCTTGCAACAATGCGGTGCCTCGATGGGGGCGCCGTTTTCTCCCTCTCTTGCCAACCTCTACATGGGTTGGTGGGAGAGGGAGACTATTTATGGCCATGAGAATCCCTATATGGGTAATATTAAATTATACGGGAGGTACATTGATGATTTGATCTTGGTGTGGGACGGCCAAGAGGACACAATCACCCGATTTGTAGAATATCTCAATGATAATTGTTTAAATTTGAGGTTCACCTCAGAGTATAGTCCGACGTCAATCTCGTTTCTGGATTTGACATTAGAGATTATAGAGGGCACTAACCAGGTTGCCACTAGAACGTTCAGGAAGGACACAGCGGGCAACATGACTTTAAGGGCAGAAAGCTGCCACCCACCACATACAATCAGGGCTATTCCCGTAGGGGAGATGATTAGGGCCCGATGAAATTACAGTGTTTGAGGAGGAACTCCATTCAATTTCAGATAGACTATTAGATCGGGGGTATTCCCCAGAGCTATTGGCACGGGCTAGGATTTTGGCCAGCTCGAGGGATAGAGGCATCATGCTTAGGAAACCAACCCACAATAATGGTAAAGGAAAGCAGGAAACGAAACGGATCAAAAGGCATTGTGCAGGTCAGAGGGATTCTGAGGTGAACATAGGGAATGTCACACGAGTCACCTCTTATAGTGAAGAGTTCTATCAGATTAGAGCAATTGTGAATAGACATCTCCCACTCCATAATTGTGACCCCCAACTTAAGGAAATTTTGAAGGAGGGGGTTAGAGTTGTGAGCCATAAACCCCCAACACTGGGACAGAAGTTATCACCTAGTATGTTTAATAGGCAACCTGTGGGTTCCACTACATGGTTAACTCATCTGGGCTTCTACAAGTGTGGGGGGAGCAGATGTGTGATGTGTAAACATACAGAAATCGGTTCATATTTTGAGTCTACTATTACACATCATAGATTTCAAATTAAGAATTGTTTAAACTGTAACACCTCCAATGTGATCTATTTGATCACTTGCACCATGTGCAATGTACAATATGTGGGGTGTACCACCCGACCAGTGAAGAAACGGATTTCAGAACACATCTCCTCCTCTTCCCCAGATCGTCTCAGTTCCACATCAAATGTTGGGAGACACTTTAGAAACCATCATGGAGGAGACTTATCTCACTTTAAATGTATGGCAATAGAGAGAGTTACATTGGGCTCAAGAGGGGGTGATCTAATGGATAAATTACTATATAATTACAACGTGAGGTGTTCTGGATTTTCAAATTAGGTACCCGCATCCCTAAGGGATTAAATTCACGTTGGGATGTAGATTTATTTTTGAAGAATTAGGGGTACGATTTATGTGGACCCCTAAGTGTGCCGGAGCCACTAATATTTAATGTGACTGTATGGTATGGTAGTCCCAAGTGTAACCCTAAATGGGTCTCTTTGGGGACATAACCCCTTATGGGATTATGTTTTTGTCTTTCTCATTCCTGGCTAGCTACTGTGATTAGCAAGTATGTCCACACTTATATATATGTGATATGAGTTAATTTTTATGTAACCTACTTGTTTCATGTATGATGATATGTTATAAATAGGATTTGAGGGTTTGAACAAGGTCTGTCAATCTGAATACGTTCATGAAATTAATCAGAATGTTTCTTTTGATCTGTGATGATACACCAGCTGGCTTATCGTTTAGGTATATTAATTATTTTCACTTGTGCCTCCCTCATCTTGGCCCCTTTGCATATGGTGGGAGCGAACGAGTAGGCTATTTTTGGGATTTCATGTCCTTATTGTAGTTTAAATTTGGGTTCATGTAATGGGATTCTGGGCCATGTACCTTATTGATTTACTGTCATTTTCTTTGGTGCATGTCCCTTTAAGCCTTTTCTGAGCCTTCATAGTTTGCCCTTAGTACAGGTATGTTTTAGCCTCTTCCGCCCTTTTAAATCTATTTCCTGTGTCCAACATGTCTATCCGACATATATTCTGCCCTTAATGGCGTCTCCTATGCGGCCGTGTGATTGCCAGCACAGTGACGCCAGTTAGGGGTCAGCCTATAGCAGACCATGACGCATACCGACTGCAGTGATTGGAGTGTTCCTCTTCTCTCACGTAGCGTGATTGGAGTATGCCTCCCTTCGCATTACATGGCGTGGTCTGATCGGCAACATGTTGTAACGGGATCGATACGCGGGTGTCAACCAACTGTAAGGTAGGTGGGCTTAATTATCGGGAGTAGCAGAGTGTACGCCGGCTGGTGTTTGTCCCAGGTGATTAGAATTAGAGTTGTTTTCCATGTGTTTAAATTGTTACTGTTGGAGCTACCTCATTGTCATGACCTGCTCTCATATTGCTTTTTAGTGTTCCACATGCTGTGATGGCCTTTTAATCTACCACAATAAAGGATGGATGATTTTACCGCTCAAGCTGCGTGGCTGGCGTTACATTTTCCTGGACATTAGTCTCTACAGAGGTGGGCGTTCTGTGCCTGTTTGCCTGCCGCCTGAGCTTTGGTGTGTATTCCTGTGGATTTGAGGCTGGCAACTATTGGAATATTTGTAGCATATTTAAAAAACCTGACTAATTATCTTTATCTATTATTTCCTTACAGAATAGTATGTCACCCTATCACTGAAAATATTTATTGTACCATAAAATGTGCAGCATTTTTAATTAGCCTTTTATACTGTAGATTGCAGTTGTTTGGCTGATTGTACTGATACAGCACATGCTTTACACCGCAGACTTATGGGAAAATCACTTGCTACAATGGAAGTACAGCTTCCCGGCTTTCCTTATGCGAGCCCTTTGGTGGAGCTGCAGCCAGCAAAATGATTTAGGAGAGTTTTCTGTTCACCGAGCGAACAGGAGGAGTCAAGACTCTACACCAGTGTCTTTTCATGCAAGATGGTATAAAACAGACTGCTGCACAGTGTGTCATCTATTCACACACGCTGCTCTGAGGATTTAAAATGTGACTGGAGCATGTATTCATTCAGAAAAATCATTCACCTGCCATAGCTGGGCAGCTTTCAGCTCCAGTATTTTTGGCTTCTTTGGATGATGGGCTAGGAGGAACAAAGTTGGACTGTACCAGGACAGGATCAGGATAACAATATTATCTCAGCCTTTGAGGAATTCTGAACCACAGGTAAAGGAGGTAGTTGTGGATGGAGAACAGAATATAGCTGCTACTCCTCCTATGTTGCTTCAAAAAAGTACATGCAGTAAGTGGAACTCAAATTCTGGAATTTACTTTGTTGGCATTTAATTAACAAATTAATCATCTTTAACTGGTTATAGGATTCTTTGATTTTCCTTTAGATGTGTATGCTAACTGTCCAGATCTAGTGAATGAGATAATTAACCCAGAGCATCTAAGTTTACATCCTTTAGATGTGTATGCTAACTGTCCAGATCTAGTGAATGAGATAATTAACCCAGAGCATCTAAGTTTACAAATGACATGTTTTTATCAATTGGACAAACTACCCCTACATATTTAAAATAATCAATATAACAGTAATTAATCATCTAGAGTTCACCACATATGAACACCTCAAATATCTTTACATTGTTTGCTGATTTCCAGATTTTTGTAAGACTTTCTAACATACTAATTTTCTTTTGCAATGTAAGGCTTTGCAAAAGGACATATCACCAGACATATCTCTAGTCTATTTTTACTCTCTGATCTGATAGCATGTATTCCAAACTGTTGCCTGCTAAGTTTGTTTTAACTGTTTAGGGTTGAGAAATGCCAAAGGCAATAACTAAGTTTTCATTGAAATATTTTCTTTTGCAAGCTTATTTGCTTAAACTGATATATCTGCACCATCTCTCCAGCTGTAGCTGGAAAAGAAAATAGAGTGGAAGTTAAATTCTCATAATTGCATAGCAATAAATAAGTAAATGTCATGTCTTGGTAATGATTTTGGAATAAAAGATCAGGGGTTGTAAGGCTGACATGTAAATTGATACAAATAAAACTTCTACCTACTACTTAGACATAACTACCTAAATGCTAGAAATATTTTAATAGCTTTACTATTTTCATGTAGGAATTGTCAACATTCCTCAGCTTTTAGCAGCACTAAATTCTAATATACTTTGGTTATTTAAATTAACCAAGTATATAACAATACAGCTAAAGTAAGTTAGATAACTTGTAATCAGGTACAATCAATTACATGCATTGTATATATTATTTATATTAAACATGTTTAGGTAACTTGGATGCACATTTGCCTCCTACAACAATTGTTCTTGATTATCCAGCTACATGAGGGTTGGATGTTCTCCTATTCCATTATTCTTTAGAGCTGATAAAGGTATAATGTGCTGTATTACAAAAAAACATATAATGCCTGCATATAGTTCATGTCAAAAAACATTGTTTCTCTGGCTTATTGCTAGTTACTAAACATTTTGAGGAGAGATAAGCTTTAAAACTGTATACTTATACTACTATGATCTTGGCTGCTAAAGATCACTTTTCAGTAGCTATTCACTATCTAGTTAGCCAGTCACACCGTAATCTAGGCTAGATTAATTATCAATAATCAACCTAGGCATGAAATGTTAGTACCTAAAGTACCTAAGTACCATAAATGATGTGCTTGTATTACTTAGCTTTGACTGTATTGTCATTTGTGATGAGTGGATAGCCTACTGTTTTTATAGACCATTTGTGTTATTGGCTTGAAGTAACCCCTAGAAGTAAGGAAAGGTCCTCAAAGGAGGTTTATCATATAAAGCAGATCAGAACCAGACCTAGAGTCTGAATTACTGCAGGTCCAACTGAAACACTTCCTTAGGGGGCATCCTTAAACGTGATACTTAACAAGTCCCTGAATCCTGCATCACTCAAATGTGGATTCAGCAGAGCTTGCATGCCCCATGGACCTGATAGTCTACTGGTGGGTGAGAGCAAAGATGCATGCACAATCTGCATTTGACCTCTACAGCACCCCAGGTGAGTATTATGCTGCAGGGTGTCCCAGTTTGGAATAATTTCTAGTAGAGCATATTTTACACTTTAGATCTGGTTTTGGTCCACTTTAAAACCCTGTGTACTCTATTTTGTGCTGAGTAAGAAGACAGTATGGCTTCAGTAAACCAATGCTGATTTATGTGTACAATAAAAAATATACTGCTAAGGTACTGTAATTAGCCTATGCAAGTATGAGTGTGGTGATGACATAGTATATGACAGTGGTCCTGATGTAAAAGCTTGTGTATGTAACAATAAAAAAAAACCTTTATTTCAAGTCAAATATGGGACTCCAGTTAAGTAAGTCCAATCCATGCGGTTTGTGAAACGTATTTTAGATTTATACTGTACATAATTTTCATTTATCTTTTAGGGAAATACAGTAGCAAGCTTCAGTTTTAAAGATGGCTAGTAACACTTTTTGAGTTGTGGAAAAGTTTACAAAAAAATCCACTCCATTATAGCTCACTGATTGTTGCTGTTCCTCCTCAACCCAAATACTTTAATTACTTGGTCATATTTGTTAAAAGCTTTTTCATTTTATTTTACAATGTTTTGAAATTAAACACTGTTGGTTCCATTGTGACTTAAAAAATACAATTTTCTTTGCTGGTACTGAAGGCGAAATAACTGTCGGATCCCTTCAACGCATTTCGTATGTGTTGTTAAGGCCTTCTCAGGGAGGATATTAATCAAGCTAATTTGTACTTTTATTTGATGTCATGCCTCTGGGGGTAATTATAATCCTCCAATAGGGTAATTGTTCAGAACAAATGGCTTGACTAATGGGCTCATTGCCTTGTCTTGGAGAAAGCAGGGAACACCCAGTAATAAATTTAAAGTCCTGGTCAGTCTGCATCAGATATTTATGTTGCGCTTATGCAGCAGCAGCATTATGAGTTTCGGTCCGTCCCCCTGGGGCATTCTGGTTTGGGATGCCCTGCTGTGTGAAACCCCGCCGTTCAAACAGTAAATTCCCCTCTCCTTGGTCCACGCATATTAATGTGCAGCTGGAGAAGCTGAATGGAATCCCAACCGCACACATCAGCAGCATGTGGCATTACTTGCATCCTTCAGCTGTGTGCGCCCATGCATAGCCATTCAGTTGTGGTGGGCATGGCTGCACACAGCCGGAAAGGGATGCAAGTGATGCCACCAGCAGCTGCGCTGCAGGCTTGTTTGAGAGGTAAGAGCTGCAGATGACTGGGGGGGGGGGGGGGGTCATAGAGCAGGGGTGCTGGCAGCATGTGCCATTACTTACTTCCTTTGAGGCGTCAGGTGGCCCTGGAGGGAAGGGTGATCATATGAGGGGTGCAAGCCAGTGGTGGGGAGGGTGATCATATGAGGGGTGCAAGCCAGTGGATGAGAGAGTAATCAGATAAGGGGTGCATGCTAGTGGATGGGAGATGATCATATGAGGAGTGCAAGCCAGTAGAGGGTGATCAGATGAGGTATACAAGTCAGTGGAGGGGAGGGTGATCAAATGAGGCATGCAAGCAATTGGTGGGAGGGTGATCAGGTGAGGGGGAGCAAGCTAGTGGAAGTAAGAGAGGGTGATTAGATGAGTTCAAGCCAGTGGAGGGGAGGGGTCAAGGTGAGGGGTGCAAGCCAATGGAGGGGAGGATGATCAGATGAGGGGTGCAAGCCAGTGAAGGGGAGAGTAAACAGATGAGGGGTGCAAGCTAGTGAATGGGAGAGTGATCAGTGGAGGGGAGGGGGTCAAGGTGAGGGGTGCAAGCCAATAGAGGAGAGGGTGATCAGATGAGGGGTGACAACATGTAGTGCTGGGTCACACAGCAATGGTCAGGGATTTATAAGTATGCAGTGCACACCCCACACCCACACACTATAAGACGAACAGCACTTTTCCCCCTCATTTTGGGGACGATAAAAGTGCATCTTATAGAGAGAAAATTACAGTACTTGAAAGCATCAAGCTTGCCAGTTCAGTTTGCTTATTGAACCCTGCAAGTGCCCTACTCGAATAGCGCCCCCCCTGGGTCTGTGTGGACCAAAACTTAATACACAGAGAGCAGCCCCCCAAGAATAAGCAGTATACAGATTCCACCCAAAACATAACAGAATGTGTTGATCACCTTGCCTCCCCATATCTTCCCCACACAAGCAGATCTCGCAGACTTAAAAGGTTAAGAATTGGGCAGATGGGCAATCATGCTAGCTTATCTGTCTTTGTATCATGCACCATGACAGCTTGCAAGATGCACAGAAGAGGACTGTGAGTAGTGATGGTATTCATATCTAGACCGAAGCTAGATGTGACCCTGGTTTGAATTGTCCTGGATACCACCAAGATCCATGCCAAATTATCTTGTGCTGGCAGGTAGCAAACTGGCCATCACTGCCCTGAGAACTGGTATAAGTTTCCCTGCAAGCATCATCCTCTCTGCTTGTCTGCCAGGTTGGGGCTTCCTCCTGCTGCTGGGAAGCTGCTAATGCATGCCCTCTATTTGACTAAATACATCACTGGGCCCCCCCCCAGTGATGTATTTAGTCAAATAAGGGACATGCAGGGGGATTTCCCAGGAAAACTCCCTCCACTTCAGTAATCATAAGAGGGGATTCCACAAAGGCTCCTTCGTGGTGTGAATACCTTCCTGTCCTTGACTTGGCATTAGCTTAGCGAAACACCAAAGAAGGAGAAGGGGGACCTGTGTCCCCCATCACTACAGATGCTGGCGGGACAGCTGCAATAATGGCTCTCCAGCAACAAGAAGATCACAGCTCAGAGGACCAATAGGCAGCCCCCTACCCTGCAGACCCACAGAGTTTTTATTTAACTGTTTGTGAACTGGAAAGGACTCCAAGCAACCTCTATACCAATTCAAATGTTGTGGTGGCCAGAGATATTGTATCCAGCCTTCTGGAGTACCAAATGCCAGACACCGGGGACTATCCGGCCGGAGGGCTTATAAACCGGATAGTCCCTAGATCATCACTAATCATCACTAATCAAGCCACACGTGGCCCCTGACCTACAGGTCTGTGGTAATAAAAAGAACATTTGTGCTTTGTACGATTCTGGATTTTTGATGTGTTATGTGATATATTTTCACTAAATTGGACATATGGGCCAGCTTATGGACAAGGTACTGTATTTTGTCCTGTCCTAATAAAATCCCCCTGTAGATCAAAAACACATCAATATTGTATTAAGAAAAGTGTACCTTTACTAGAATACTGCAATTGTATATGATGGTAAATGATCTTCAGCTGATGGCCTTTTACAGTAGTACAATTTGTGTACCCCAGCTAAAATGATTCACTAAAAGGCTTTGTTGAAACTTTGGTTGCTATGTCGTTACATCTAATATCTAACTAAAATGTTGCAGTCAATTCAGCAGAGAATGTCAAGCTGTAATTTCCATTGTTCACGGAAAATTACATAACTCCATAAAAATAAGATTGAACTTACCAATATGAAGAATATGTAGAAGTGAAAAAATATGCTTCCTAAGTACAATGGCCAAATAATAAATTGGAGAAGTGGCCAATGACAACAAATTTGGTTAAAGCGGACCTTCACTCTGAATAAGAGTTTATCTTATATGTTTCCCACACCCTGTACATACAGATTGTCCGCATTAAAAATCCTACCTGCATCTACTGCATGTTATGAGCCTTTAAACATCCAAGATGGTGGCTTATGGAAGCCGCCATCTTATCAGGCAGCCTGCAAACAGGAAGTGCCTCCTGACTGTGCTGCTCTGCATTCTGGGATTGCTGACGGTTACCTGACCCCAACTCTGCTCTGTCTGAGCAAAGCACAGCTATAACCCGCCCCCTGTACCTTATCCCACTCTCTTCTCCTCAGTAAGTGTGATGCTTCTGAGTCAAGATGGCGGCGCCCGTATCCTAAATTCCTGAACAGAGTTGCAGCCCAGTGGGGGAAAGAATAATAAGTTAGTGACTAAAAACTTAAAATATATTAATTTTAGATGCTGGGGAATCGTTTTTTAAGAGTTTGGGCTTTTCATTAAATCACGCTGAAGATCCGGTTTAAGTTGCTGAAGGGATTGTCCAGGCAACAGCTAAAGTATAATAAAGCAGCAACGGTCTGATGCCTGCCTGTCCCATATGCTCTATTTGCTTATGCAGGATAGAATTCCTATGCACAAGATAGAAGCAGAGTTACAAACTGTCTAACAGCATATGTCTGTCCCTTGATTCTCTTAGAGCCAGCAAGCACATCAACTACAGTGGTCCCCAGCTGGGTCTGAGCACAGCAAACCACACACATAACTCTTAAAGCTGCGCCGTGACATGCACTTCCCAGCTCAACCACACAAAGAAATGGAAGCAACAGCAGCAGCTTTAATTAGAATAATGTTTGCCTACAACTGGAGATTTTGAGATGCTTTGAGTGGTGCTCTGGAAAACTTGAAAGGATGAGTAAAAAGTCTATGTTTCAGATGGATTATGCAGGAAATGAATAAAGGGGATGGTGATTGTCTTTAGGTCTGCATAAAAAACAAAAGATATCTTTTCCAATTTTACTTCTGTTTGCATTGAAACAAATATGTCTGCCCTGATATTTTAATTATTTATTGGAGTCTATCAAGTGTTTTTTAAATATCTAAACCATAAAGGGTAATTTCACTTTCAATGGCATTTTTAAAAGAGTGCATTATTGTGCGCCAAAATGATGTATTTAAATTGTTGAGCTTATATGGTGTTTTTTTCTTTTTTATTTGTTTGTAACTTCCTAATTTAAAAGAAACAATTTTATCTAGCAACAATGTGTTTACCTTAGCAACTGTACACAAACTGATGTGTTTGGTGTCAGCCTCAGAGCAAAGACTTCCTGACTCTGGCTTGCTAATCATCTGATTGGCCGAGGCAGAGATGATGCTCCACATTTCTGATCTCACAGGTTAACCCCTCTTGCTCTTATTCAGTGTGGGGGGTCCCAGTCTTTTGTTTCAGTAGCTAGCTGTCAGTGTTCTCACCTGGGAAGAGATATTGGTTGTTACTGTTGAGTAAACTCGGCTATGTGGGTGGAGGGGAGCTCACCCTTGTCAGTGGAAGGCTTCTGGGATTTGTAGGCAGAAGCTATGCTAAAGGGTTTTACTCAAGGCCAGTAAAGCTACTCGAGCAACAATAGTTTTCCCTTTCAATATGCTATTACAGAAATAAAAAGCCAGCAGATTAACTTATCAAAAAATCAGTGCAGGTTAACACAAATATTGATTGGTTACTGCATACACCTACACTTTACCTATTAATCATTGCTTTATTTAATATTGCCACAAGACTTGGCTTTATGATAGATTTTCTCCATATATTGCTCTGTGATAAACTGAACCAGTTGGCCTTATGTATTATTGCGATATCCCGTTAGCCATCAATCACCCTAGGAAAAACAGATTGAAAAAACAGATTAAATCCTGTTTCTGGAACTAAAGTGTTCCTAAGTATTGTACATGCACTTTGGATTTAAGAGATTATTAAATGTCATGCTTCCCTAGGATCCTCAATGATTTCAATTTTGAAACATTATTAGGGATGTATATGAGAATTTACAGTTTGGTTAGAAATGTAATAAAAATAGGATTGCTAATTTTTATTATTTTTTCATTAATAGTTATTCTAATATAAAATATAAAACAGTGCAGTTTTTGAAATTAAGTAGCTTTTCGGAAAGTGAGATTCATTGATTGTGGCTATTTGGATTACCCTAAAGCAATCCAGCTTCAAAATGACCCTTTTGACAAATCTACATGCAGCTATAAAGGGAGAATAGCAACTCAGGTGCTGGAAAATGTGAATGGAGTACTATATTTAGCACCAACAAGATAGACTAGGGCACTGTAAATAGCTTTCCTTTCTTTGCCAAAAAAGCTCAATGTTGATTTCTAATCAAACGTTTCAATGTGCAAATATTTTCTTCTATGGCACTAGAAGAGTTTGTATACCAGGATAAATTATTTACAGACATAACGTCTTAAAGATATGTGATAGATTTTACAATACTCCTGAATGATATGCAAGCCTGGGTGTTATTGAAACTAGATGTGAGTAAAAGAAGATTGCTATAAACTAGAGCTGGTTATGTCACAGAATAATTTAAAAGGCCCTTGCAGTTAACTGATGAATATTTATAGGCAAGATTTTTTAGACAGCATAACTGGAATAAGTTATTACTAGGAATGAGCGAATCCGTTCTTCCGAACCTGAATTCGCTCCGAATTTCAGGGAAAATTCGGCATGGTGGGAGTGGGGAGGCCGGCTGCGCTGTCAGCGGGCGGCGGAAGCCGGCTTCCGATGCCCGCTGACAGCGCAGCCGGCCTCCCCGCTCCCACCATGCCGGTAAGTGTTTGCTGTATAGTGGGAGCGGGGAGGCTGGCTGTGCTGTCAGCAGGTGGCGGAAGCCGGCTTCTTTGAGAAATTCGGCGAATCGCCCGAATCGAATTTTTGAGAAGTTTGCTCATGTCTAGTTATTACACTGTATGTTTTTGTAGAGACAATTTGCTTTGAAAATCAAAGAGGCAATGGGGAGCCTAATTTATTAATAGCACCTCTCAGCGCCATCTTTGCCAGGGCGCAAACAGGCCAATGGTGCTGATATTGTTCGGTGCTGCAGTCAAAGTGGCTATGTACCTTTGGTTGTTTGGATGATAAATCTAATCACCTATTGGTAATCATGAACCTAGATCCTTGTTTTATACTGTGCATTTTTAGGTATTACAGCTTGGTTGTTTTTAGTCATGCCACACCAGCGTTACTTAGCCAAAGCAAAGAATATACATCATAGACAAATATGTCTGTTCCACTATATTGACTGTATTTTTAATTGAATTGAAAACCAAATTTACCTCCCAAAAGGAAAAAAAACAATAACAAAACAAAATCAAAATAGCAACCAAAAAGCATTAGCAGTATATTTCCATATATTTTTTCAGACTGTGTCTGTGCTTTGACTTCATTATGGTGCTTATAAAGGACAAAATACAAAACTGTTATTTTTTCTAAAGTGGCTATTTTTCACTCACTTTCACTGTCTATGGCTCTGTTAAATCTCTGCTGGGCTGCTAGTGTTTCATGGTTGGCCTCATTATTTGAAGCGTTAGCGGCACTTTTTAGCTATGCTTTAACTGGGTCCCAAAGTCTCCAGATTCAAATCACAGTTATTGCCACTTATTCCAAAAATGAAGTAATTATTTGTGCCCCCCAGGTAAAGCCAGTCTGTGAGTCTTTGGCACCATCTGCTGGCATGTCTGCCGTGTGTGGGTTGCACACTGAGGTCATCAGCCAGGTCTTTTGCCCATATACCTTATTACCTAAATACAAACACACATGTTAATGTTGGTAATAAAATCAATGCAGACCCAAGCCTTTTCTCCCATTTGTTCTCTGTTTCTCTTCTCTCTATTCTAAAGTTGATCAAGCTTGCACCCTTAATTTCCTAGTAGCCAACCCATTGGCATTTTTGTGATTCACGAATTTCCTGTCATGGCTCATTGTTGGCACGTATAGGCCATCATGGCATGAGCCCGGGAACCCCAATCTCAATGCACGCAGCTGCATCTCATGATTGCACACAACCTTCACGGTTGCGAAAGTGTTGTTCCCGTTCTTGAGGGGGCAGAAAGGAATATGGGTCCCATTAATGTACCCAAGCACATTGGGAATCCCTGACATGAGGTAAAATGTGAGTATGATGCATTGCACCTCTTTCTCATCATCTGGAAACTTGATAGATATGGGCAGGATGACCTCATAAAAGATGTAGCACATGGTGGGCTGACTCATGCTGCTTAATAGAGCCTCTGTGGCCTGAAATGAGCCCCTCACCATTATGTTCAAAGGCCCACAAAGCCACACTATGCCTGGTACAGCATTGCTGCGGCCAGTGGTAGGGTTAATTCTGTGGTAGATTTGGTTGGTACAGTGACATAAGTGTGGCTCAGTTGAGGCAGAATCAGCTGCGTATTTGGTCGCCACAGACAGCCTAGTGGTCAGCCCTGAGTCGCACCACTGTGGCTTCCTCCACCTCCTTTTCCTCCTTTGTGGCAGCAACACAACTCACCCCACCACACTCCAAACATCAATGGTCAAAGCAGCACTGCATTGCCATTACACAAACCAAAAAATACCACTGCAATTCCAAACACACATGCAGCAAGCACAGCAAAACAAATTGCACACAGACCTGCAACTCAATGCAGCTCACCAAAATGCCAGATGCATTGGGGAAACAACCATTAGCCTGCTGAAAGCACGCTTCTTAAGTTTAGCCAGGCCAAGAGGGGAGATGCTAGCCAGCCCAGACAAGGTGTCAAATACAATCCCAGCTACTTGTGTGCTCCTCAATCTCTGTGTGTATTGGCAGAGGCACTCTTACCCAAATCAATATGGTCGGATGCAATGGCTAGCTGTGGTGCCGCATAACATATGTCAAATGAAAGCCAGCACTCCTCATTACCAGATTTGCTTGTATTGTGCAAAAAATATATACATGTAGTATTCAAATTCCATCCACTAGTTTGCGCCAATATGCATCCATACATCCAACGTTTCGGGGTGTTGATACCCCTTCATCAGGGACACAAGAACAAAGCCAAGCAGATTAACACATTCCACTTACTATTTGACCTGTAAAGGTCGCCAAAATCCTGCCTGACATCATCAATGACGTCAGCAGGTCAGTGTCCAATCAAACAGGTCTGTTTTTTTGTCCTGTATAGTGCTGATGTTCTCGATTGGTATACATCCCCCTTCTGCCCTGCTCATACATAATAATGTTGAGCAGGGCTTCTGTCACTGCCAATCCGTCGACGGACGGGTTGCTAGGCAACCTGTGTCGTCGCTCTCCGCCTGCACTCGGGGAAGGCTTCCCCGTCAGTCGGGCCCGGAATCCTGGCTGGCTACCAGTGACGTCCTTGCCGCGGGGAGCCAATCCATGCTCCGCTCTAAGTGATAGTGCAGCAGCCGAGCCCGCCGTGCAGGCTGCAGGCTCCAACGTCAACTGGCTCCATCGCTGGAGCAAGCCGGATCCAGATTTCTCGCCTGGCGGTTACTGCCTGGGTGGCAGTGAGAGCCATTACGGCTCAGGGATAAGGACCAACCCTAGGTGCACTATCAGGATCGCAAAAATAGGGATCACAAAAATCAGGATCTCAAAAATAGGGATCACAAAAATAGGGATCACAAAAGAGGGATCACACAAGAGGGATGACATTCTCATAAATTTGGATTGCTGCTTTTTCACGCTGGGAGGTGCCATCTGTTTTTTGTTGCTGAGGAGGAGGAAGAATACTTCCAAGATGCCACGTGCTAGACGAGCTGGGTGTGCCAGGAGGACCACCCTTGTTTGTGGTGTGTTGCGATGTTGGGGGTTGTCTAGTCAGCGGGGGGTCACCAGGGCTATTTTCGCTGCTGTAGTTGTCTTTCTTGCAAATGCAACTGTGTCACCTAGTGTGGTGGGCAGTCAGGGCAGCCCCCCATGCCTTCTGAAGAGGAGCCCTGCCAGGCCCCACAGTAGTTGCTGCACGAGGTACTAAAGTTCCACAACCATGTTTGGGCAACCCCCTTGTGGGCAACTGGCAGGGACATCATTGACTAACCCAATTACACTTCCACTGCAATGCTGTGTCTGAAGCACAATGTGATGGGAGGGGGAAATGGAGGCTCATGATCACCCATCAAATGGCAACAAGAAATCAGCAAGCGTTCTGCTGCCATCCCCATTCCTGCGACCTCACCCCCCTCTGTCGCTGACTGCACCCGGAAGTAAGCCAGCACCTGTCACCCATCCCTCCCCAGTAACAGATAAAGGGTTAATACATCACACAAAAAATAAAAATACAAAAGAAGTCATAGTAGTAGTAAAAGTGTAAGATCCATTCATAAAATGAGATTCATAAAAAAAGCAGCTAAATGAATGAACCTGATTTTATGAATGGATCTTAACAATTTATGGCTGATGACAGCGGGTGTGCACCCCCTACTGATTTGTCGTGGGAGCGATCGGCTGACAGGAGTCCCCCAAAGTTCATCTCCCTCTGACCCTCAGATCTTCGTTCAGAAGATTCCACCTGCCCCAACCCACTGATACCCCTCCAAAGATGAGGGAAAGCTAACTATGTAAAATGTACGTAGCTGGCGTTTAATGATATGAGAGACAGCTACATTAATTTTACATAGCTGGCGCTAGAAGTGTTAAATATAGCTACAGATGTAAACCTCACTATCACAGGTCTGACAATGGCCCATGCTGCTGGACCCAATTGAATGCTGGGGGGGAAGAGGCAGCAGCAGGCCTGGTGCATGTGCCCCAGCAAGAGTATCTGGATCTGTGGCAATGGAAATAAATTAAAAACCAGAAGAAGGTTTCTTAGGTGGGGCCAACAAGCAAACAGGCCATCAACACAGTAGCTAGTTGTGGATGTATGTTTGCAGGGCCACATTTACCTTGTGGGAGCTCTGGCGAAAAATCCGGAAGGGGGGTTGTCTCCGGCCTGTGATGCCCGAAAACAATAGGAAAGATAAAAAAAACAATTGAGCACCACATTTGGCATGTAGACCCGGACAATAAAACTGTAAAGACAGTTTGGAAACTCATCAGTGGAATACTGCACTCCAACCAGGAAGGGCTGCAAGAGGAGGAAGGAAGTGGACTCTGCCCCCCAAACTGGTGGGCCGGAGTCCAATAACATGAGTGGTGGGCAGTCTACCGCCTCCTCCTCCTCCCCACCTGAGACTAGCCCGAACGGCAAGCAGACACCTTTGACACCACCTCTGGGGAACCTAGAACCACCACCTCCTTTATCTCCCGACTCCTTTGGGTCATCTCCTTTCATGGTAACCCTCTTCTGGAACTGGGGCCATGCGTAATCTCACTCCTGCTGGAGCATAGTCTATATGCTAACAAATAGGCCCAAAAACAAGACTTAATAAATGAAAACAGAAAAAACATTACACATGTGAGACAATTTAGTAGAGGAAACAGGTACAAGCAGAAAGAAAAGAACGCAAAGGAAAAGAGCAAAGAACACTAGAGAAAAGGTTGATCAAAGGCGCTAATACAAAATGCAAAAATAAGTGTTTCAGTGCAAACAGAAAATGCAAGGGCACAATAGAAAACGAATATATGAAACAGAGCAGACACCACTGCAATGTTCGAAGTAGGCACAAACACGTACTGGAACCTTGTCCAAAAAGTAAAAAAAAGAAACAGGCAGGGGTTGACACTCCCAAAAGAAACACACACGTGGAGAAAAGAAACAGGCACAAACCAAAACCAAAAACAAAAAGAACAAAAACACACTACAGAGGACCCACAAAAAACGTACTTTGATGGCCGTTGACCCTGGGGTTCACATGCTGCAGGGTGGGTGCCATCATTGCTTCGCATCGCTAAAGGCAGCAAACCGGAAGTGCGCAATAGAAGCCAATTAGGACTGGTTCTGTACAGAAAAACACAGGGTGAAAGAAGACTATGCAGGCAGCGCCCAAGGCGAGATTAACGCTAACTGGGTAAAATGAGTGTGCAAAAGTACAGTGACGTGCACAACACGCACACTACAAGCAGCACACACAACAAAAAAGCAGACATTGTCAAAACACAGATACACAAACACAGAAACAAGTGTTAGCATATTTCTGGAGCAATAGTCCAGTGTCGGCTGGCCAAAATAAAAAAGGAAAATCAACTAGAAACTAGTGGCTCTGATCAAATGACAACAACCAATATAATCATTTACCACAGAAATAGTGCGTAAGACAACAGCACCTGTGTTGGCGCTATAAAAACATGAAGCTAAAGCATTCAGCGCCAAGCACAATACAATAGGCTTTAAAAAAACTCTGCAAGCACAAGCAAGTGATAATGCAACAACACCTGAAATGACATTAGTGGCACAGCAATGACCGGACACAATACTGGCAGAACTGAAAACGCAATTTAGGAGAGGCTAACAAAAAGACAAGAAATAGAGAAAAAGAACACTCAGAATATCCCATGTCAGCTAAAGAGCACAATAAAAATAAAAACTAAAAAAGCCCAAATAATTATGGGCTATTTGTAATTTTCAAGAGATGACTTCACCTTAATGAAAGTCGCATGAGAGGTTCTTGTGCAAGTTGTATATAAAAATGTCCCCATTAAAGTTGTACTTGCTACCCTGAAGAAAGGGCACAAGCTTGTCCACTTGAACTCGACACAGTAAAGCAGTACCCGAAGCCCAGTTAAACTCTCTTATAGTCACCACTGCAACCAGGGGCGTAACTTTAGGGGGTGTGGACCCAGAAGATCATTGTTACTCGGCCACCCATCATATTTGTGCTCACTTGACATGATTTAAAGAAAGGAGGCACCATTTATCTATGCTGTTTCAGACTTCTGTAGTCCAGCTGCATCCAGTTGAGTTAAAAGACAGGAAAAGGTTTACTGTATAAGCCTTTAAAGGGTCCATTAAATATTTGCACCAAAGCCCTGTCACATTTGGTCACACCACTGACCAAATGTATTGTGTTATTTTCTTTTACAAAAATGTTATTGAAGTTTGCATAGAATGGATGGTACACATATAGAAACAAGCGTACTGGAATACATGAGTTGTATTCAATTACAAATGCTGAGGTATACAATACGTTTCCTTTGTAAGATCTTATATTTTTGAAAGCTTAAAACTGTATCGAGGGCGTAGACCGTTGTCATATCTACATTAACAGCTTATTCAACTTCTATAACAGCATACATTCTGATAAATATGATCTTCTGGAAACCTTTTAAATATTGCCATGGGGACAGAGGGTATACCATTATTAAAAATCCAGCACACTGGTCATACTATGAGAAAATACTTCTTTTTAAGACAAATACAATAGAATATTGTTTATTGAGGGCGGGGAAGTCTGATGGAAAGGAAAGCTAGGTAGAGACAGACAATTGGGGGGATTAGGGTGGGGTGTGGGACTTCGTCAAGAAGCACTCCGCATATAGGGTCATGGGGATCTGTTTCCCATACAAAGCGGGAAGAATGATTGTTATATTGGAAATGAAGGGTCTGTTTGATTGTTAATCAACCCTATGTAGTCCAGCCATGGGCACAAAGTTTCATAAATCCTGTCATATTGGTAATTCGTCACCGCTGTGATTTTCTCATTGCACATGATGTCTGATATCCTATTTTGAATTTCAGTCCATGGTATGCTGGGGGGATTTCCACTTTCACGGCCGAGAGGATGTATTGGGTCAGCCGCCACTCCTGCTTTGTATATGGGCCAACTTTAAGCGATAAAAGTACTTCCCAGGGGTCCCCTGTGATGGGTGCGTGTAGGATATCTGAGATTATCTTATAGGTTTTATCTCATATGGCAGGTGTAACACCCCCACCAAATATGGTATAATATGGTACATTGTCCCCCTCTCCTGGCACCCCCTAAAACATAGAGGAGAGTCTGAAGGGGAGAGTCTGTGAATGCGAACCGGAGTACAATACCACCTAAACAACGCTTTATAGGCATTTTCCAGCACTAATGTGTTACAGGAAACTTTACTTGTGTGTCTCCAGATGCTCTGCCATATTTCCATGTCCCTCTCTAACCCCAGCTCTCATTCCCATTTCGTCATGTAGCTGTGCCTGATTGGTTATGAGTGTTGTATATAGACTGGTATTGTGTTATTTTAACATAGTATGTAGTATGTATTTAACTGATTAGATTATTGTTGTGGGTTGAAATGTCACTGAATGCACCCCCAACGGCCTCTTGCTGAAATAATTTCTAGTATGTACAATATGTATATATGGTGATAATAAACTGAATCTGAATTCATCCTAGTGGCCAATATTCAGCAGTTATGTGGCTAGCCAAAAATGATCAGCCAAGTTTACTGTGGCGGATTTGCTCTATTTCTCTTGAAGACATTTATGTAGCCATCGGATTGGCTTTCTCAATTCAGAATGAATGGCTAGATGTAGTTCTATGCGTGGCTATTAGGCAGCCATGGGAGAGGTATTAAAATTACAATATTTAGGCAAAATAGCTGACATCCCTTCCCCACATATTTTTTACCATCTCTATTTAAATGTAAATGCCCCCTTTCACCTCTTTTGGGTGAACCAGCTGCTGTTCGTGTAATTCCAAGTTCAACCATTTCCAAGGCAGTCTAAAAACACCTCATGGCACCAGTGATGCAAATGCAGTCAATACGTCCCATCCATAAGATCCCTAACCCCTGATGAAGTTTCCTGTAAATGTAATTTTTAACTGAGAAAGCCAGTTGCTTATTTAACACAAGTCTTGTTTACTACTATGCTAGATATACCATGAGCTGAGCCTCTTTTGATTTTTCTTCCAATCCATTCCATACACTCCTTACTCTTGGGTTTCCTCCTCCTTGCTGATCA
This sequence comes from Gastrophryne carolinensis, assembly GCA_027917425.1. NCBI lineage: Eukaryota > Metazoa > Chordata > Amphibia > Anura > Microhylidae > Gastrophryne > Gastrophryne carolinensis. The sequence goes on along the minus strand of CM051239.1, from coordinate 306,719,471 downwards.
CGTGACTGCAAGAAAGAAACAGGCGTGGCCCTCCCGGCCCATAAGTAGCAGCTGCCCCTAATCAGATCAGTTTTTCTTTCTTGCAGTGGCAAGATGACTGACTGAAGATTCAGGTAGCTCTCAAGGTTTTGGAAGCAAGCGAGGGACTGAACCCTGTCTGCTCTCTGCAGAGCCTTATTCCCATGGATCCCTCAAGACCCAAGTTTATGCCTCCACAGCATTGGCTGTTTTGGGGTCCGTGAAGGTAAGGTGGAAGCGCCGGGGTCTTGGGGCGATACAGAGTGTATATGCTCTGGGCTGCAGGCTTCTCAGAAAGCCAGCTGCAGGTTTCTCTCTGGTGTACCTGCTGAGGATATTTTTATTTTCACCCAACCCTTCCTTCTTCCAGTTTAGGTAGGCTTTATTTAGGAAAAAAGGAAAGATTTTTTTCTTTGGTATATGCCTTTAAGAGCTTGACTGAGGTCACACAGGTGGAGGTGGAGTATACCAGAACCACCTGGCTGTTCACTCACTCTCCTTCTTGTGCTGGAAGGAGGTGGATGTGCTGTCTCTGTTTAGCAGGTAAGAAGCTACGCCTGTGACCTGTGCTATGCCCCCCTCCCCTCGCACTTATCTTCGGGTGTGCATTAAGGACGGCTGTGCGCTCTTTTTTCCTCTCCTTAGCAGCGCAGCCTATGTTGTAGCCTGAGCCTCCTACCCCCCCCAAACCCTGATATGCGCGCCGGGCGCCTCTCTCCCAGACCTCCCCTCTTCAAGATTTCAAGCGGCCATTCTATGGCCAGGGGTACATGCGTGTAGGAGGTTTTGTGAGTTGCTGGTGAGGCCTGATTTATTAATAAGTGCCTGTGCAGTTTGATTCTGCCATCTCCCTTTCAGGTTGAAAACTTGTAGCAGGGTGAGTGGAGGTTTTGTGAGTTGCAGGTGAGGACTGATTCATTAATAAGTGCCTGTGTAGTTTGATTCTGCCATCTCCCTTTCAGGTTGAAAACTTGCAGCAAGGTGAGTGGAGGTTTTGTGAGTTGCAGGTGAGGCCTGATTCATTAATAAGTGCCTGTGTAGTTTGATTCTGCCATCACCCTTTCAGGTTGAAAACTTGCAGCAGGGTGAGTGGTTATATTATTATAGAATATAAGGATTTGACTTTGGTTTGGATTCTTTATATCCATCCTTTATTAAACAATTTTAAATATTTTTAAATATTGTTAAACTTTTTCCAAGTGTCTTTTATACTAATGATCATTATATTTATTTTTTACAGTATGAGATGTTTTATTAGTTTTTTTCTCTTTAATAATAATTAGTGTTCTGTTTTTGTTATCAATTAATTATTTTGTATTTACTCATAAGATAATTATTTTATCGCTTTTATTGCTTTTATTTATTATAATATCATTACAATGTCATTATAATATCTTTAAGATATTACTATAATTCTCTTATATATAAGCGATTAAAAGTAAGTTCATTTTTTGAAAGAATGCTTTTAAAGAAGGAAGAAAAGAAAAGAGGGAAAGAGATCAGTTATTAATCCATTTGCCTCCTCTTTTATATTTAGATTTGGAAGAAGGACAAAAAACAGGGTTGCGGTTCCTCCCGGTCCCTTTTTTAGGGGATTGGTTCAGGCTCAGGCCCTCTTGGGTCGGTTGGCCTATATATATATATATATATATATATATATATATATATATATATATATATATATATATATATATATATATATATATATATATATATATATATATATATATATATATATATATATTAAAAAAAAAAAAAAAAAAAAAGAAAATAAAAAAGATAAATATAATAAACACCATGTGGGAGGCATTGGGGATAGCGATACGGCATCCCTCTGGAGCAGGAAAAGATCTGCCCTTTGTGCAAACTGCATCCTCTAGGCAGCTTTTGGCACAGTATGTTCCGCCTGCGCCGTTACGATCGGCCTAGATCACAACAGAGCGGCTGATCGAGTATCTAGCACAGCGAATGCTGGAGGGAGCACGGCGGCTCATCCATCCCCTGTTTCCCCTCAAGGGGGTGAAGGCAGTGAGGGACAAACAGGTTTTGCTTACAGGCTGAATAATCTGGAGAGGCAGTTGTCTTTGGTTTTGCCAAACGAGGCCGCCTATAAGAAAAGACATTTAGAGCCTGTGGCGGTAGTTGCCTCCTTCGGTGAAGGAGGATGAGGATTATATGGACGAGCAGGCCTCTGAGGGCAAGCTGCAATCGGAAGAGGATAGTAACTCCATTTTGTTTTCATCCGATGAAGATCCTCTCCTTGTGAATGAGACTGAAGGTCTACTTTCGGTAGTTTTTGATACCTGGAATATCTCCCCTCCTGAGGTTGTGAAAAGAAAGAAGGATGATCTGTTTAAGCCTGTCAGGCAAAGCAGGTGTTCCTTGAACAACCACACTTTTCTAGGATGTTTCTTAAGGAGTGGGAAAACCCTAATAAATGACAGGATGTTCCTAAGATTCTAGATGTCAGATATCCCTTCCTGGCAGACATAATCAAACTTTGGTCTTATCCGCCTGATGCGGACTCCCCTGTGGCAGGGTTATCTAACACTTAAGTGATGCCATCCGCTACTATGGGGTCCCTTAGAGATCCCACAGAGAAACATATGGATCAGTTGGCCTGCCATGTCTTCGCCATGATAGGTTCCCTTCTCCGCCCGGTTTGTGCCACGGCCATTGTATCCCTGGCGTCGAGAAAGAAGATGAAGAAGAAACTAGCCAAGGCCAGGTCGCGCAGGCTGTCCCAAGGACTTTAAGGACTGTTTGGACTTTAATGCATTTACCATTACTGCAATGGAGGATGCAGTCAGGTTGGCAGCCAGAACTTCTGCGCTCCTTGTGGCATTACGCCGTTCATTATGGCTTAGACAATGGTGAGCGGACGCCGCCACTAAGAAGGCACTGACGGATTTACCCTTTTCAGGGAGCAGACTTTTTGGGGAAAAGCTGGACGGTATGGTTAAGGACGGCAAACTGCCTCAGAGGAAAAAATCGACTAGGCCTTTTCAGAGGTCATCATCTTTTCGGCCCTTTCAGAGGGGCCTTTTCAGAGGTCATCATCTTTTCGGCCCTTTCGGAGGGGCAGAGGGGGCTTTCGGCCTTCCTCCCGCAAGAATTTTTGGGGTAGAGGCAGAGCGCGTAATGGGCCAGGAGGATCCTGGAGAAGTAGGCCTAAACCTCCAGCCAAGTCCACTTCAGCATGAGAGGTCGCCCTCACCCGAGCGGGTGGGGGGGCGGCTTTTGCAGTTTGCTCATATCTGGAGGTGCCGCGTAAGGGATCAGTGGATCCAAGAGGTGGTGTCCTCAGGTTACAAGATCGAGTTTGCAGCCAGACCGCCTGCAAGGTTCCTTCGGTCAGGGGCATCCCGGAACCAGTCAAAGCTAGATGCCCTGAAGTCTGCAATTCAGCATCTTCTTCAAAAAGGGGTAATTGCTCGAGTACCCTTTCAGGAAGAAGGTCAGGGGTTTTACTCCAACCTGTTTACAATCCCCAAGAAGGATGGGTCAACTCGTCCCATTTTAGACCTGAAGGATCTGAACAAGTATATGCGCGTGAGACACTTCTTCATGGAAGCGGTGAGGTCAGCTTTAACAGTAGTTCGACCCGGGGATCTTATGACTACCATAGACATAAGGGACGCATATCTACATGTGCCAATTTTTCCGGGACATCAAAGATTCCTGAGGTTTGCCCTGGAAGACGAGCATTTCCAGTTTGTGGCACTCCCGTTGGGATATCCTCGGCTCCAAGAGTTTTCACTAAGGTTTTGGCAGGTCTCATGGCAATTTTCAGGAGCCAGGGGATTTGTATTGTCCCCTATCTGGATGATCTTCTAATATCAGCCGGATTGCAGCAGCAGATCCTGAAGGACACACATATGATTCGATCGGCTCTGGAGGAATTCGGCTGGGTGATCAATTACCCGAAGTCTCATATCACTCCGGCAACAGTAAGGAACTTCTTAGGTTTGATTCTGGACACCGTCCAAGTCAAGGTGTATCTTCCAGAACAGAAGACTCGACTAATCCAAGATCAGATAGTGCTTTCTGGCTTGCCGGCAGCCGACTATTCGGCTGGGTATGAGGTTGATGGGCCTGATGGTGGCCTGCTTCGAGGCGGTGCCCTTTGCTCATTTTCACATGAGGCCCCTTCAATGGGATCTGTTGGTGAGCTGGGATTGAGCCCCACAGTCGCTGGATCAGATCTTTGTACTAACGCCCTTGGCAAGACATTCCCTTCTGTGGTGGATGGACCCTCTTCATCTGTCTGTAGGCAGGTCCTTCTTGACTCCACAGTGGCAGTTCATTGCCACGGATGCCAGTCTCACAGGATGGGGCGGCATTTGGCAGACTCAGAAACTCCAGGGCCAATGGGGGCCGAGAGAAAATCAGCTTCCCATAAATGTATTGGAATTAAGAGCCATCGGGCTAGTTCTTCAGTATCTGACCCCCAGCTTGAAGGGACAGGCAGTCCAAGGCCAGTCGGACAACCGACGGCGGTTGCTTATATCAATCATCAGGGGGGTACCCGGAACAAGGGTGCTCTTCGGGAGGTAAGCCGGATTCTGATCTGGGCAGAGGAGAATGTTCCCTGCATCTCGGCAGTTACATCCCGGGGGTAGAAAATCAGGAGGCCGACGCTCTGAGCAGGAAGATTCTGCATCGGGGAGAATGGTCCCTCAGTTGGAAAGTTTTTTTCAAGCCATTTGTCTTCGCTGGGGACGTCCGGAAGTGGATCCCTTTGCATCCAGACACAATCACAAGCAGCCGAGATTCATGTCCCTGTCAAGAGATCCTTTGGCCATAGCCACGGACACCCTTTCGGTCCCTTGGACAAGGTTCAAGCTCCTGTACATTTTTCCCCTGTTTCCGCTTCTGAGTCGAGTACTAAGAAGGATAATTCAGGAAGGAGTACCTACCATTCTAGTAGCTCCTTATTGGCCAAGAAGAAAGTGGTTCTCAGACATAACAAGGATGGCGGTAGACCAATGGCGCCTACCGATCGAGCCAGATCTTCTCACTCAGGGGGCGCTTCGGCACCCGAATTTACAGATGCTGGCTTTGACGGCTTGGCTATTGGGACCACAGTCCTAGCTGAGAAGGGATTATCGGCTAAGGTCAATCATACCATGATTCAGGCCCGGAAGAAGTCGTCTTCCATGATTTATTACAGGATCTGGCGGTCATTCATATCCTGGTGTGAGGCTAGGAATGTCTCATGCAGATTGTATTCAATTTCCAGAATTCTAGAATTCCTTCAGAATGGCTTAGACATGGGCCTACAATTAAGCACTCTAAAGAGACAGGTATCTGCCTTATCCATTTTTTTTCCAGAAGTCTATCGCTAGTAATAGACTCATTAAGACTTTTTTTCAGGGAGTCACTCATGTTCGTCCACCACGCAAGTCTATTCTACCGGTGTGGGACTTGAATTTGGTGTTGACGGCTCTTCAGGGTGCTCCCTTTGAACCTATGGTTTATTCTCCAATAAGCATTTTGACGCTTAAGGTAATATTTTTAGTGGCAATCTCCTCTGTGCGGCGTGTTTTAGAGTTAGCCGCTTTATGCATGAAGTCTCCTTATTTTGAGTTACACAGAGACAAGGTAGTTTTTCGTTTTAAGCCTGATTTTTTACCTAAGGTCATCTCTCCTTTTCACCTTAATCAGGAGGTAATTCTACCCTCCTTATGCCCAGTTCCGGCTAATGCTAAGGAAAGGGCGCTTCATTCTTTAGATGTGGTTAGAGCCATCAGGTATTATTTGGCAGCTACAGATGCCTTCCGCAAGACGGTTTTTCTTTTTGTCATTTCAGAAGGACCAAAAAAGGGGCTTCCGCCAGCTAAGGCCACTGTCAGTAAGTGGATTAAGCAGGCAGTAGCTAGAGCTTACTCGGCCAAGGGAAAAGAAGCCCCTTTTCAGGTCACGGCCCATTCCACTAGGGCCATTGGGGCTTCCTGGGCTTTTCAGCATCAGGCTTCGGTGGAACAGGTTTGCAAAGCGGCCACCTGGTCTTCTGTTCATACTTTCACCAAGTGTTCCAAAGGTGGATGTTAGAGCCTCAGCTGACGCTGTTGTTGGTCGGAAGATTCTACAGGCAGTAGTGAAGTGAACTTCCTGCCGTTCTGCATTAGAGGATCCCGCCCATAGATGGCACTGCTTTTGGAGATCCCAAGAGTAAGGAGTGTATGGAATGGATTGGAAGAAAAAACGCAATTCTGTGAGATACTCACCTGTAGAATTGGTTTTTCTGGGAATCCATTCCATACACTCCGGCCCACCCGTTTTTGTGGGTCATGTTATCTTCCGATGCTTTTCTGATGGATCATTTTTGATTATTAATTCAGAGCATATAAAGAGAAAGAGAATATATATATAAGATTATATATATATATATGCATAGAGATTTATGAGGTAAAAAAAAAAAAAAAAAAAAAAAAAAAAGAAAATAAGTAATATGACTTAATTTTGAGAGCATTTTTTGGTTGAGTTTGATGTGTACTAACATGGACTCTTATTGCGGCCTCCCGGCCTGCCTCTAAATTATTTACTGCTTTTTAAGTAAACTGATCTGATTAGGGGCAGCTGCTACTTATGGGCCGGGAGGGCCGCGCCTGTTTCTTTCTTGCAGTCACGTGATCAGCAAGGAGGAGGAAACCCAAGAGTAAGGAGTGTATGGAATGGATTCCCAGAAAAACCAATTCTACAGGTGAGTATCTCACAGAATTGCGTTTTTTAATCTCTAAATAAGGTTTGGCACCAGGTAGATGGTAGATCCAGTGTGCCTTCTCTTTAAAGGGAAAATCAACTATGGTGACCTCAGAGAAGAATGTACACTCTGGCATGAGACACCCCTTCTTACTTGCCAGCCACTGTGCAGCTTGGCACAGACTAATAGTCTGGTGGATGATGGTGTCCTGTGCATAGAGAGATTCCATCCAAACAGAAGCACTTAATAGGACCTTGTCATACAAAGGCCAAACCCACACACCGGCCTGGAAAGTTTTGACCAGCTGAATGTTCTCATACATTCAAGCCATTATATATCTGTAATAATAAGTCAAGTAAACTGGACTTGCTACATTTTCCTTGAAAGATGTGTCCCCAGTCAACTATCCAGTTTTCTTAATTTTCTCCAGGATTAAAGTGCCTCAAATTTGAATCAATCATTTTTGATCCTCTAATAAAAAATTTATATAAATCTAATGCCTAAGTAATATACCTGCTTTTATGTTTCTTGATGCCTCATCTAGATGTCACATTCAGCCCCTGGGGTGTCAATTTTTACTTAAATTTGATTTTTGCTCCCAGGCACATCAAACCCTTGCCCAGCAACAGTCGCCAGTAATAACTAAGGATAACACCCAGGGGAAAAACAAACCATATTAAACAAGGGAAAATGCAGACAAAAACACAGAAAAGGAGCTGTGTCCTCTACATACAAAAAAGAAAGAACATTTATGGTGGGTACCAATTTTTATATTTCTTCTGTTGCATGTGAAGGATGCAGTAACTGGACTTCTTTATTCTAAATAATTTCCCAGAGCAATAGGAAGTAGGGTTGGAGTAAATAGGCATAAAATAATTTAGTATGTAAATGGCTGCAAAAGAACCAGTACTAATGTACAACAGCAAGAACTTACAACCCAATGCAGTGCTAGCTGACCACAGCTTGTCAATTATATAAAACCTTGAGAAGTTTTTTAATATCATAACTCAGAGGCAACATCTAGTTCATATCTACTTACACCTGATCAAGGAAATTACAAAATCCCCAGAATCATCAGAGTAAGATAAAGCTCTCATTGGTTTCCAAGATGCTTTGCAGGGATTTGAAACAGGATCTTGGATTAAATTTCGAGTCCATAGGCACTACAAGATATTATCTGTATTGGATGGATTATTAAACATTGTATTGACTGGATTAGAATTAAATGGATTAGCCAGTAGAAATTAGGTAATCTGAGTCTGAATTAGATGGACAATTGGACACAATGAAAACAAAAAACTTTCAAAAATGGGATAAAATGTGGGTTTTCCCTTCAAATTCTGTTGAGCATTTAGTCTAAACCAGAATCATAATCATAATAATTATTCACTGTCTTTCAAATGAGGTTTATTTAAAGAAAAGGCTAAGAATAATTACCCATCTGTGTCTGTAAGAATTTCAGGTGTCTGCCATTAATCACAGAGAGCGTTGGAACAAAGGGTTCCCATAAAGTGAGATTCTCAGTAAATAGTTTCAGACCTCACATACAGCACTTGCAAACTAAATCATTGTGATAAATACACATGCAAGGTTTCCCTTTGTGTAGAAGTTCTGCTTATTCAATTCATTTCAGATATTCTTTCAGGGTGAAAACATTTTGTACCTCTGAGTGTTTAAACCTTGCTCTCGTCCTCCTGTAGGCTATCACCTCTCATAAGGGCCAATTAAATAGAAATGGAATTACTGTGGTTGAATAGCCTAGAAGTGGAAAATAAAAATCCCTAGCATAGCAGAACGCTTAAGCTACGCTGATGAAAAATCAAGAGAGCTACCAGTACCGCACAGTTATAGATACTATCGAAAATGAGGGTGCCTACTGAGACTCCCCCAGGAAAAGAATGCATGACCCTTTGATGGATCCTAACTTAGACTATCCCCTAAATTGGGCGTTGGTACATAATCATGCTCTTTTAATTCCCTACTGGTTCCGGGTTGAGGCCACCCCCGGTATGTTCGGCGAGCATTTGATTGTGACCACACTACTTTTAAGTTAAAAGAAGTTTTAGCTTCACATTTATTTCACAATTTCATATACCATAACATTTCATTACAAGAATATACGATATTCCATGATCAATAAGACTGATTATGCCATTGAGGTGACCCTTCACTCACGCTTTCTCTTATTTTTAATCATACATGAATCTTCCACAAACTATCTTAATGACGGGCAGACATGTTTCGCCACTCTTTATTATTTATTCTCAGTGCCCTTATGAGGAGAAATAAGAGATCAGAGTGTATATATATGAAATATCATCATAGTGGTTCTTAATGCATTTTATATTTAAAAATGATTTCAATCAATACCTGTGTAAGCGTGTATGCATAAGCAATCAATCTTCATCGAATTGCAATCTGATAAATACATTTACATTGCATCACTGTTTGTTCACCACCAGGAAGGATGTGGTAAGGACACCTTCATAAAATATTCTTGGTCAAATAGCCCTTAGGAAGATTGCAAGCCACAATTAACCCTCATCTATTCATTGTTTAAAAGTCACTTCTATTGAGTGTCAACACTTATTTATTTGCATTTGTGAAATAATTAGATTATCTTAGAAGGGCTTTGCAATATATCCCAGGGGGAGTAATGGCACTTAGTGCCGCGCTTTAAAAGGTTGTCTTGCTAAGAAACCTATAGGGTTGGAACATAATATTACCTCAGGTTAGATAAATATTCTCGTGCAGCCTATATAGGTCCTTTAAGCAAACTTATTAAAAATATTTGCAAAAGCTACTGTACCTTTAAGAATCGATAGCCACGTGTGCGCAGTGTGCGCTGGTCAGCCGGCACTTGCCCCACGTCCTGCTCCCCCAGAGCTCTCCTGGCTCTGATCTTGCTTGTGTGTCTATAGGTGAGAGACAGCCGCGCCGGTGACTTTTATATATGCGCTCCGGCGCCTGGAGCGCACCGCCCCCCCGGGGCGTCTGATGCTGGAAGTGACGCGGTGCGCTCCACGTGCCGGAGCGCACCCACCGCCTGTCGGATCTCTCCGAGAAAGGTGTGGATGGGAACTAGAGGCCCGTAATGTTGTATTGGCCAATACAACATTATGGGCCTCTAGTTCCCATTCTTGCCATCTTTTAAAGAGCATCCCCTATGGGGAATATATTCGTGCCCGCAGTAATTGCAGCACCCTCGAATCGTTCCAAAAGGAGGCAGACAATATACGTATGAGATTATCTGAAAGAGGTTATAGACAACCCATTCTGTCATTCACACAAGAGAATACGCCAAATAGTGAAAAAACATTGGCCAATTCTGCTTAACGACATCCATCTGAAAACGTTCCTTCCCGGAGAACCAGCTATAATTTTTAGAAGATCCCAAAACTTAAGAGACAGATTAGTGCACAGCCACCGCAATATAAATAGAAAAGAGGAGTGCTGTAAGCAGAAAGGATGTCAGGAATAGCCTTGTTACGTCTGTCTAGTTGGACTGTTTCCCTTAAGTTTCCCTTAGTTAAGATGGCGGATTGTGTCTCAGCTGGGTGCCATCTTACTTCCTGTCATATATATAAACCTCTCAGGCCTGTTGCTCAGTGCTTGAGTATTGTGTTTGACTTCCTGCTTGTGCAGTTCTCTAGCCTGGAACTTACTCTCTGGTTTGTTCCTCCTCTTGCGGTTTGCCCTGCAAATCCTTGCTTCCCTGCTGCTGACCCGGATTGGACTTTGACTCTGCATTGATCTGCTTCCCTGTTGCTGACCCGGATTGGACTTTGACTCTGCTTTGATCTGCTTCCCTGTTGCTGACCCGGATTGGACTTTGACTCCGCTTTGATCTGCTTCCCTGTTGCTGACCCGGATTGGACTTTGACTCCGCTTTGATCTGCTTCCCTTTTTGGACTTTGACCTTCTGCGCATTGGCCTAGTCTCTGCCATTGGACTCCAGCAGTATTCACCAGTATCGTGACAAAGGAACTTACCGCTGCGGCTGCTGTAATGTGTAGGTACATCCAAGTAGGCCCGAAAGTAACGTTACAAGGGAAGGGCGAATTTAAAATTAAACATTACATTAATTGCCAGTCAACAGATATAGTTTATCTTCTAACATGTGGCTGTGGATGCTTTTACATTGGAAAGACCAATCGCCAGCTCAGACGGCGTATATATGAACACCAATACAATATTAGAACGGGCAAAAGATACCAGTGAGCCGCCATTTTGCAACACGACACAATAAGGACCCTAGTTGTTTAAAAGATCAGGGACTTGATCGAGTCCATCATTCCCAGAGGGGGGTGATATCTGTAAAACCACTTTACAGGCGGAAACGAGATGGATATATAGGCTAGGGGCATCCCGATTTCCAGGGCTCAATGATAGTCTGAGCTTTGCCCCATTTTTATAATCGATTTGTCCATCTGAAATCCATCAATTGGTCTGTTATACACAGCATAAACAAACTAGGCATTAGGGAAAATGTTGATTGCTCATATGTGTGATGTAATACCGACCAATACCTGCAGTAAAGTAGCAGGCGTTATCCGCAGAGGTTGATACCATTAGCAAATATGTAAAAAAAGTATACCACAATGAAATGTGAACTGAGAAGGACTTGGAAGGACACCTGTTAGTGACCAACAAAAATATGAGGAGTGTAGCTTACACTTGGTTGTGGCTCGCCGGTAAACAACCATAGGAGGTTATTATTTAGGATGAGAAACGGGACTATATTTACCTCGGGCAGATGTAAGTGCAACACAAAAAAAACTAGCCCTGGAGGTCTTCCCCTACACACTTTTTGATTATTGTCATGCCGGAATATACTGGGGGGTGAGAAAAGTGATGCCCCTGTGCGCGTCGGAGTTTGGGACGCGCGCATTGGCACATTTTGCGAACCCGTTTTTGTGCAGTTATGATTCAAGTACTTATAAGTCTCTGGTGGATAGAGATTCTGCAGAGAAATAGAAACAATCGTAATTCCCTATATGTCCCAATGTAATTAATGCCCGAATAGGATTATTAATAGGAGATAAACTTATGATTGAATCTTTCTTTCTTTTCCACTTTATTATGGGTGATGAAGGCATGGACGACATGTCAAACTTTGGCAAATATAGTTTTATTTATGGCATTCCAGTAAGCTGTGTCTCAAACGGCGCTGGAGGGACTCCAGTAAAATGGAGTATGAATGGTGCTGGATGGGCTCCAACAAAATGGAGTCACTGCACGGATTAGCAACTAACCGGGAAACACATATCTTTATGCACCTTAAATATCAAATTGTGATATCATCTTATTCCCACCAGTTGACAATGTGATACTGCGGACCGACTACAAAGATAATTATTTAGGCCTACACGGGGCGAAATTAATATCGCTTTCTGTCGGTGCTTAAGGACTCCAACAAAATGGAGTCACGGCGCCGACAGGCCGGTGACGTACCAGGCCATTCCTGGAGAGATCCGATAGGTGGTGGGTGCGCTCCGGCGCGTGGAGCACACCGCGTCACTTCCGGCATCAGCCGCCCAGGGGGGCGGTGCGCTCCAGGCACTGGAGCACATATATAAAAGTCACCAGCGCAGCTGGTTTCTTAGCGACAACCTTTTAAAGCGCGGCACTAAGTGTCATTACTCCCCCTGGGATATATTGCAAAGCCCTTCTAAGGTAATCTAATTATTTCACAAATGCAAATAAATAAGTGTTGACACTCAATAGAAGCGACTTTTAAACAATGAATAGATGAGGATTAATTGTGGCTTGCAATCTTCCTAAGGGCTATTTGACCAAGAATATTTTATGAAGGTGTCCTTACCACATCCTTCCTGGTGGTGAACAAACAGTGATGCAATGTAAATGTATTTATCAGATTGCAATTTGATGAAGATTGATTGCTTATGCATACACGCTTACACAGGTATTGATTGAAATCATTTATTAATATAAAATGCATTAAGAACCATTATGATGATATTTCACATATATACACTCTGATCTCTTATTTCTCCTCATAAGGGCATTGAAAAAGCCAATAAAGAGTGGCGAAACATGTCTGCCCGCCATTAAGATAGTTTGTGGAAGATTCACGTATGATTAATAATAAGAGAAAGCGTGAGTGAAGAGTCACCTCAATGATATAATCAGTCTTATTGATCATGGAATACAGTTATAGATACATAATACTTGTATTTGTAAAATACATATGCTAATCAAGTTAAGACTTTGTAAAACCCCTTCATTCTGCTCAGAATAATAACCCTCTAGACAAAAATAACCAATAATTTGTGTTAGAGACAAAAAATACTTCCTGAGAAAATGTTAAAAATGATAGTGCCTGAGAAGGGCATGGGATAGGGGCCCTATCCCCTACAATGGTTCGCGGATTACCTTACTTCCGGATCTCGCCAGACGCACCCTTCACATGCGTCGCCTTATGAGACCATTGTTGGAGTCAATCAAGTCGGTTGGAGCGGCATATAGATGGGGCCACCCATTCCATCTGGTGGTCACGAAGAGAGGCCGATCGTTTGTTCTGCGGTCGCACTCGCAGCTTCCGGACCTCTTCAGCTTCTTGGAGATCCCGAGTATACCAGTGGACGACTGGCTGGCGCCCGATGTGGGGGTCCCTGGAGAACAGGGAAGACGTCCGCCTCCTAGAGGACCCAGGCCGCAGAGGAATAGAATCAGGGACGGCGGTCGCCGGCAGGCTATCTAGATCAGCTGAGGACATCACGGACGCGATGCAGCCCGATCTGCCTTCACCAGGTTTGCCTCCGGTCCGGGGCGCGCGGGCCCTGCGCTCACGGCCTCGGAACAGTTTTTTTTTGTAGAGCCCCGTTCCTCTTCCCCCCTTGCCTGGGACCCGTTGTGCGGGGGTCAAACCGTGGAACTGAGCCCTGCGTGCTGGACTGCAACCGCACGGAGCGGAGTGCGTGGTCGGCCATCCTTTCTTCATCCACGGATGGGGTGCCGGGGGGCGCGGGTACGCTGGGGGGGGGGCGGCGCCGGACATGGGCCGGCGTGAATGAGCGCCATCGGCCCGTGGACGGCGTGGCCTGCCCTGGCTCCTGTGGCCGGCCCCTGGGGGGGTGGGGGGGGCTGGGGTGTGGATAGATGACTTGGTGGGGGTAGGAGGGGGCGACCCATCCTGCCGATGAACGAAGACGTGTTCCGGTGGCTTTCGCGTTTGGCGGGCCTGGGGATGGGAACTTCCCGGTCTCCCGAAGCCGTCTAACCCCTCAGCCGGAGGGGGGATGGCGGGAGGGGGTTGGGAACCTATTATTGATGACTGTTATGAATACAAAGTTGTTTTACTGCTCAGGTTAAAGTTTAATGGTGTTATTGAATGGTGAAGATGTTTACCGGAGGCTTAGCACTCTGGAGAGGTGGACTCCCATAGCGTGTGTATAAGATAGAAGCATCTCCTTGCCCGCGGCTATGGCTTTCCACTTCCCCCCAGTAGGCCAGAACGCTCGACTCTTATAAAGAGGACCAAGGGAGCGTTATTGCTAACGTTAGCATTAGCATTTAGTACCTGTTTGTTCTTATTGTTATTTGTTTTTGTAGTCTTTCCCCCTCTATTTAGAGACCCCTAGTGTCACAACCCCCCCTTCCCTCCCCTCTTCCTGGTCCATCATCCCTATCCCCCTAGGGGCGCGTGGACAATGGCAGAGTTGGTGGTCGGCTCATTTAATGTTAAAGGGCTAAATGTCCCGGAGAAAAGGTCACAAGTGTTATACGATATGCATAAACACAAGGTTGCCATTCTGCTTCTCCAAGAGACGCATTTTAAAGAGGGGCATATTCCAAACATTAGGAACAGATATTATCCTACCTGGCATCATGCACCTAATCCCAATACCAAAGCAACAGGGGTATCAATTGCTATCCATAAGTCTCTTCCCCACAAGATCGTAGAGGTCAGGACAGACCCCAACGGACGATTCATATTCCTTAAAGTGGAATTGTATATGAAAATGTACACCATAGTGAATATTTATGCCCCTAACACTGACCAGGTGGGCTTTTGTGTAAGAGTTCTGAGGATGTTGGAGGGGTTCTCGGAAGGCACCTTGCTAGTGGGAGGGGACTTTAATATCTCCATGCAGCCTGAGTTAGATTCCTCCTCCGGGGTGTCGGCAGTGTCCCTAAGCAAACGAAACAAACTGAAAAAAGTGCTGACCGATATGCAGTTGGTGGACTCGTGGCGGGCCCTGCATGGACGAGACAAGGACTTTACGTTCTTCTCTTCTGCTCGGAAATCCTAAAGCAGAATAGATTATCTATACTTGAGTCACCACGCCATGGATTGGGCTCCACAAGCGCGGATCGGCCAGATTTTGTGGTCGGACCATGCGCCGATATTCCTTTCTGTGTGTCTACCCGGGCTCTACCCGAGGTGCTGGAATTGGAAGCTCAATAATAATTTGCTGGGGGACGCTGTCTGCATGTCGGGGGTTAGAGAAACGATCAAAGAATTCCTGAGGAATCATACACAAGACCCTACACCCCTTCCATATCAATGGGAGGCTTTGAAATGTGTAGTACGGGGGGAGTTTATTAAGCATGGGACCAGGCTGAAAAAGCAGCGGGCCACCTCAATCCGGGATACTATACAGCTCATTCAATCCTTAGAACGGGACCATAAAAGGAACCCAACAAATGTCTTGCTCCTCGACTTGTTGAAGGCTAGGGAGAAGCTGCAGGGATTATATAGTCAGGCGTATCTAAGGTTTAGGGAACATCAGAAGGCCATCTATTATGAATCAGCCGACAAAAGTGGGAGACTACTAGCCAGGGCGCTACACCCTAGAAACGTGACCACCTATATACCCAACGTCAGGGGACCACAAGGGCATATGACTATGGTGCCTTCCCAGATAGTAGACGCGTTCAAGGACTACTACCAATCCTTATATAATTTAAGGCAGGATCAGACCACCCCGATATCTGCAGACCCTCCGGAAGATGTGGTTAAATATGTACACGATACTTCTCTTCCCTCCATTCCTAAGGAGGAGGCGGAGGCACTAGAGGAGCCCTTTTCGGTGCACGAGGTGGCCAAGGCAATTAGAGAGACGCCACAAGGTAAAAGCCCGGGGGCAGATGGCTACACCCCCAAATTTTATAAGCAGTTAGCTCCTGAGCTACTTCCCTTCCTGGTCAGAGTGTTTAATTCTATAGGCCCTAAATGCGGGTTCCCGGGGCAGTCTCTAGAGGCCATTATTACGGTCCTACCTAAGCCAGGGAAGGACCCCTCTTTGTGTAGCAGTTACAGACCAATATCACTAATTAATGTAGATATTAAACTATACGCTAAAATTATATCTTCCAGGCTCCAGCCGTTACTTCCAGGAGTGATAAATCTGGACCAGGTGGGGTTTGTGCCGGGGCGGGAGGCACGGGACAACACCAACAAGGTATTGAATCTGATTGCATATGCAAACTCCAATAAGGCACCTGCGTGCCTGTTATCGTGTGATGCGGAGAAGGCATTCGATAGAGTAGATTGGATGTTTCTCAAGGCCTCTCTCCAGCAGGTTGGTGTTGGTCCGTCCCTCCTGTCCAGGATATTGGCACTATATTCCGGGCCCACGGCGAGGGTAAGGGTGAATGGTCTCCTCTCATCGGCCATTAAGGTTAGGAACGGGACGCGGCAGGGTTTCCCGCTCTCTCCATTGCTGTATGTTATTACAATGGAACATCTAGCAGTGGCCATACGGCAGAATCCTGATATCCGGGGCGTGGTAGTGGGAGATCGTGAATATAAAGCCTCCTTGTACGCCGACGACCTGCTGCTGCATCTGGGAGCCCCTTTGACCTCCTTTCCAGTGGCCCTCAAGGAATTTGAGGCTTTCGGGCGTGTGAGTAATTTTAAAATTAATTACTCGAAGTCGGAGGCTCTGAATGTCTCCCTCTCGCAGCAGGCGGTAAGACAGTTGGAATCCGACTTTTCATTTAAATGGCAGCCCCACTCCATAAAATACCTTGGCGTACAGGTGTCCGCTGACCTGTCTCGCCTATACGAACTCAACTACTCCCCCCTGCTCCTGAAGACGTTGAGCGAGCTGAATGCGTATAATAAAAGGCAGTTCTCTTGGTTTGGGAGGATTAATGTGTTAAAAATGGATATTCTCCCCAAATTCCTCTATTTTTTTCGAACGATCCCTATATATCTACCCAATTGCTTTTTCAGGAGGCTGAGGACGGCATTTTTGAGATTTGTGTGGGGCACGGGGAAACCCCGGATAAGATTTAGCACGCTGACTAGGCTTAAACCAAATGGTGGGGCGGGACTCCCCGATTTGAAAACATACCATGCAGCAGCTATGACTCCCAATCTCTCTACCGTGGGGTGGCTCTCTCCCCAAACGACAGAGAGACACTCTCCCATTTTTGGCAGGGCAATTTCTGAGGGTGTGGGACAATATGACTAGGCGGGGAGAGGTGATTCATAGGCCCGGCCCATTGACTCCACTTTTTGATAATTGCTCCTTCGCTCCAGGCGTACAAGCCAGGAGTTTCCTGGCGTGGGAGGCGTCATCTAATGTTACTATAGGGGACATTATGGCCTCGGGCAGGTTCCCCACGTTGGAAGAGATGAGGCAAGGCGCACCGGGTCGGCGTATTTCTTGGCTCCTGTATAATCAGCTGAGGGCCTTTATAAAATCCCAGAGCCTCGCGGATCGAGGCGTCAGGCCTTTAACGCAGTTGGAACACACACTGACTCGAGCCCCCCCCGGATAAACATGCGGTCGCTGTCTTATATCGTACAATGCTGGGGATCAGGCATTGTTCGCCACCGGGATTTATTAGAAAATGGGAAAAGGAACTGGGTGTACAGTTAGACAACGAGGACTTAGACAAGATTTATTTATTCACCCATAAACTCTCGACCCCATGTGCAGCGCAGGAACGGAATTATAAGGTTTTGACCCGGTGGTATAGATGCCCGGCGGATATTCATAAATACAATAAGTCCAGCTCTGATAGGTGTTGGCGGTGCTCGAAAGAGCTTGGCACCATGCTACATATTTGGTGGGGTTGCCCTACTGTCAGGAACCTTTGGGAGAGGGTCGTGGCAACCTATAATTCCATTGTGGGAGAGTCAGTGCAGAACACCCCGCAGTTGGCATTGTTGTCTCTGCTTCCTGGGTCCATTTCTAGGAACAAAAAGGGGGTCCTGAGGCACTTCATTACAGCAATGAGAACAGTCATTCCAAGACATTGGAGGTCTACGGTCCTGCCGACGTTCGTGGAGTGGGCCCGGGAGGTTGAGGGCATACGCAGAATGGAAGAGATGATTATGGAGGCCAGGGGCATGCAGGAGGCACACACGCTGACCTGGGCGGCGTGGATTGATTACAGGGATAATCGCTTATCCTCTGAAGCACCATAGACGGTGATTGGCCACGCGCTTCTTCCGCGTCCCTTACCCTAATCCCCCCTTTCCCCCTTGCTCCTTCCCTCCCCTTCCTAGTGTCTCTTTAGTTCCTTCTCTAATCCCTTCTCTACCTCTATTTCCTTCTTCGTTATCACTGGAGGTCTGCAGGGGACATGGTAAGCTTTACCCGCTCCCGCTCGCATCATTGCTGCTCTGATGAGATCGGATGATCTGTAACTGGGGCGGTCCTCTGGACCCTCAGACTGGCCCCATGGGAGACCGCGATGGACGGGGGGGCGGGGGTTGATTTCGTTTTGAACATTACTGTTCTCGATGTGTAATAGTCGAACCTGCAGTCCGACATGTCTATGTTAGACTATCATTCCTGTCATTGTTATCTTGCTATGTTTTAATGTACACTGTTAACCCTGAAAACTTGAATAAACTTATATTATACAAAAAAAAAAATGATAGTGCCTTTGGATGTAATTCAAAACAATCCATCCAGTTTTATTCCAAATTTCTGTTTATCGTCTGCTCCTACTACTGTACCTTGCTGGTTACGGCATTGCAAAATGTGATTTACCTTTAGTAAAGAACCTTCTTCTACCCCATCATGGTAGCGTTGCATTTTCCATATGAATAAATGAAGCCCCATCAATGTTATGCTTAACAGCTGGTTCCATTTATCTGTTATGGTTCTTGCCTTTGCATTTTCTTAATGTATATTGATTCAATCCCCCTAAAGACATCTCTTTTCAAATTAAACATGTTACATTTCATACCTTCTCTGCTTTCGTGAAAACTTCCTTTAGCTTTGATTGCGGCACTCGTTTGCTGTGGCATAATTTCCACAACCTTCTACAATGTCACATTTATTTCTATCCAAGTTACACTAATTTTCCTCCAAGATCTTTAGTTGATGATTGGAGATTTGGACCACTGTCACAAACACATAACAAACATTCCCAATGGTTTTCAGGTCTGGACAATCCATCTGAGCCTGATGAATCCTAGAATTGTAATGCTGGAAAATGGAATATGGAATATTAGGGAGGAAAAAAATACATTGATGGAATTACTTGGTAATTCAGTATATTCAGATAGTCAGCTGACCTAATGATCACACAATGTCACTAAACTTAGACATGACCAACTGCAGCAACCCCAGTTCCCCTGCTTGAACTAATCAGCCTGGACACTAGGCCTAGGGTCTGGTAGCCCAGGGCTCAGAGGCCTTTACTCACATCCCTTTATTGCGGTACCTGGGGTGCGGAGGTGTTCAGAGCCTATGCTATTCCTTCATTCAAATTTATACATGGCTTTGGGAAAAGACACGACCACAAAATTATGTGCATGTGTAAACATGACACAGGGTTGGTAGATACACTTGAGTCCTCCAAAGTGGGTTCAGGGTGTTTTCCAGGGACAGGGCAAGGTACTCACACTTGTAGTGGTCACTGGTGGTCACTCTTGACTCCGGTAAGCAGGAGAAGGAGTGTAGTTTTAACTGAGGAATCCTTGCATCACAAATGACTCTGCATTACACTTCAGGTCTCCCTTATGTCCCAAACTTCAGCTACTCTGTGGGTGGCAGGATCTCCACCTGCACCGGCTGCTGGCCAGTCTGGGCCCCCAGCTACTCCTGGTCACTCCACTACATTAAGCTGCTATTACCAGGGCCCACATCCCAGGAATGGACTTCAGGGATCATCCTTCTCACATCTCTCATCTCAGTCTGACTAGAACTCTCTAAAACCCCCTAGCCCCACCCCCTCTGTTCCTCTTATACCCTCTTCACATAAATCTTATTCTATTCCTTATCCTATGGAGGCATCTTGTGGCCTCCTAATGTAATTACATTGATGTAATATTACATCTGTAGCTTAATCTAATCCACCTTCCTCCCAAGGTTTTCCCAGGGCATCCCCTCATTCTCCGGAGACCCACCCACCACCTGACCAGGGGACTTATTATTGCGCTTATTAATTTATTTATTTACTGTAAATAGATAAACATAACACCAGTCATGTTTGTCACATATGTAACATACTAGATGGCAGTGATAAAACTAAGAAATTTATTCAGGTCTTGACTGTAAGCTGTTTTGGTATTTGTAGTACATATTTTGATGTTGCAGCCTGGTGTGCTTTTGCTTTTTTATAGTTTTAAATAATGGGACAAGCATCCACTGCAATCAGCTTAACCCTTTCAGTGACAAGCAGTAGATTCTGCATGCTTGCTTCTACTCCACTTAAGTGCCAAGCACGTAGAATCCCACCTGCTACAGTAAAAAAGTAAAAAAAACACTCACCTGACCCCTTGTTCTATCCGGCAGGGTCTCCTCTTCATCTGGGGGGGCTTCGATCCCCCACCTAGGCCCCCCCGGCTGCAGGGGAGTGCCCAGAATAGCCACCCCCCGCTGGAATTACATGTAAAAAAAATATATAAATACAAATGATATTTACTCACCTCAGTGTCCAATCGCTCCCGCCGGGTCTTCTCTTCACCAGGGGGGGCTCCGATCACCCCCCCTGGCTCTTCAGCTTCAGGGGAGGGCCTGACAGGCCTCTCCCCCTCCTCTCCCGATGGGCGCCGCCATCTTGCCGGGGGCGGGGCTTATGACGCAACTCACCTGGGCTCCTCCTGGATCCCGGCTGTTGTTCTTTCAGATGCGATCCTCTGCCCCTCTGCTCCTGTAGCCAGCGATGATCGCATCTGTCATCGCATCGAGGGACACAGGAGCTGACGATCAGAGGTGAGTAAAGTAAAAAAAAAAGTTTATATTTTTAAATAAAGTAATTTTAAATGTGTGTGCTGTGTTTTTTTTTTACTCTTAACCCTTTGTGAACTGGTAAGGGATCCATGAGATCCCTATACCAGTTCACAAGGCTGGGGCTGGCAAGTCACCTGCAGCTAGCGGGTGACTTGCCGTTAACCCCCAGCCCCCCAAATTACCTGCCTCCCCAAAGGCCAGACGGGAGCAGAAGGGCCAGGGCCTCACAAAGGCTATGTGGGCTTGTAGCCTGCAGGGCCAGGGGCCGCCAAAGCTGGTCCCTGCGCCCTGTTCTACAAGCCCTGCATAGCTGGCCCTAGGCCGGTTATGCTGGGTAGGGGGGGACCGCACACCATTTTTGGGGGGATTTTTAAGGGTTTTTAACCCTTAAAATTCCAAAAAAATGGGGTCCCGTCCCCAGGAGGGGGGACCCTATGTCATTTTTTTTTTTTAAATTAACCTGTCACCCAGCAGGTAAAAAAGGTTTCCAGCAGCAGCAGGAGCGCTGAAGCCAAAGTGATCAGTGTGGGACACGGTGCATCAGCATGGGACGCGGTGCTCCGCAATCGATGAGAGGTAAGTATTAAGAAAAATTATATATTTTTTTACTTTGTGTGTGTTTTGTTTACATTTTACCCTTTGTGAACTGTACGGGATCTATGTGACCCCTATACCAGTTCACAATGCTCTGGCTCTGGCAAGTCACCTGCGGCTAGCGGGTGACTTGTCATTAACTCTGAGCCCCCCCATTACCTGCCTCCCCAAAACCCAGGGGGGGGGGCAGAAGAGCCCGTGGCCATAGGCTATGCGGGCTTGTAGCCTGCAGGGCCAGGGGCCACCAAAGTTGGCCCCTGCGCCTTGTACAAACCCCCATAGCTGGTCCCAGGGCTGGTTATGCTGGGTAGTGGGGACCTCACGCCATTTTTTGGAGGGATTTTAACCCTTAAAATTTCCCCCCAAAATATGGGTCCCCCTCCGCCGGGAAGGGGGACCCCACAACAATTTTTTTTAAATTAACCCTTTATAGTGTGGATAGTAGTTGTATTTTATTTGTAAATGTTATAAAGTGCTCTTTTTAGTTTGGGGGGTCTCCTAGACAGTAACGGGGGGCTACCGATACATATGTGGTATCGTTGTAATCAGAAAAATTGGGGCTTTCACATGCAATATGGTTTTCTTTAGTAAAATAAATTGTTTATTTAAAATAAATGAGACAATTTAAAATAAATAATATTTTTTTATTTTTTTTTACTTAAAAATATTTTAAAAAACTTTTACCTTGTTCTTTCTTGTTTGTATATTGATATATTATATATTGATGATAGGAAAAGGTGTTTTTTATTCTGCTTTTGTATACATTTTTTAGGGAAACCCTGTGCAACCAAAGAATTCTTTGAGGGATTACTTCCAGAAAAATGAGCCCACTACAAGCTGTGTACACTTAGAAAGCTTACATTTTTTAATTTTTTGCACATATTTTACCCAAAAATATTGGGAATACACCTAAAAAATGACAAACAAGACATTTCATGTTAAAGCCCGGACTCTGCTGAAAAAAACAATATATAATTTCCCTGTGAAATCCCTGGAAATCCCTTCAAAAAACACAGTTGAACATATGGAGTGCAAAATAGTGCAAAATGGCCTGGCAACAAGGGTGACAAAATCTCCAGATAGGCTGGCAGCGAAAGGGTTAAACTACAGTAATGCATTTCCAAAGCTCTGGTGTTTTTCATTTTTCTTTATTTCTCCTTTTTTTTTACCAATACTACTGTATATACTGTGCCGTGAGCTCAAATGAGTGACACCATGAACCTGACTTACTAACCACTTAACTCGTATTCTCCTTTTGCGAGTATTCACATTGTTTGCCGCATTTACCAAAGTGTTTGCCCGACTACGCCCGTGCTGTATTCAGCACTAGTTCAGAGTAGCTGGGCTAAGACCAGTGAACACTTGAGCAGTTTTTTCCAGCAAACAAAATTGGAATCAATATTTGTTCTGACATGATTGTGTATTTATTAGAATTTTGCATCTATAACAAATATAGCAGGGTGCTGGACCATTTGGCTGCCTTGGTAAGAAGTCCTCGATCGACCCTATTACCTTTAGTTTTTCCCTTACCTAGACTTTTTTTTCTATATTTTATGGTTAGTTATTAGCTAGTTAGTTGTTAGCAAGAATTAGAAATGCTGTGCGGATCACAGGCAAGGCTAAATCCACATTAGGCAGGAGCCAGGCTAGACAGGGGTAGGAGTAAAGGTGGTGGCGACCTCATGCCTTGCTGCCACCCACATGTGAGGTGGGCCTCGGATAATTGTCCTCTGCTGCCCCTCACCTGCATAGATCTGTAGCCCTGAGGATCAGACTGTAGCCCTTTGGATCGGCCGAGGATGCTTACCCCCATTGCCAAGCGTACCGTAGGTCCTCAACCCCAGAACAAGAAAAATTAGGTGGGCAGACCTGGTTCTTTGTACCACGGTGACAGATCCTCTGCTGCCCCACCGGTCCATTGCAGCTGGAGGAGTCCCCTCTGATGCCTCTGTGTTGGATGTGGCCTTACGGGGCCACCAGAGAAGTGCTGCTGCCTACCGCTGCCTCAGGCCTCCGATCCACTGCTGCCAGTGAATGCATGAGCGCGTACTGCTGCGGTCTCTCTGAACTACCGGTAGCTGTTCCCACAATAATTTCCCTGTATGTAACCCCCGGCTAACACCACTCTGTCGCCGATGACTGGTGTGTGCCTGAATCCACAGTCTCTGGGGCATTCCTGACTCCTGTCACTCTGCTGCTGCTGCCAGTTGAGCCCCTGCATCCACTGCTCCCCAGTCGCTATTGTGCTCCCTGCAATGCCTCTGCTGCCCAGGTCCTCTACTACACAGCAATTTGTGTGATGAATGACACTCTGATGCCCTCTTCTGCAAATCCCCTGGAGTTTTATCTATCTTTGATGTCTGCCCATGCTGTTTTACTGTAAAACACAAGGAAAAGTACACTTTGCTGCATAAAACTTGTCCTGCTGAACCGCCCCACCATGTGACAGTTTTTATTCTTCCACATTGTGTACAATCAGCAAGGCCACTGGTCACTGTTAAAGCCCCCCCACAAATAACCCGTGGACTTTGGATGTCTGCCGCCAAGCACACCTGTCTCATACACTCAAAGCTGCTCTAATAAGCGTAGAAATACAGACGCCCCAAGAGGAAGCACCATGGTTGGGTTCTGGTGCTAAGACACATTGAGTGGCTAGTGCCAAAAGCAGGAGACACAAGTGAAGCAAAAGATCAGAAGCCTTGGTGAGGCTAAAGAAGAGAAACTTTTGTGCACCACTCCCATCTTTGCATCTAGCCAACCTACACTCTCTACCAAATAAAATTGCAAATATGTCAAAATGCTGTAAGTTGACTTCACCTCAGCCTTTAATAACAGCAAACCTGCCACAGGAAAATATTGGTTCCCTCTGTTCCCCTGAGTATTTGTGATTGGCTATGGAACTTCCTGAAGAATAGAACAAAATGTGGGAAAATAGGATCCATAACATCCAGCATGAGATTAACGAGTATAGGAGCATTGCAGGGCTGCGTATTGTTCCCTCATTTGTTTTCACTATATACAAATGATTTTATCTCTACAGAGAAGTCAGTCAAATTTCTGAAGTTTGCCAATGACACCACCACTGCATGCCTCATCACTGATGAGGACAAGTCTGCATACTGCAAAAAGGTCAGCAAACTTGGCCAGTGGTGCAAGAACAGCAACTTGATTCTCCACACATCAAAGACTGTGGAGATGTTAATAGACTGCAGCCCCCCCCCCCCCAAAAGCCATATCCTATTTACATTAAGGGGGGGGCGAATAGGGTTATGGAAACAGCTACAGCCTCCTCAGAGTGGTTCCCTTTGGTTGCTACCCTTACTATTATGGCTATACCCTCTGGATTTCCCCTCTTTAGTACTTTAGTACTGTGAACAACACTAATTGCCTCACATTAGCTATTCAAACTTACTGATTTCACTTGTGACATTTCATTCATGGTCAAAAACATTTTGTCAGTTTTATTACTGCTTCTGACAAATTTACTGATATGCCCCCCAGACCCATAGATACATACACACCCAAACAGATATAGAAATGCAGAAAAGAGAAAAGCCAGAGAGATGTAAAAAAAATAGAAAAACAATACAGGGAATATAAGGAAGGAAGGAAAAGAAAGACTGATGTAAAGTGGAGAGAAGGTGGAAAAGAAAAATAGAAGGTAAAAAGAGGAAGATGCAATGAAAGTAAAAAGAGAGTGAGATGGAAGGAATGAGTTAAAGAAAAATGGAATGCAAAGAAGTACATAGAGAGTGTAGAAAGATGGTCAGTCAGATAAAAGGAAGGCAAAAAGGGAGAGTGACAGTAGACAAAGATGGAAAGAAAGTGACATTAATAGGGGATTAAAATGAGAGGGAAAAAGTGGAAATGCAGATAAATAAAGGTAGGAAGAGGGGGGAATGGTGGAATAGAGAAAAATTAGGAAACAAGAAAATATTAAGGAAAGGTAAGAGTGGAAGACATAGAGAGGAGACAAGGATCAATGAAAATGTGACAAGAGATAGAGAGAAGATGGGAAAAAGAAAGGGCAGAACTAGCAAAAGAGGGAGATAGGGAGAGATGCATATGGAATTTCAGCTAATTTAAGCTACTGTAAGAGGGAAATGCTAAGAAAGTTAAACTAAAGAAAGGGAACAAATAAATGTGTAGCAGACAGATAGGGATGTGGGAATGGAAGGGTAGAAGGCGGTTATAGGTGTGTGACAAGAGAGAGGGGGCGAACCTGGGAAAGCAAAGAAAGATCAAATGTGTAAAAGAGAAGGCAGATGGAAGTGAAAATGAAAGCAGGGGCATGTAAATAGTACAAATGAAGAAAGACAAAGGGATCACATAAAGAGTGAAAAAGAGCCAGGAAAGGGAAAGAAAAATGAAAATACTGCAGCTAGCGAAACAAAGAATACTGAGGAAATGTGCCAAAAAGATCGAGAGAGGACTTTGATACATTTGTTGAACACATTAAATCCATTTTCCCCACTATTACCTTCAACCCAGAGGTATCTGAATCACATGTGGCCTTTTTGGATGTAGCAGTCGATAAAGCCCCAGGCGGCTCCATCACGACCGGCCATTATTCAAAACCTACGGATAGGAACACGCTGCTGCGGTATGACAGCGCACATCCCAGACCCCTAGTCAACAGCCTTCCTATATCCCAATTCCTTAGAGTATTCAGAATTAACTCGAACCCTGATACACGTTCATTACAGCTACACCAGATGTTCCAGAAATTCCTGGAACGGGGGTATCCCGAATCGGTACTGTCACAAGCCCATAAACATGCTGAAGAGATATGGAAAGTCGATAAGAGGAAGGATAAACGTATCGAGGAACGAGTCCCATTCATGCTTACATTTAACCAGGCCACCCCCACCATCAAACACATTACTAACAAGCACAGATGTATATTATCTTCTGATAATACTTTGTGCCCGGCGATTAAGAAACCGCTACTGCAGGTTTACCAACGTAATAGAAATCTTAGAGACTCCTTGGTCAAAGCGGATCCTGTGGAAAAATATCGTAAAAAACCCATCAAACTCACCACCCGTACAGGTTGTTTTCGCTGCAATACCTGCAACGTATGTAATTCACTCATCCTTGGTGAGTTCACCCACCCACATACTGGACAGCGGTTTAAAATCCACGGTATATTCTCCTGCTTGACTGACTATTGTGTCTATCTACTGAAATGCCCGTGTGGCCTCCTTTATGTAGGCAAGACAATTGGACACTTTAAGAAGCGGTTTCAGCAACAACGCAGCGATGTTCGCACTAGTATTAAGTCTGGACTCTCCATTTGCCCTAAGGAAGCGACGTTCCGTCGCGTAAAGCGTAGACTGGGGGAGGGGTGCGGTGACGGCTGGCACATGTAAGATTTATGGTTGGTTGTCCCTCTTGTTAACCTGCTGTGTCCCTTGGTATGGTCATTTTTCTTACCTTTTATGCATATTACACTGCTTAAATTTTTCTTGTACTTGGTCACTTTAGCACTTATAGTATCATTAGAGTTGTTTATTAATTGTATATATAGCACATAGCACTTTTTGTTTGAAACACTAGGAATCAGGCAGTTTTCATAGGAACATATGCTTGATATCTGACCTAGTTAATTGTGCATTACCACCAGCGCCCTTTAGTGGAATGTTGATGTAATCAGTTTTTAATGTATTTTAACCTGTGTAGTGTTTAGATGAATTAATAAAAGTGATTATTGTTCTCATTTAAACCGAGTGGTGCAGATTGTGTCTTGGGGTTGGGGGCTGTGTGGAAGCCTCCTTGTTGTATATATGTGGGATTCAGGTACCCAAGCCTACACACTTCTTTGATTAATTGCTGTTGGTGCGGCCCTTTGCTCTGTATTCAATTTAGACGCACTAGTATTAACAAACATAGGAATGGTGAGACTCTGGACTATGACAAACCGGTAGCACTTCATTTTGTAAAGCACGATCACCAAACCCATGAACTAAGGGGGATAGTGATTGAACATGTGGAAAGACCGCGCCGTAGTGGTGATCATCGCCACCTACCGCTACTCCAGAGAGAGAGACATACTGGATCCACAAATTGGATACCGTTCAACCTAGGGGCCTTAATACATCCTTCGGCTTCACGTGTTACCTGCCACAATGTTAACCTTTGCCACTGTGCCTCTTTGTATTCAGGTTTCCCCCCTTTTTAAAAAAAATAATGTTCTTTTTAGCTAAATGTGTCCCTCTTTCTAAATGTGTCCCTCTTTCTAAAATTGTCCCTCCCTTTTCTAAAACTGTCCCTTTCCCCTCCCCCTTCCCCCCCCCCCCTCTGCTTCCCTCCTCCCTTCTTTTCATCTCTTTCTGTTAGTTTCCATATCTTTTTGTCCCTCCTACAAAAATTGTCTCTACTTTATCCCCCCCTTAATGCCTCCCCTTTCCCCTCCATACTTCACACATCCACCCCTTTTTTCACTCCCCTTTTTTCTAAAATTGTCCATCCTTCTCTACAGCACTGTATACGTATCCCTCTTCTCTATATCCCCTCCATATCCTTCTCCTCTGTATCCCCTGTTCCCTTCTCGCTCCTTTCCCCTGTCCCCAACCCTATTAATTTGCCCGCTTTGTCCCTCTTTCTAGGTCCACACAGGCTCTGTTTCACATTGTCCCTCTTTCTTCCACTCGGCGGCCTTCATCCCTCATGTCACTTTCCCTATCATCCCATTGTCCTTGCCCACATTCTTCTCCATTTGCTATCCCTCCTGATCTGCCTGATGCCCATGCCACAGTCCCCATTTGTAATAATTAAGCGCTGATAGTATGCTTTAATGGGATGCTTTAATGTTTAATGACATGGATTGTTATGGTTACTGCCTGTTCCCAGGAGCCCATAGGCTCATCCTGGCTGAAGGGAGCCGTGCCATACACGCAGCTCACCCTGCGAGCCGCGTCTCCCCAACCCGGGGTCCGCGACTTGTGTGTGGTGAGCTGCCTGTCGAATGTACTGGGGCAATAATACCGCGGATGCCTCTGCGTCATCAGGCTGTCACGTCTCCTGTCCTGCTGACAGGCAGGGAAACTGCTGGCAGTGGCGGGGCTCTCCCAGGTTGGAGCCCTGGTGGGGACAGGTAAGTAGTTACCGCATTATTTTTGTAATTTTTATTGTATATTACACAATCCACAATGCATACAGAATTATGACGTCAGGCGGGAATTTCTAATGTTTACTACTTAAGGGGCTTGTTTTGCACAATTGTTGACAGTCCTCCCTGAGGAAGGGGGATTTGATACCCCCAAAACGTTGGACTTTGTTTATGGACTGTAATGCCGTATATATGGACTTTGCATATTCTGGCATGTTGTATCATTATGCCTGAACTTTAATAGATTCCTTTATAACTTTATCGGAGTGCTGGTCCTTCCTGCTTTTCTGCAATTCAAGCGGCGCCACCGCTGACCGGGCACCCACACCTATCGGATATGTAAGTGTGCACCAGCAACCTTGGACACTTGTACAAAAAGAAAATGAGAGAAAAATATATGCAGGCCTGCTGACCCAGCTTGAAACTTTCCTTCTAAAGGGGTGTCGGAATTGTGTGCTTACATGGGCCACTAGCCTAACTGTAAATATTAGAAGATATACTTAAGAATAGCTCTTAATTGACTTGGCAATTGATATATCGCAAAGACGAATAGTTTTGATTTTAATGGCTCAGCTAAGAATAATACATACAGTCATAGCCTGCTGTTTTTGGTCTGTATGTGCCATGTAAATTCATTCTGTTTTAAGAACACTCTCTCTTATTTGCACACTTGCATAAGGGGTATTTGGTCCCTTTTAGCCCACTATATTAAGCTTAACATGGGCTCTGTTATCCTTGTGGGTAGAAGTGTAAACAATGTTAAAATACAATGTGGTGTCACCTATAGACCCCCAAACATAAGTGAGAAAATAGAGGGTCAGTTGCATAACCAGATATAGCAGGTTTCACAGGCTGGTACAGTGGTGGTGATGGGGGATTTCAACTACCTAGGTATCAACTGGAGACATGGTTCTGCTTCTACTACAAGGGGGAGAGCATTCCTCAGCTTGCTATAAGATAATTATATGAATCAGTTTGTGGAGGCACCTACTAGGGGTGATGCTCTTTTGGATCTGGTAATGTCAAATGATGAGGACATTATAGGAACTATAATAGTCCATGAAAATTCGGGTAACAGTGACCACAATATAGTTGTATTGAACATAATTTGTTAAAAAGGATTTTCTGCCTGGGATTGAAAAACACTGAATTTTAGGAAGGCCAACATCCCCAGGCTCAGAGCTGCACCCCAGGACATAGACTGGGAGCATGTTGAGGAATAAGGATATAGATGCAAAATGGAAGTGCTTTAAATCAATTGTGAGTGCCAATGTTGCAAAATGTATTCCTATGGTTAACAAATATAAACGGCTAAAATTAAACCCCTAATGGTTGACACCTGTGGTTAAATGGTCAATAAAGAACAAGAAAATGGCATTTAAACATTATAAGACTGAACTCCCTTGAAAAGTATAAATTAGTAAATAAAGCGTGTTAGAAAAAAATAAGGTAGGCAAAAGCACAAAATGAAAGAGATGTGGTCAAAGAAAGCAAAACAAACCCTAAACATTTTTTTTTAAATATATATAAATTCAAAGAAAAATAAATCAGAATAGGAAGGCACCCTAATTAATGATAATGAGGAAATCACTGGGGATGAAGAGAAGGCAGAGCTGTTAAATGGATTGAAGAGAGGAGCAAGGAACCAACACAGGAGATGCCACTGATAGCAATTGCCCAAGTATAATACGCAGCAAACTAAACAGGGATATCATCCAAGAAAGACCAAAAAAAATGTAAATGTGAATAAGACTGCAGGACCAGATGGACTTCACCCAAGAGTTCTTAAACCGGACCTTCAGCCTCATTTAATGAAAAGCCCAAACCCTTAACCCTTCTATTGCCAGCCACGTAAATTTTACGTGGCTGCCTCTCCAACTGTTAAACGCCAGCCACGTAAAATTTACGTGCCTGACTTTCCCCAGCAATAAAGTAAAAAGTATTTTAAAAAATCACTTACCTGACCCCTTGTTTGATCCGGCCGGGTCTCCTCTTCAGCCAGAGGGGCTCCGATTGCTGATTGGGGCTCCTCCGGCTGCAGGGGAGGGCCCGGAATAGGGTGCCCCCCCCCGTTTCTGCAGCCGCCGGCATTTGCCTGTAAAAAAAAAAAAAAAAAAAGACAGTTACTCACCTCCGCTCCCGCCGGCTCCCGCCGCCTCTCCTCTTCATGGGGGGGGGCTCCGATCACCCCCCCCCGCTCTTCCGTCTTCTGGAGGGGGCATAACAGCCCTCCTCCCTTTCTGTCCTCCGATGGCGGCCGCCATCTTGGGGCGGGGCCAGATGACGTCACCGCCGGGTGTCATCGGGGCACCCGGCAGTTGAACTCTCAGATGCCGGTGACGGCTGGGCGGGGAAGGAGGGAGGTAGGCGATCCTCCGATCGCCTGCCTCCCCCCTTCTCTGCCCAGCCGTCACTGACAGCAGATCGCCGCGGGACACAGAAGATGAAGATCGGAGGTGAGTAAAGTAAAAAAAATTTTTTTTTTTTTTAATAAAATGTTTTGAAATAAAGTGTGTGTGTCTTTTTTTTTAACTTTTAACCCTTTGTGAACTGGTAAGGGGTCCATGTGACCCCTTATACCAGTTCACAGGGCTCGGGGGTCTGGCAAGTCACCTGCGCAAGTGGGTGACTTGCCATTAACCCCTGGCCCCCCAAATTACCTGCCTCCCCAAAGCCCCTTCGAGGGGGGACCCTATGTCATTTTTTTTTTAATTAACCATTTGCTACCTGTAACCCAGTAGGTATAAAAGGCTTCCAGCAGCAGCAGGAGAGCAGAAGCCTAAGTGATCAGCGTGGGACACAGGGATGGATGGGAGGTAAGTATTAAAAAAAAATATTAAAAAAAGTTTATTTTTTTTTAATAAAGATATTTTTAAAAAGTGTGTCTTTGTCTTTTTTTTAACTTTTAACCCTTTGTGAACTGGTAAGGGGTCCATGTGACCCCTTATACCAGTTCACAGGGCTCGGGGGTCTGGCAAGTCACCTGCGCAAGTGGGTGACTTGCCATTAACCCCTGGCCCCCCAAATTACCTGCCTCCCCAAAGCCCAGGGGGGGCAGAAGAGCCGTGGCCCTAGGCTATGACGGCTTGTAGCCGCAGGGCCAGGGGCCACTAAAGCTGGCCCCTGCGCCCTGTTCTACAAGCCCCCATAGCTGGTCACAGGCTGGTTACGCTGGGTAGGGGGGACCTCACGCCATTTTTTTTTTTTATTTTTTAGGGTTTTAACCCTTAAAAATCCAAAAAAAAAATGGGGTCCCCCTCCCTTCGAGGGGGGACCCTATGTCATTTTTTTTTTTTAATTAACCCTTTGCTACCTGTAACCCAGTAGGTATAAAAGGCTTCCAGCAGCAGCAGGAGAGCAGAAGCCTGATTAGCGTGGGACACAGGGATTGATGGGAGGTAAGTATTAAAAAAAAATAATTAAAAAAAGTATTATTTTTTAATAAAGTTATTTTTAAAGTGTGTCTCTGTGTGTGTGTTTTTTTTAACTTTTAACCCTTTGTGAACTGGTAAGGGATCTACGAGACCCCTATACCAGTTCACAAGGCTCTGGGTCTGGCAAGTCACCTGCGGCTAGTGGGTGACTTGTCATTAACCCGAGACCTCCCCAAAAAAACCTTAAAATTCCCCCAAGAAATGGTGCCCCCCCCCCTGTGCAAGGGGACCCCGCACCAATTTTTTTTTATTTAACCCTTTATTATGTGGATAGTAGTTGTATTTTATTTGTAAATGTTATAAAGTGCTCTTTTCAGTTTATGGGATCACCTGGACAGGAACGGGGGGCTACCGATACATATGTGGTATCATTGTAATCGGGAGAAATGGGGCTTTCACATGCAATATGGTTTTCTTTAATAAAATAAATGTTTTTGTTAAAAAAAAGGAGACAATTTAAAAAATATATATATATTTTTTTTACTTATTTACTTAACAATATATAAAAAAAGTAGAAAAAATACAAACAAGACATTTCAGGTTAAAGCCTAAACTCTGCCACAAAAAGAAAATATGCCATTTTCTTGGAAATTTCTGCAAAAATCACAGTTAAACATCACGCAAAATGGTGAAAAATATCCTGTCAGCAGCGGGTGACAAAATCTCAAGTAGGCTGGCAGTTAAAAGGTTACAGGTACCTATGCATGTTGGGTATTGTTCTGCTCGGGGGACCTTGCGCTTTCAGATTTACCTTGTTTTTTCTTATTTGCATATTGATATTTTAGGAAAAAGGTGTTTTTTATTCTGCTTTTTTATACATTTTTTTGTGAAACCCTGTGCAACCTAAGAATTCTTCGAGATATTACTTCCAGAAAGATGATCCCACTATAACAAGCTGTGTATGCTTAGAAAGCTTAACATGTATACTTTCAGGGAATATATGGTTTATCGGGGATATTCCAAATGTAAAGGGTTGTTTTGGTAGAAAAAGCACAAGGTGCGCACTTTGTCTGCAGAGCTGAAATTTTGAAGTAAAACTACCGCTATGCGCATGCTTTACTTTGGTGTGTTTGGCAACTCTTTCCTTGACAGAACCTATGCATGTTGGGTATCGTTCTGTTTGGGGGATGTTGCTTTTTCAGAATTTCTGGTTTGCATATAGTTTTTTTTAGGAAAATGTGGTTTTGATTCTGCTTTTTTATTCATTTTTAAGGAAACCCTGTGCAACCAAAGAATACATTGAGGGATTACTTTCAGAAAACTGCACCCATGTCAACAAGCCTGGTACGCCTAGAAAGCCTAAGGTGTGTACTTCTAGGGAATATATAGTTTGTGGGGGGTATTTCAAATGTAAAGGGTTGTTTTTCTTGAAAAACTGCAAGGTGCGCATATTGCATAGCATAGTTGTATTTTTATCTCAAAATCTCCTAAAGCTCGGTTTCAGTTTGGGGGAGTTTCCTGGGCAGGAAAGGGTGTCTACCTATACATATGTGGTACCACTGTAACCGGGAGAAATTGGGGTTTCACACGCAATAAGATTTTATTGACAAACTTACATTTTTTGTTACAAAAAAACACTACAAATTGTAAAAAATAGTTTTTTTTTTTATTTTGTTGTACAATTTTCACCCAAAAATATTGAGAATACACTTAGAAAATGACAAACAAGACATTTCATGTTAACGCCCAGGCTCTGCTGGAAAAAACAATATATCACTTTCCTGGGAAATCCCTGGAAATCCCTTCAAAAATCACAGTTGAACATGGGGAGCGCAAAATAGTGCAAAATGGTCTGGCAACAAAGGGTGACAAAAACTCCAGGTAGGCTGGCAGTTAAAGAGTTAAAAAAACTATTCCCAGGCATCTAAAATGTATATATTTTACATTTTTAGTCCCTTTTTATTCTTTCCCCCACTGGGCTGCAACTCTGTTCAGGACTTTAGGATACGGGCATCGCCATCTTGCCTCAGTAGCATCACATTCCGAGGAGAGTGGTGAAAAGTACAGGGGGGTGAGTTATAGCACTTCCAGATCTGTATGTAGAGGGTGGGGGAAACACACAAGATATGCTCTTAATCAGGGTGAAGGTCCGGCTTAAAGAACTCAGCTCAGTTATCTCATCACCCCTGTTCTTGATCTTTAAAGACTCACTAGCAACTGGAATAGTGCCAAGGGACTGGCGCAAGGAAAATGTGGTGCCCATTTTTAAAAAGGGCTCTAGGTCTTCTACGGGCAATTACAGACCTGTAAGCTTAACATCCATTGTGGGGAAATTGCTTAGAGGCTATTAAGGGACTACATACACAAATACGTAACTATCCATAATATTATAAGTGACAACCAGCATGGTTTTACTAAGGACAGAAGCTCCCACACTAACCTGATTGGCTTCTATGAGGAGGTGAGTAGAAGCCTGGGCAGGGGGGCGGCTGTGGATATCGTTTTTCTGGATTTTGCAAAAGCATTTGTCCCTGTCCCCCATAGACACTTATTGGGGAAATTGAGAACTTCAGGATTAGAAAATACAGTTTGTAACTGGATTGAAAACTTTTAATTAAAAAGAGGTTTCAACAACATCGCAGTGACATCCGGATCAATATCAACAGACACCTAAAAGGAGAATCAATTGACTATGAGAAGCCAGTTGCGGCACATTTTGTCAAATTGGGACACCAAACACACGAACTCAGAGGGATGGTAATAGAACATGTCCAGAAACCACCCCGTGGGGGAGACCTGCATACCCGACTACTGCAAAGAGAGACTTTCTGGATACACAGACTGAATACTGTATACCCGAGGGGACTTAACACCGCGTTTGGATACACTTGCTTTCTTGAGAGACGTTGATTTGATGGAATGACATTGATTATTTGTTTTTTGGTACACTTCCCCTATGGGGTATCCCTCCCTTTCCTACCAATGGCTCCCCCCTCCCCCCTCTCCCCCCCTTTCCCCCCTCCCCCTCCCCTTTCCCCCCCCTTTCTTTTTTCCCCCTCTCTCCTTCCCCCTCCCCTCTCCCACGTTCCTGGTCAGGACCCGGAGGGAACGCTTATACTCACCCTAATTGGGTGTCTGTAGTGGATCCAGTGTGACCATGGAGGTCCTTTCTCCCTGATGTCTGCATTGGGACAGACATTTATTGATATGCATCTATCTGTTAATATTTTGTTTATAGCATGTAGGCGAGGTTGAGGTGGGGAGGCTCTCCCGTTGAGTGCGGCTTTCTGTTGCACGGCGGCCTGCTGGCGGACTACCATCCCTGTGGGTGGGGGCCCACTTTGCCGGCTGTGGGGCCCCAGGTCTGGGGCTCACTACGGAGGGAAGCCCTCCACCTCACCCCTAAGTGTTTGAGGCGCATATAACCTTTTTGTGTTTTTTTCCTTATGGCGTATTTTCTGCCTGGTTAACCTTTTGCCACTGAGGTGGAGAGGTTCCCCAGTGGTGCTCGACCCGTGCTGCCACAGGCGGATCCCATGATGCGCTAGTTCAGATGTGGGTTCCCCACCGGCCGCCCCGTGCCAGATGTGGGCGGCCGGCGCGCCGCCACTACCCTGCAGGGGAGCCTGCCATGACGCAGGTGTGGTGACAGCATGACTTGGGCACTGTGGGTAGACCTACCCCCCTACTGGTATTGTTTATTTTTCGTGTGCAACCTGTAACCGAATGGGTTGCCGGGAGGTCTGAGGTGGAGAGGTCCCCCCGGCAGCGCTTGGTTTGCCGCCGTTCCCCGCATGTGCCGGCGCGCTGACAGCAATCGGCGCTGGTGTTTATACACCAGATGCGGGACTGGCAGCTCCTGGCCTACTAGGAGCAGCCCTGGCAGCGCCGCCTTCCAATCGCAGCGGCTTGCTGCTCTGCTGGCACGTGGTGCTGCGGGGTACGACCTACCCACCTTAGCCCCTGTTGAGCGACCGCATCAGGTCTCTGCCGTGTTTATTTTACTTATTTAACTTGTTTCACATGATTGTATTATGTATATGGTTTGTAATTGCATTTGTTTGGCTGGTGTTGTTCTGATTGGCTGCATCAGCTCTGATGTCACGTGGGACACGCCCACTGACATCAGGTGGTGAACCTGGGCCCTCTGAGGACATTTAATCCTCAGTGGAGGGGAATCTCTGCTTGCTTTTTTTTGCTCCCTGATGAAGGGGCGCTAGACGCCCCGAAACGTTGGATTTTGTTGGATCTTTTTGGTCTTTGCTGTGATATCGACCTGTTGGATTTGAATACAATATCTTTTGGAGTGCTGGCTGATCGTCTTTCTTGTGTGTTTGCGGCGCCACCGCCGGCCACAGCACCCACTACAACGCTAGGTGAGAGTGCTTCTGTGGAATCTGACATTGTGGATTGAAAACTGGCTGAAGGATCGTGTACAGAGAGTTGTGGTTAATGATATCTACTCTGAATGGTTACCAGTTGTAAGTGGTGTGCCCCAGGGTTCAGCGCTGAGCCCACTATTATTTAACTTGTTTATAAACTACATAGAAGATGGAATTTAAAGCACCTACTCCATTTTAGCTGATGACACAAATATATGTAGCACAGTGCTATATATATTTCTATATGTTTATTGAAGATGTTCACAAGCTGACTTGGACACTTTGAGTGTCTGGGCATCCACTTGAATGAAGTTCATTGTGGAGAAATGTAAAGTCATGCACTTGGGGTCTAATAACCTGAAGGTCCCAAATGTGCTTGGGAAAGTTCAACTGGGAGAGTCAATAGTTAAGAAAGATCTAGGGGTACTGGCAGACCACAGGCTAAATAACAGCATGCAATGTCAAGCAGCTGTTTCCAAGGCCACCGAGATATTATCATGCATTAAAAGAAACATGAAATCATGGGATAGGGATGTAATTTTGCCTCTTTACAAGGCACTGGTGCACCCTCACCTCTAATATGCTGTCCAGTTCTGGGCACCCATTCATAGAAAGGACGCTCTGATTATGGAAAGGGTGCAGAGGAGAGCCACCAAACTATGAAAGATCTTAGTTATGAGGAAAGATTATGAGAATTAAATCTGTTTAGTTTGAGACGACTGAGGAGGGACATGATTAACTTGGGCAATACAAAAAATATGGGGAAACACTATTTCAGGTAAAATCCTCTCTACAGATAAGGGGCACTCCCTTCAACTAGAAAAAAAAGAAATTCTCTCTCCGTAGGCGACAATCATTTACTGCACTATAAATCTGTGGAATAGCCTCCCACAGAAGCTTGATACAGCATCAACCATTGACAGCTTCAAAAAAGAATTAGTTGCTTATAGTAACATTAACAGTTACTATTAGCTGTTATAGGTAAAAAAAACACAAAAAATAAAATAAAAAATAACTTCCATTACCCCAACACCCTTGGTTGAACTTGATGGACATATGACTTATTTCAACCTCATTAACTATGTAACTATGAAACCTTGGAGGTTCTGTTTTAATCCTTTTTCCTAGATATTTGCATCTGCTTTTTGTTGCTATGAGATTGGTAAAATGTGTATATCTATCTATATCTATGAATTTCCTTTTCAGCTTTACATTAATCTTGTGTGGATCTGGCACGATAGGTTCTAGCTGAATGAGGTGATAAGAAAACATTCTTTATGATCAGCTCATATTGCTTCCCAAGCCTGTTATAGATTTCTCATAAAGCAAATAAGATATAGAACAATATACTTATACAGTGTCTTATTTTATAAACCATTGCATTATTCCTACAAGACTCCTGATAGAAAACTAGATCCGGCAAAATCATCAGATAGTCCTGCATTCTACTAAATAGCTTGTGAAAAGCCGTTCTGGAAATAAAGGTGCACACCTCAGAGAGCTGTTCAGTTACACTCTCACCTATATGTAATAATTTGTCCTTAACAAGGCACTTTAGCGTTCTACTGCAGTGTGGTGTCATAGCGGACTCTACAAACCAAGGTCAGACGGCCTCATTTTCTGCCAATTTAAGAATGACTGTTTGAGAGAACGTGAGCTCTGTTACATGACTGTTGCCTTGGTAACCAGGTCTGTAATGTTTGTGAGATCCACTACCAGAAAGGATGGCTGCAGGGGGATTTTTGTCTTCCTGGTTGGCACTGGCCTTAAACTGAAACAACAGTCTGGCACAGTTGGAAAAGAAAACTCCCTTTCCCCATCTGCATGCAAGGTACGGAATCATTGTCAGCACTTCATGTGGCCAGTGGAAAGTGGTCAACAATTGCTTTCAGAGGTCTTTAGGGTGGTAGTTCATATCTGTCCTGCAGTTGCACTACATCACCACGTGGTGGCACTGGTGGTTTATCAAACAGTTAACAGGAGAACCTAATAAACAGAGAATTAACAGATGCCATTAGCAACATTTAGATGTGCTGCCATTGGTTGAGGTGAGTAACATTGTATTGAACAACAGAAGGTATATAGGGAACCCCCTGAGTTATATAACATATGGGAATTTATAAAGGGAGATCATGGGTTAGTTAGAAAGAGACTCTTCTCTTCTCTTATTGTAGTAACAGAGAGCAAGGAAGGATGGTACCAGCAGAGTCTACTGGAAGTAGGAACTGGAGAATATTCATACCTAACAAGCAACCACAGGAAAGGTGAACCTTTCAGCCCAAGTTGCTGACAAGCTAAGGCCTCAGTATCCTGCTACGGGACCAGAATGTGTAACCACCTCCTGGAATTAATGCTGTGCTATGGAAACTAATTCTAAGCTAATTGCACAAGTGTTGGATTATGACTGTATGACCTGCTGTGAACATTGGCGTGTACCTGAAGTCTTGCTAATAAAGTAAGTGCCCTTTTCATAAAGTTGGTCATTGAACTTATTGGATATAAACCCACATTGGAAGGTCCCCCAAGCCCATGACAAAGAACCCACTCCCTACACACCTGAGTAGCTATACCCCTCAGGTATACGTGTGCTACACTTGCATTTGCTCCTGGATCCACACAAAGCTAATATGCTGCCTTACCAATCTTTTAATGGTAGCGGCCATTTTGGAGCTCCCTTTCCCAGCATCCCAGGCTTGTTGCTGACTGGATTCAACTAAAGTAAAACAAACTGCTATATACCGTCCCAGGCACGTTTTGTATTGCTGACTTGCTCACTGTGCCAGTTGTCCAGTGAGCAAGTCAGCAAGACGAAACACATCTGGGCGGTATATGGCAGTATGTTTTACTTTCAATTTCTCCCTAGCTGTCTCACTGTGAGCATTGCAGGCTCTCACGGCTGGAGATCAGGCCGGCGGTGCCTGCGAGACATAAAGAGACATATATATATATATATATATATATATATATATATATATATATATATTTATTTAAACAAAAACATTCAATTTTGTCTTTCCTGTTCCTACTACACATATTCCCACCCTCCAGTTTGAAGTATGTAGCTTGTGTTACATAGGGATGGGGTAAAAGTCAGGAATAAACATAACATTAGCAATCAGAATACATAAATACACTGAATACAATACATCAGTTGCACTTCCAGAGTAGCTGGAATCAGTAAAGGTACCTATTTATGCAGGGATACAGTAATGAAGGGGAGATTCAGATTTATTGGCTCCTTCAACCTCATATGTTGATAAATACGGCCTTTCCCAGCAACCTCGGCACAATCATCTGGAGTAGAAAATACATCAAAAATATCCTACCATTTCCTAAATGAATACATGAAACTTAAAGAGAAAGTCAAGTCTGGGGGTAACCAACCTGCCCTGTCACCATCTTGGGAGAAAGCACAGAGAGTCCGCCCCCAGCTCCCTGCATGCTCCTGCTCGCCCGTTCAAGTGAATGAGCAGGCCGGAGCGCACACAGTGCCGTGGATCCTGCTTTGTGTCTTTATGTGTGGCGGCCACACGAAACCATGGCGCTGGACTATGTGTGAGGTTAGGGCTTTTTTTCTTTGTAACCTCCTCATCCTGCCTCAGCACCAGGGGATGGTGGCACGGCAGGGTTAACCCCAGAATGGACTTCCAATGACCTTGCTATAACAAAATACATGTTGGGGCTATATCATATATGTGTAGAAGACAAAACATGGTCAGCCCTGAGGAGGAGGGGGACCTTTTTAGGCCACCAGCATATATATTCCTGTCTGGCATGCCACATTTACAGCACATATTATACTAAGGCAGTGTACCTAGCTCGGTGACCAACCACTCCTATTGGGGAATAGAATTCCCCTCACAAATTCTGAATAAATAACTCTGTCCACTAATGCATTTTCAGATGGTGTCAAATGATCTGCAAGTCAGCTTGATCTGTTGCCATCTTTCTTTACTGAAGCCAAACTTACAAAAGTGCTTCAAAAGTTACTACAATGATGTGCATTTTATTAACTTTGAATTGTTTTTTGTCTGGTTTTAGGTAGCAGACAACCTATATGTACCACTCTGACAGTATTTGCCCAAGAAAAAAGTGGTACTTAGAGCATTGTTTTCCAACCAGAGATACTAGTGCTGGTGGAATTGAACTTTCCTCTGGTGGTACCAGCTACCAACAGCAACTGACAAGAAAGGACACATGAAGCTACTGTACATGGTCCTACAATGGGAGGTGGGAAGGTCGGGTTGGTATGCAGCATTTTTGGGATGC
Source organism: Gastrophryne carolinensis (assembly GCA_027917425.1). Taxonomy (NCBI): domain Eukaryota; kingdom Metazoa; phylum Chordata; class Amphibia; order Anura; family Microhylidae; genus Gastrophryne; species Gastrophryne carolinensis. Next base: position 306,678,849 of record CM051239.1, on the reverse strand, counting down.
TGGCATTGCTGGCAGATCCCAAAATCACTGAGCCAAGCAGGGTTCATAGTATAGGTCCTCTTTGAAGCAGACATATTTCCACCCAAAAATGTTGGGTGGAACTTGAAAAAATAAAAATAGCAAGTAATACATGTAAACCATTATTATTATTATTATTATTATTATTATTATTGTTTATTTATATAGCGCCATCATGTTCCGTAGCGCTGTACAAAGTAGTAATTACAGACAGGGTAGAAACATACAGTACATAGACTATTATAAATGTAAACTACAGAGTTTACAGTGACTATTCTGAATACAAGATACAATAGGAAAGAGAGCCCTGCCCTTGCAAGCTTACAGTCTAAAGGATGAAGGGTGGAGAAGAGGGGGAAGGATCATAAAGAATCAGTATTGAGCTGTATGGTATGTGTCATATAGAGGATCGCTTTAGCTAGATTGTATGCTTGTCTGAATAAGTGAGTTTTAAGGGCACCTTTGAAGAATTTGAGAGTTGTGGAGTGGCAGATTTGGTGGGGGAGGGCATTCCAGAAGATCGGAGTTGCACATGAGAAGTCCTGGAAGCGGGCATGAATGGAGGTGACCAGGGTGGAGGACATGAGAAGGTCGGCAGCACAGCAGAGGCTGCGTCTAGGTTTATATTGTTGGATTAGAGATGAGATGTAAGGAGGGGCCTGGTAAGAGAGAGCTTTGTAGGCGAGAGTTAGAGTTTCGAACAGTATTCGCTGTGGGGCTGGCAGCCAGTGTAGGGATTGGCGGAGAGGAGCAGAGCTGGAGGAGAGAGATGAGAGATGGATGAGGCGAGCAGCACAGTTCAGGTAGATTGGAGGGGTGCCAGTATGTTAGTTGGTAAGCCACAAAGAATGATGTTGTAGTAATCCAGTTGGGATATGACCAGGGCATGCACTAACATTTTAGTGGTGTCAGCTGAGAGAAAGGGACGGATGCGTGAGATGTTTTTAGTTGGTGATGACAGGAGGTGGCTAGGGAGTGAATATGTGGTTTGAGTGCAGAGTCCAGAATGACTCCCAGGCACCGAGCTTGGGAAGTTGTGATTATTGTGTAATTGTTGACAGAGATAGACGTGTTAGAGAGGGGAGTGGAGTTAGACTGTGGGAAAATGATCAGTTCTGTCTTGTCCACGTTTAACTTCAGGTAGCGAGATAACATGAATGAAGAAATAGCTGCAAGGCAGTTGGGGAGGCGAGATAGGAGGGGGTAGAGATTGAGGCCAGAGAGATATATCGGAGTGTTATCTGCATAGAAGTGGTATTGAAAACCTAGTGAAGTTATACGTTTGCAAAGACCATAAGTGCAGACTGAGAAAAGTAGGGGGCCTAGGACAGAACCTTTCGGCACACTGACAGAAAGAGAATGGGAGGAAGAAACATTGTTAGAGTAGGATACACCAAATGATCTGTCACAGATGTAAGAGGTGAGCCAAGACAGTGCAAGACCTTGAACACAAGAGAGAAGAGAATATCAAGAAGCAGGCAGTGTCAAAGGCTGAGGAGAGGTCAAGAAGGATGAGGATGGAGTAGTGACCTTTGGTTTTAGCAGTGAGCAGATCATTAGTGACTTTGGTGAGGACAGTTTCAGTGGAGTAGTTACGGTGGAATCCTGATTGTAAGGGATCAAGTAAATTGTTGGTAGATAAGTATTGTGCCAGTTCTGCGTGGACATTTTGGAAGTTTAGAGGAGAAGGGTTGTAGTGATATAGGGTGATAGCTGGAGAGGGCAGAGGGGTCGAGAGAGGGTTTCTTGACTATCATAGTAAAACCATTTCTTAGAGTATGTACTGTAAAGAATTTGCTCTCCAAGTGGGGAAAATTCTATAACCTGCTAAATCTAAATAGATCAGTAGCCAAGCCCCACCCTATCTAAACAACAATACGGTCTACTGTATATCACATATACTGCATCCCTTTTGACATTGCAGATGTGCTTGCTTCCTATTACAATACATCATTGATTTATTGCTGGCATGTTTATTTCGTTTGCTATGTGAATCTAGATTTATGGAGAATACACACCAGTAAACTTCCATTGGTTTGAATGAAAGTCGACACATGGCTGCTACAGTACATAGTGACAAAATGTGGTCCACAAATGCTAAACCCGCATCAGTTTAGAACATACAGGAAGCAGTCTGTGGTGGCAGAAATGATATGGAGCAAGTACAAATGTCCTTAAAAAGCCATTTACCACAATAAACAAGCTACAGTGCAGTGAGTTATCTGTGCTTTGCAATAGCTCCTGTGTTGAGTTGAATTAATAATGTCATGCTTAATATTTTAGTATTTTTATAATTGTTACATCTGTAAGTTTTTTTTTTTGTAGTATAAGGTAAGACTATTCAGGATAATGAAGAGAAAATAGCATTCATTTTCAATTTAGGACAAGGATGAGTATCATTGTTATCATTGTGTTCTTTTCTGGTGATGAGCTAGGCATAATTTCATTACACACATCCTGTGTGTAATGCCCCTACCCAGCAGAGAATGTGGACCTATCAACTGAGTAAACACAGTTGAGTGACCGGAACATTGTATGCTACTCTAGTAGATAAAATATGTGCCCAGCCTGTCACCAGAAGAGGAGACAATTTATGCTTGTCTTTTAAAGGGACAAGTAGGGAGAGTCACTTGTTGAGAAGAATCTGGGGGTACTGGTAGATCACAGGCAAGATAACAGCATGCAATGCCAAGCAGCTGCTTCCAAGGCCACCAAGATAATATCATGCATTAAAAGAGACATGGAATTACGGGATAGGGATTTAATTTTGCCTCTTTACAAGGCACTGGTGCGCCCTCACCTGGAATATGCCGTCCAGTTCTGGACACTTATTCATAGAAAGGACGCTCTGACTATAGAAAGGGTGCAGAGCAGAGCCACCAAACTAATAAGAGGAATGAAGGATCTTAGTTACGAGGAAAGATTACAAGAATTAAATCTGTTTAGTCTTGAGAGGAGACGACTAAGGGGGGAAATTATTAACTTGTATAAATATATAAATGGCCCATACAAAAAATATGGGGAAACACTATTTCAGGTAAAATTATTTCTAAAGACAAGGGGGCACTCTCTTTGACTGGAAAAAAATAAATGTAGTTTCCGGAGGCGGCAATCATTTTTTAGCATAAGAATTATAAATCTGTGGAATAGCCTCCCACAGAAGCTTGTTACAGCATCAACCGCTGACAGCTTCAAAAAAGGATTAGATGCTTATTTAGAAGAGAATAACATTAACATTTACTATTAGTGGTTATGAGTAAAAAAACAAAATAAATGACTTCCACCTATAAAATAAAAAAAAAATAACTACCCCTACCCCAACACCCTTGGTTGAACTTGATGGACATATGTCTTTTTTTCAACCGTAGTAACTATGTAACTATGTAAAAGGGACTGTCCAGGCAAAATGTAAAAAACATGATTTGGCAGCTTAATTCCTCATCTCTGCCCTCTCCCTTTCTGTAACCGCACAACAGCAGAAACTTTGCATCGACTTCTTGCTTTTCCCCTGATTCCTCTAGCAGCTGACCGCCAATTATACTTAACTAAGTTAAAATGGAGCAACACCCTCCACGGTGAGGGTGTTGGTAGCTGCCGACAGTCTGGGGGGAAGCAAGAATGCAAGAATGCTGGAGACTCCCCACACATATTTCCCCCCAGGATGCCCATAAACCTTACCTTAACCTCTGGGAATCCAGTGCTGCGATTGGCTGCCATGGGAGAGCCAGGCGGCCAATCGTGGTGCTGGATTCCCGGCATGGAGCGAGGGTTAAGGTAAGGTTTACAGGCGTCCTGGGGGTTATGTGTAGGGGGGCATTCTGGATGCCCCTCCAGACTGTCAAATAGAAGCATCTCCGGCTGATGCCAACACTCTTGACATAGTTTAAGAGTATAGACTTAAAGCGGACCAACAGTCAAAAATGACTTAATCCAGACCAACACAACAGTGCTCCTGTACATCCCCCAGGGCAATTTAGATTGCTGCACATAAACATTAATTTACCCTTTTCTAACTCTTACTATGGTATATTTTAAAAACAAGATGGTGGCTCAAGCATTGGCAGGCTGCCTGCGAACAGGAATGGCTGCTGGGCTTCCTGTTACTGTGCATTGTTGGTTATGTCAGTTGAATCCAGGCAGCAGATGCTGGGAGAGGAATTTCTAAAATGGCCACTACCTTGCTTTTCCAACTGTGCCAGGCTATTGGCCTGGTTTAACTAGTGGTCTATAACTCTGCCTTCTCTGGGCCTTGTTTATTTAAGCTCTTTGAGTAGGTGTGAAAATATGCCTGCTATTGTATGGGAGAGCAGCCATGCCCACTGGTTGGAAATTTCAAAAATTAGTTATAACTTCAAATATGTTTTTCTGTTTTGCATTGCTTGTTTTGAAAAAAAAAATACATGGGGGACATTAGGAGCTTTAAGGCTATGTGATTATATGTACTTGCCCAGGGCTCAGTATATAGGGATGAATGAGACAGAGGTGTCATACAATCAATGGGGCTGAGCTGGGGGGACATGGATGGATAGGGCAGAGCTGAGGGGACAATGATGAATGGGGAAGAACTGGTGGCATGTGGATGAATGGGGAAGAGCTTAGGAAACATGGATGAATGGGGAAAAACTGAGGGGGACATGGATGGATGGGTCAGGGCTGAGGGGACAGGGATGGGAGGGGAAGGGCTGAGTGGGTAGGGACAGATGGGTCAGGGCTGGGTGGATAGGCACATATGGGTCAGGGATGAGCACACAGGGACAGATGGGTCAGGGCTGAGGGGACAGGGATGGGTCAGGGCTGAGTGGATAGGCACATATGGGTCAGGGATGGATGGGCCAGGGCTCAGGAGATAGGGATGGATGGGGAAGGGCTGAGTGGGTAGGGACAGATGGGTCAGGGCTGGGTGGATAGGCACATATGGGTCAGGGATGAGCAGACAGGGACAGATGGCTCAGTGTTGAGGGGATAGGAATGGGTCAAGGCTGAGGGGGCAGGTATGGATGGGGCAGAGCTGAGGGAACCGGGATGGATGGGACAGAGAAATAGAAAGACAAAGGAAGGAAGTGTGTGCACTGTGTACCTTGAATTGCCTTCTTCCAGCATGTGCAGTACTTCCTGTTGCAATGATGGGTCCAGGGAGCAGGGTGATGAGACATCTATGGGGGTGGGACAGGGCTTGCAGGGAGACTCAGCTGTACGGGGCAGCACTAATCATAGTCCCCAACACACAAGCGAGTGCAGGGTTGTCAGGGCAGAGCCGAGGTTAAGGGGCGGGGCAATTGCACCACCAATAAAAGAGCGTGCAGCGTAGCCTCACTAGGAGGTGATGATCCTGCTTGCTAGGGGGTGGCATTGTGGGGGGGGGGCAAAAAAAGTTTAAATTCTGTAACCACATTGTGCCAGCTGTCAGTGGGCCCCCCTGGGCGCTCCCGGCAGCTGACCAGCCTTGCCGGGGGCTAATGCCGGCCCTGCTTCTACAAGTGACATTTTTTGAATGTTCATTGGAAGGCTCACAGTGTGTTTTTCTTGGATAGGGGGAATTCTCCAGAAAAGCACAGAAAGCCTTACAACCTAAGACCCTAATAATGCTAGAATTACCCCAGGGCAATAATCAGCAGGATGAAATTGGTTATGAGCACTGGGGGGAAGCCTCATTGCTTAGGAAAGGAGACTAGAGTTCCATTTGAATGTCCCTACTGGGAAATTGTAACCTTATATTCTTTGCAGCTCATATGCAAATTTTATGAACAACAATCTTCAGGTTATATTAGAAATGGATGGCCAATGTAAACATTTAAAAATAACTCTATAATGAATAAAATGAGTTGTATTGGATCCCTTTGACTAAATGTTTATGAGTTTAAAGACTAGGAAGGAAATAGAGATTCAAACGAGGGGGTCATTTTTTTCTCAGGACTGTAAGTTATCGTATTACCTGAAATAAACCTTGGCTGAAACTCATAAAATAGATCTATCACAATGTAAATCAGTGTGTGTGTTGTATTACTAAATGTAGAGATATAAAGAGTACTTCTTTCTGTTTGTGACAGGTGTTTAAAAGAAGCTTGATGACCTCTCTGGGAAGCCGGCAAATAAACCTCCAGAGCAATGGATTATCACCAAGCAACAGCAGGTACAGCTTTTGCTAATTCACTTATCACAAACACACACCTGATTCGCCTATAAAAATTCACAGATGACGCAAAAGGACCACACAACACAACAACAAACCATTGTTTTCCCTCAGACTCTAGCCAGCCAAAATTATGAAACCTTTTTAAAATCACCTTCTGCCACTTTATAAAACGAACTTCATACATTTTGGCTTGGAACGAAAAGTACTAAAAGGAGAAATTTATCCTCTACTAGATCTCAGTCAATTCAGATTTGTGCCCATATGGGCCATGGGCTCCTCTGTACCCCCTGGGCTTTGGGGATGCAGATAATGGGGCGGGAGGTTATGGCAAGTCACCCGCTTACTGACAGGTTACTTGCTAGACCCTCCTGCCCTGTGAACTGGTATAGGGGTCTCATGAACCCCTTACCAGTTAACAAAAGGTTAAATGTAAAAATAAACACACACAAAGAAAAAAGGTTTTTGTATTTTCCCCCTACTTACCTCTGATCCATCGCCAATTCCTGTTGTCCCACTCCATCCGCCGCTGCTTCTGACAGCTGGATTAATCGTCGGGAGCTGGGCGCAGGGCAAAAAATTAGTGTCCTTTTGCAGGCAGTGCACCCACGCCAGGCATTTGTCAATGGCCATTGCAGGCATTCTCCATGTTGGAGAGTAGCGGAGATGTGGCTACGCTCGGTTAGACTCACCTGGTGCCGAGTGCTTAGAAAACCTAAACAAGCATCAGCACAGTTGAGCTTGCTGATGGGATGGGAGGTTGCGCATGTGCCGTGGGACTGGGGAAAGATGGGTTAGACTGGACGATCTGGAAGTTTTCACACAGCAGGGCATCCTGCATCGGGATGCCCTGAGGGCAAGAACCAAAACACAGGATAGTCAAAATCCTGGGTTTTGGTCCACCATAAAGTTCTATTAAGACGTCCCAAATTTATTTTGCTCATTCAAATTTTGTTTGCTCATCTCTGAATGTGGATCTATAGAAAGAAGCAGGAAAAGAAAGATAATGCAGGGAGAAGGCACGGTACAAGCTAATTATTTTCTAATTAGTCATATTGCCGCTGAGGGTGAGAGGCAGGGGAAGCAGGCTGGTGGTATGGGCCACACTGTAAAACCCTGAGGTCAACTAATGGAGCGCAGCTATAGACCATCAGTCAAGCTTTATGGTTGATGGTCTATTGAGGCGTATTCTGACTCACCAGATGGCAGCAAATGGAATCCTGTAGACAGCTCCAAGTTCCTTGTGTGTGTCTGTGCGGATGTTTTCTTCACTCCATAGGGCTCGGCAGATAGCTCACTCAATTGTTGCTTAGACCAGTGATAAGTTTTCAAAAGCTTTATTTTGGTACAGAATCTTGGTACAGGAGACATGTACTTTCAATGCAGCTGGAAACTTGTGGTGAAACCTATACAGCAACAACAGGTGAAAGAACTATAGCTGAAGAAGGCAGCAGCACGTGTGCACTGCTTGGATGTCAGGGTAAGAATGGCAGAAAGTGAGAGGAAGAAGGGAGGAGTAAGTTGCATCAGAGCAAGACTAAGGGAGCCTGGAGGGGCCAAGGGGAATTAAAGGCACAGTGCTGAGCCTATGCAAATAAACATATATAAAACTGTTACCCTAGGTAAAATAAAATGTACATTGTGGGACATGACACTCCCCGCCTGGAATCTTTAGATTTCACATAAACAATAACATTGTAAAATGTTCATTAATTGTCCAATGGTATACTGGAATCTAAAACCTGTAAGAGGAAAACATGCAATGGCATAACTTTCTTAAATAACGATAAGCATTAAGAGAACAATGTTCCTGAAGACTGTTCTTGTGATCAAGGAACGAGGAACGCTGGTAATCCAAACAAATGGAAACCCACTCTTCAGATTAAAGAGGCTGCCATAGGCCAAGGCCTCAAAAACCCAGTAATCCAAGGGTAAAGTTTTTAATCCAAAGGTTCACGGTCGTGATAGGGCACAGTCAATGTCCAAAGCAAGAAAGTATCTTGCGTGCCATAGCAGTCAAATGGAATTAGGTGCTCCCCGCCATAGCCTGTGCAGGGTGGATAAGTCCAGTTTATGTGACCTCTTCTCTGGTAAGAATTTCCGGTCCACTAATGTCAATGGGCCAGGCTTCCTTACTGGTTGTCAAACTCACTAGGTGGTAGGTAGTGTCAACTTGAGGTGAGGGGGAATCCTCAAAGGGGCGTGACAGCCACATATTGTCACGAAGGCTAGCTGGCTCTGTTGGCATTGTCCCATGATGAGCTGAATTAAGATCTGTAGAGATGTAGAGCCACTGAGTGGCTGAGTGGAGAAACTTCTGATGCATTCCACTCTGTTGCTGACATACACATGAAACTGCTTGGTTTGGTTGTATATATATATATACCCAAGCATGACCTTGCTGTCAATGTAGAAGGTGAATAAATCAATTGCAATGTCCATTTCGTCCAATACTGTGGTGGGTCTTGCAGGTTGACTTGTATCCTCCCCACCATGCTGTGACACAGGAGAGGAATCAGCAGGTGGTGCAGGGCTTTGCTCATACTGATGAAGTGCCTGCACATGGTCTTCATTGTTGCACTCTATGCACTTGATGGGGATTTGTATTCAGTAGATGCACAACATCTGAAACATACTCCAAATTGCTTCAAAAGTTCTATGCGTTCATTGAGTGGTTTCTTTCTGAAGCCAATACACTTCTTCAGAGGATGTGGCAACTTGTGTATAGGGCACTGGCGGTTAGGGTTTTCAATCTTGACCCCATGATTCTCCTTGTCAAGAGCCGGTGAGGGTGTAGGAAGAATGTCAGTCTTTTTCACTGACACTGGACCCCTGCGGGTTCTGTAGTTGGGGTAGAAGCTGTCAAGTGCAGGAGGGGGTGGACCAGGTCCACTAAGTTCACCAAAGGAAAAGCTTGGATCGTTCTTAGTCTCTGCAATGTCTCTGATGAACTCGCAGAAATAGGAGAACGGAGGAAAAGAGACTTGATATTCCCTTTTATATCTTGACCCAAGTGTAGCCCACCTTTCTTGCAGATGGTATGGCAGTTTGGAAACGATTGGGTTTACCCCATGAGCAGTGTCCAAGTAACTTAGTTCCAGTAAGTGGGGGTCTGCCTTGGCAAGTTGAAGCTCTGACAGCAAGTCACTAAGCTCTAAGAATTTCTGATTGTCTTTACCAGATATCTTTGTAAAGGTCTGTAGTCTTCTGAAAAGTGCGTTCTAAATAGCCTCTGGACTGCCAAAGCTTTGTTCAAGTCTTTCCCAAGAAGCAATAAGTCCGGCTCCTGGGTTGTCAGTATGAACAGATCTGAGTCTCTAAATGCATTCAGTGGATTGTGGGCCTAGCCACTTTACAAGTAAATCAAACTCCTCAGCTGCCGTAATGCCAAGGTCACTGATTTTCATTTTAAATGCACATTTCCAAGCTCTGTAGTTCTCAGGTTGGTATTCAAACCTTGTGAGGCTGGTCTTTGTGAGTTCACGGTTGACCATGTATCTGGCGAACTCTGACATGTCTGATTTATCTGTCATTTGGCAGGGAATTGCTGGTTGAGAAGTGACAGACGTGGGTAGGTAAGGAGCTGCATGAGCATTTAAAACAGGAACTGTCTTAAAATTCTTAGGTTCGGTTCCATGTACAATTGGAGTTGTGTAGCGGTGATGTGGTTGGTGTCGTGTTGGAGCATTGGCTTAAACATGAGTGCCTTTGAAATGTACTTGTTGAGGTATAGGGGCCTGGAGTGGAGGAACATGTGAGGAAAGCTCAGGTTGATAAGTGAGTGATGCATTGTACTGACCTTGAAATCTGGGTGCTGCCAAAGGATCTGTCCCCTGCCGCTGTGGAGAAATGTCTCTACTATCAGGAACATCTGTAGCATTCAGGGGCGCAATATTTTGGCTTAGCACATAGTCCCTTGTGCGCTCAAAATGATCTTCTGATGACACGTCACTTAAACTGACACTGTCTCTTTCACTACCGCTGATGGCTTGTTCTAAAACCTGCAGTCTTGCCATAGCTGTGGCATGCTCACATTGTTTCTCCAGAGCCTCAATTTCCGCTCTCTTCCGTAACGCCTCTACTTCCTTACGAGCTACCTCTGTTTCTGCCCGCTGTCGAGCTACCTCTGCCTCTGTTTCTGCCCGCTGTAGAACTGCCTCGGCCTCTGCCTGCTGTCGAGCTGCCTCGGCCTCTGCCCCTGCCCGCTGTCGAGCTGCCTCTGCTTCTGCCCGCTGTAGAGCTGCCTCTGTCTCCATGTCCGCCTTCCTTTGTGCAAACCTTGCTTGGATTTTAGCAGCTGCCACATCTGAGCAAGCTTGTATAAGTTGTTGGCTTATCATTGAATATTTCGACAATCGTGATTTTGAACTTTTAGAACGACTAGTGGCCTTAGAAATGTGCGAAGCAGTTTCCTGGAGTTGGGCAATTTTTGCTTGAGCATTGGTTTTAATCTCACTAATTAAACAGTCTCTTTCAGAGTTAAGTTGCTGGAAGCTTTCCAACTCTTTTATTGAATGGTCTGAATTAATTCTCTCTAAAGTGTCTATATATTTCTGACTTATCTGCATATACTTCTCATAAAGTGTGGAAAGTTGTCTTAGGGCAGCCTCTAATAATGACACATCATTAGCAGTCTGAGTAAAAGTAACTCGATGGGTTAACATGGCCTCCCATTGCTGGGTGATTTTGGAAAGCAGCACTTGAGTCATATTTTCAAGACTTTCCTTTACTTTTAATGTGGGCTTAACAGAGCATTTTATTCTATAGCTGGGCTGTAGGTCTGTATTTTGTGATGACAGCATAAATCTTTGGGCTGCAGAGATGTTTGCAGAAAAAAGTAACAACTTGTGAGTTGGCAGGCTGCCCAGAAGCCAGGTGCGATGTATGTAACAATTTGCTAGAGATGCTGGCTGGGGAGAATCAGTTGACATTGGGAGCTGGCTGGTGGAAGGCAGAAATGAATAACTTTTCTTGCTTCTAGAAGCAACGTTGAACGGAGCAAAGTCTAAATCACATATCCATAAATGCACTTTTATATTCTATTAGCTCCTATGAGACGGTTAGCTGTGCTGTGACTTATCCAACTGTAATAACTCAGGTTGGTGGTTCTTCTGTGGTTGCTGCAGTCACACAATGCTCTGTATAGCCCTGTAGCTAAGCTGCACATGAGCTGCTGAACAATCTTAACAGATGAAATACAGTTATTTCACTATTCTGACTCACCAGATGGCAGCAAATGGAATCCTGTAGACAGCTCCACGTTGCTTGTGTGTGTCTGTGTGGATGTCTTCTTCACTCCATAGGGCTCGGCAGATAGCTCACTCAATTGTTGCTTAGACCAGTGATAAGTTTTCAAAAGCTTTATTTCGGTACAGAATCTTGGTACAGGAGACATGTACTTTCAATGCAGCTGGAAACTTGTGGTGAAATCTATACAGCAACAACAGGTGAAAGAACTATAGCTGAAGAAGGCAGCAGCACGTGTGCACTGCTTGGATGTCAGGGCAAGAATGGAAGAAAGTGAGAGAAAGAAGGGAGGAGTTACTTGCATCAGAGCAAGACTAAGGGAGCCTGGAGGGGCCAATAGGGAATTAAAGGCACAGTGCTGAGCCTATGCAAATAAACATATATAAAACTGTTACCCTTAAATAAAATGTACGTCGTGGGACATGACAAGGCATGCCACATCTCAGTGCCTAGGTTCTGCTTTCAGGTGCTGCTGTGAGCTGACAGGAAGGGGAGTCATCCATGAGGAGGTAAGCTGATACATCAGAGTTTATAGATTTTGCCTGGACAGTCCCTTTAATTTAATTTTAGATGGATTTTTCTTTCATGCATTACTTTGTTTAAAAGGGAGCCAACATAGCAATACATGTTTGTACATATATACATGTTTGTACAATACATATATGTTTACTTATATTAGCATTATATGTTACAGGATGCTTAAAGTGCCTTTCCTGGGTTTTGGTCCTTGCCAGGCATTTTCAAGGGTGTGTTGGTAGGTGGGGGGCTCCAGCAGCATGCCTCCTTGATGGTTGGGGGTCACCCTCCTAATCGATAAAATAATTTGTTATCTTATTTTGTGTCTGTTGAGGTCACCTGGTACCGATACCTCACCCCGTTGGGTATGGCAGCCAGGCCTGTTCTTAATTTTTTTTCTTACTGTTTATATGCATGTTTACCGAGGCCTGGGTGCCTTCAACTCTGCCTGGGAGGAGTACTATGCCCCCCCCCCCGGAGAGCTCTTTTACGGCTGTAACCTGGCTGACTGTCTCCCGCCCCGGTCGTCCACTGGAGGGGGGGGGGGGGGGGGGGTTGATGTTCCTAAGGATTTTGCTGCTCACTTTTCTGGCAAATAGGAATTACCCCCCCCCCCACCAATGAAATCATTTAATGTGTGATTGAGGGGCTGTTGAGGCCTTCTGGTTTTGCTATCCCCCTTTATTGGTTATAATATGGAGGCCTTCTCTTCAAACACACCCTTTGGGTTGCTTTCCACTGTAAATTGCCATTATCTCCACTGTGTCTGTGGGATGGCTGTGGGGACCCTGGAGATCTCCCTCATGATTGGCATTCTTTGCCACCCTCTGACCTCTTTTAGCTAGCTTTATGTGTCCCACCTGCCTGCCCCCCTAATGGTAGGGTAACAGCCCCATTGGCCTTTGGAGAGTTCTCAGGGTGAACCCTGGCCCTAGCCTTCGCTCTCCCCTTATTACCTAGTCCAAAACTAAAGAGGTTTGTTCACAAATGTTGTTGTCTTCAAAACTGGGGGCATAAATCTTCTAGAAAACTCTAGTGGCATGGGTCCACTTTTTGCAACACACTCCAATCCCATGATCCCCAATTCTTTGCGGCAAAGGCTCGGGAAAAAATAAGGGGTCATTATAGTTTTTATTAAAAAAAACTCCCATTTGTGTCCGTAAGTAAATCCTCGACCCAACAGGACGGTACTCCCTTATCCAGGGAACACTCTTTTTGACTTTCATTGTATTAGCAGCATAATGGGCAATCAAAACGTTATGAAAACAACAATTTGAGCCTTATTTATAAAGCCTCAGTGCCACACAGCGCCACTTTATTTGCCTCAGCGGCACTCAGCATGCAATTTGAGGTTCGAAAAACAGGCTGCGTTGATGCAGCCACCAGCTAGCATCTTATTTAACACTAGTACTCTGGTTAAAGCAGCACTTTTTTATTTTTAAAATTCATATGGCACACATTTTATTTTTTGGTACAGAAGTTGCATTGTGACTTAATAATGGAAACACAGAACCTACATGTCACCAAATGCCATTTTTTTTTACAAATGTGTAAAATGCAGCCTAAATGCACTGTAAAATGTGCCCCTCATCAGTGATTTCTTGTAAATGTAAAGATAAAGCTGTAATGATGAAGCGCTGGCCAGCGCCGGAAGCATAAAGATTCAGTTAATTGAGGGATGCCTGAGGCCTGGGCCAATGGAGATGGGATTGCAACTTCTTCCTTTTTTCTTCTTCTCCTTTCTATCTAGCTTTTCTTCCTACATTTTTTTTGTTGGGTTACGTAAATGCTTGAAATGAATCCAGTTTACTGTATATTCCTTCTAGCCGATAAGGAGATGCATTTACATAACTATTCTTACATGACCCCTCATATAACAGAGCAATGTACGAGAAACAAGTATTGCCAATTTTAATGGGTCACTAAGCATTGTGTCGCATGACAGAGATTTCTTAACGTTTTTCTTTGCTTTTCCAACCCTCCACTGCGTGGGAAGGGCTATTTGGGCAGTAAAAGAACTTGTAATTTTTCATATGCATCCATTCATGAATACAAATCATTGAAAAAGAAAAAAACTTCTTGCTAAAGGGGAACTCTCTATATAGGTTTACTATAGCTAAAGATGATGTCAGCTAAAGGGGACATCTGCCAGGGTGTAAATTAAAGCATTTTGCTTATTAAAAATAGAGCTGAATGAATTTGACTAAAATGTTAACTTATTCCTGTTCAGATCAAGCCAAACCAAATCTAAAATCTGTCCTTGATAGGATCAGCACTGCCAAGGCTGCAAGAACCCTTTGTTAAAACGATACCCAGCCAATATGCCCTTTGGCACAGGTCCGGTACTGACATCTGGTGCCCAAGAGAGGGTGCAGGTAAAAGGGCAGCAGTGCTTCAGCATGCCACCCATTGATGTCGGCAGGTGGCATACCAGCCCCCCTACCCTATGAACTGGCATGGGGTTTCCCTGGATTCCTTACCAGTTCAAAAACATTTATTAATTAAAAACGGCACAAACCCTGTTTGTGTACCTCCACCAACACATGTGTCACATCCCTGCCTTTCAGCATGTGGCTGTGGCCTGGTTTTGAATGAACTAGCCTTTCTTTTTCTGTAGTCACGGCAATCAAACTTAAGATCTCATATTGGCTGATCTCAAGACAGCCAAATGGGGCATGCCAGCCTGGCAGACTTGCCAAATGACACACGCCATCCTTGAGACTACATCCCCAGTTTTCCCTTAGATAAGGGCCTGCTCTCATCCCAGCCTATCTGGATAGCCAGGCGACGGAGCGTGCCTCAACGCAGAGATGCTGGGGATGTGGCTGTGTTTTTTTACATTGTAGTGGAAGCTGCCGGCCATCCCGATTCGTGATGACCCTGAGGAAGGACAACGACCAGCTCTGGAGTCTTTTAGATTACTTTAAATGTAACAGTTCTTACCAATCCAGTCTCCCACCGGCGGCGTCCTCTCTTCGGGTCCACTGGGTTGGAATCAGAGCCTTTGTGCACTCTCCCCAGTGTCACTCTTTTTTCACTGTAGTGGAGGGGTATAAAAGGGAATACATCAGGAAATCTCTCTGATCAAAAGATGCTATAGACCCCCACTTCTGGCATCTGAAGTTCTCCACCACCCCACTGAGATGTCCTCCACTGCCGGAGATACCGTCCGCCCTGCCGATGCTGGTATCCCTTCCCGTCTGCCTGCCGAGATGCCACTGTTACCCGCTTCCTGATCCCCGCCAGCCTCTCCAAGACCTGCCTAACTGCATTGCCACTCACTTGCCTGCCTGCAAGCCATCATACATGCCTGCATGTCCACCTACCCACCCACTAACCTACCTGCATGTCCACCTGCCTGCCCAACAACGTACTCACACACCTACCTGCATGCCCAACTACCTAACCACCTGTCTGCCATCATGCCCACCTGCCTGCCTGCCCACCTACCTACTTAATCACCCACCTGTCTGCCTGCTACCCTTCATGCCTGCCTGTCTGCATGCCCACTTATCCACTTGCCATCATGGTCATACACCCACCTGCCTTCCTGCTTGCCTGCATTCCCACCTACCCCCCACCTGCTTCCTGCCCTCCTACCCACATGCCTTCCTGCCCACCTACCACTCACCTACCTGTCCACTCACCTTGCCACCAATCTACCTGCCCCACTGTCCCAGCCAGTCACTCATTCATCCATCCACCCACCTGCCTAACCACCATCCCACCTGTGCACCCACCTCCAGCTACCTACCCACCCACCTACCTACCTGTCTGTCCACCACCTACCTGCCAGCTGCCTACCTAGCTACCTACCTCCCGGACTTGCCTACATGCCTGCCTGACCGCTGAAACATAAGGAGGGAGAAAATATACTGATCCTCAAGGCTAAAATTAGATGGGTCATTAAGGGGTTAAAAAGCATTTCAGAAACAGGTGTTATGCCTCACCTTTATTCATGTCTGGACCACTTCTTCAATTATTTGTCAGTTAAGGGATTAAAGCGTCCAGGGAACATTTGCGGCATTGCTTTTTTTCATTAAAAAAACATTTAGGAATGTGAAGCATGCATTTAGACCTGCTCTATGCAGGTGTAAAATGTATGCTAGAGTATTTCTGAATTAATATCTGCATTTTAAATATATTTTAAGTGCATAAAATATGTAAAAAAAGTTTTTCTGAATCAGTCAAGATTAAATTCTCAACAGAAAAGTCAGAAAATATACGAAAATATATTCTCCACTGGTGCTAAATCAACCCTATAATGTTTAGAAATTGTGGCTCCTAACTGGCCCCACTTTACTGTGTGAATTTGTGGTTACCAAGCTTGTTATCACAGCAAATTATTTATTTATTTTTTTAGAAAAAGCAATTATATATTGTGTAATCATATAATTTAAAATAATTATAATGGTATAATTACATGGTAATTACATATTTTCTGGATGTTAGTTGTCTATAAATAATCATCTCCCTTTCTTTGTTTTAGTCACTCTGAATTTTGGCAGTCTAAAGTTAACACATTAGTTTGATTTCCTGTGTAATTCAGAATGTTTTTCACGGTATTGGATATGTGCTTCTCGGGGGACTTACATTAAGCTGACACACTGCTCAGAATCATAACTCTCCTGCTACACATGAAGCAACAGCTAATGGTTTCAACACTTCTTGTGAGGAGCCCAGTTATCTCGCCATACCTTCCTTATTTATGTCAAAAGCATGATGAGTTATACAGAGAGGTAGACAGGCAAAAGTTACCAATTTGAAGTATAGAAATTGTATCAGCCCAAAAAGTTAGTTTGCCTACTTTAATCTCCCCTTCTTGTTGAATATTTTATGTACAGATGAATCTTCCCTTACTTTTCGCCTTGATTATCCTAAGACCCTGTCCCAAGGGCATCCAAATCTTGGCCCGCTTTGTGAAAGCCCCATAACGCCAGGTCTGCTCACCTCTCCAGTGATACAATGGACTTTCCAACTATTTTTTGAACTCTTACTGAATTGCTCCCCAAGTGTTAGAATTGTATTAGCAAACAGGAGGAGCCTTTGATGTATAAATACGCTGAGTGTTTCTAAACTTTTAAGCTAAAAATAGGTTGTTTTTTTTTAAATTAAGAATAGTTCTATCTTTATATACAAATGTACTGAAAAAAGGGAAATTTATTCTACCTTCTCCTCCCTGAAACCCTACCAAGATCTGCTGCTGCTTATACTAATGAAAGCACACAGCAACTTCGATCCTGGAGAGTGGACACACTCACAGCCCGGTAAGCTGGGAAATGAATAGAAAACTTCAAGGCTTCATAATGCTCATTTTTCTAAAAAATGAGCATTGGGCACCTTAAGGCTGTTTTATTCTTAGATTAATAGGTGTATCTGGACTAGAGATGAGCGAACCGGTTCGGACGAACCGGAATTCGCTCCGAATTTCAGGAAATATTCGATTCGGCACGAACCCGAATATTTTGTGGTTCGTGCCGATCGAATTTTTCCTGAAATTAAAAAAAAAAAATGCCGGCATGGTGGGAGCGGAGCCGGCCGGCGGGCCGGTAAAGCCGGCCGGCCCGCTCCCACCATGCCGGCATTTAAAAAACAAAAAAAAAAAAAAAAAAGCATTTTTGCCGGCATGGTGGGAGCGGGCCGGCCGGCTCCGCTGTCAGCGGAACCGGCCGGCCCGCTCCGCTGTCAGCGGAACCGGCCGGCCCGCTCCCACCATGCCGGCATTTCAAAAAAAAGCAAACACTTACCTGCAGGTCCGGAGCGTGGAGGCCGGCGCCGCTCTCAGCTGTCATCTGAGGGCGCGTCATCAGAGCGCCCTCTGATGACGCGCCCTCAGATGACAGCTGAGAGCGGCGCCGGCCTCCACGCTCCGGACCTGCAGGTAAGTGTTTGCTTTTTTTTGAAATGCCGGCATGGTGGGAGCGGGCCGGCCGGTTCCGCTGACAGCGGAGCGGGCCGGCCGGTTCCGCTGACAGCGGAGCGGGCCGGCCCGCTCCCACCATGCCGGCAAAAATGCTTTTTTTTTTTTTTTTTGTTTTTTAAATGCCGGCATGGTGGGAGCGGGCCGGCCGGCTTTACCGGCCCGCCGGCCGGCTCCGCTGTCAGCGGGCCGGCTTTGCCGGCCCGCTGACAGCGGAACCGGCCGGCCCGCTCCCACCATGCCGGCATTTATGATGGGGAACTTCGTAAAAGTTCGATTCGGCCGAACCCGAATTTCTTTATGAAATTCGGCGAATCGGCCGAATCGAACTTTTAAAAAGTTCGCTCATCTCTAATCTGGACAATGACACACACACAAAGGTTATCTGAGCAAATCGATTTTGAAAAAGATATTTTGCGCATCCATTGTAATATGATAAAAATGCGAATAATGCCATGTAAAAGGAAAAGATGACCCCTGACTGCAAACATAGTATTTCAGTTTCAACCGTTCATTTAAAAATAAGTTATAAATGACAAGCAGAGCTAAGACAAATGACCGCATGCTTGAAGAAACTTCTCCTGTGTGCCAGCTAATAGCATCAATGTCATGCTCATTTGTTACACAGTGGAATTCAATTAATTAATTCCCTCTGTAAAGGTTTTATTCATCCAGGGCATTGTCAATCCTTTGCATTGGGTAAAAAAAAAAAACGTATAGACTTATTGAGGTTGATTCAGAGCCAGATGAGAAAACTCACTCCTTTTTGAGGAGAGAAAATCGTCATTCACTTTCATTGTCTACCTTGGGGCTGATTCATCACCAGGAAAAATTAACATCCAGTTGTTGAGTCAGCCCCAAGGTAGACAATGAAAGTGAATGGCAGATTTCTTTCCTAAAAAAGGAGTGAGAATTCTCACCTGGCTCTGAATTGACCTCATTGAATAGTCTTAAATACAGGTGAGAGAATCACCAGGACTCACCAATGGATGCTCATTTGATTTCTATTGTGGTGACTATGATTGCTTTGTAAATAGATGTTTACTGCATTCTGGGAGAAAGTTGTTGGCTGGTTCACTTTCAATTTCTTTTGGGCTTTTTGCATTTATCTGGGAACATGGGGGTATGTATAACAAAATTCTGAAATTCGTTTCTGGAGGGAAATACAAGTGCATTGCAAAAAATTAGAATACTATCAAAAATTGGTATATTTTTAGTAATTCAGTTGAAAAACTGAAACTCATATATTGTATTGAGTCAATACAAACAGAATTAATTTTTTCAAATGTGTTTTATGTTAATGTTGATGGTTATGGCTTACAGCCAGGGAAAACCCACAATTCATTATCTCAGAAAATTAGAATATTATATAAGACTAACTGTAAAAAAATATTTAACATTTTGGCCGAATGAAAAGTATGTACAGTAAATTCACTCAGCACTTTGTTGGGGCTCCTTTTGTATGAATAGCTGCATCAATGCAGTGTGGCATTGAGGCGATCAGCCTGTGGCACTGCAACCTGGAAGCCCAGGTTGCTTTAATAAAAGTCTTCAGCTTGTCTGTATTGTTGGGTCTGGTGTCTCTCCTCTTACTCTTGACAATACCCCATAGATTCGCTATGGGATTAAGGTCAGATGAGTTTGCTGGCCAATCAAGCGCAGTGATACTGTGTTTAGAGGGAAACATGAAGTGCTCTAGAATTTCCTGGTAGATGTGCTGTGCTGACTTTGGTCTTTATAAAACACAGTGGACCAACACCAGCAGATGACATGGCTGCTCAAATCATCACTAATTGCGGAAACCTCACACTAGACCTCAAGCAGCTTGGATTGTGTGCCTTTCCACTATTCCTTCAGACTCTAGGACTTTGATTTCCTAATGAAATTAAAAATTTACTTTCATCTGAAAACAACACCTTTGACCACTGAGCAACAGTCCAGTTCATTCTATCCTTGGCCCAGGTAAGATGCTTCTGAAGTTGTCTATTGGTCATAAGTGGCTTGACACTTAGAATGCGTGTAGCCCATGTCCTGGATATGTCTGTGTGTGGTGGTACCACCTGTAATTCTTATTGTAGGTGCAGTTGAGGTTTTGGGAAAAATTAGAAAATTTCTGGATCTTTAGTTCTTAGGTTAATTAACCCAGATTGTATGGTAATCAGATGGGACTTCATCACTTTCAACCTACCAGAGAATAGGCAAGTTCGGGTGTTACACTTTTGGAATGCTTTTTAAGGTTCAAATCTGCAGTTAGTGCTTAATTATTTGGGGCAAGGGGAGAATTTATTTTTGAGGATCCTACAGACACAGAGTTACATGACCGTATGTCTGCCTACTGTGCCATTTTCCCAGTCTGGGGTGGAGAAACTCTTTGTCAACTCAGCTCAAACTCCTTGACTGCTCTCTTACTACTACCAGGTACTGACAAAACACATTTATCAAACAAGCCCTCATTTTATAAAAAAAAAATTATTGCAACCTAAATATTGTAATTTCACACTCTGAACAGGAAGGAATACATCACTGAACAATCCCCACTAGTAAATATTTTTCAGCATACATTTATTCTAATTTCAGTTACACAACAGATTATAAAAGTAAATTCCAACTCTTTCTGTGCTAGTGGTGCAGGAAACACAGTACTACATTTATAGTACCTTAAGCACCTATGGCTAGGGAGTATAAAAACAGGGGAAACTTACTATCAAAGGGGTCCTCCTGAAGAAAACACAATGCCAGCAGATCCACCCTAACAAAATGCTGTCTGCTACGGGGACTGATGCAACTTGAATGGAGCTAAGGAGGATCACTGATACCTGACACTCTACCACATGCAATGCCATAATCACACCAGTTCCCTGCCAGTTTTATCATTTACAACTACATCCATGCAAATCTATGAAACTGCACTATTATAGAACTCACTGAGATCATAGAAATTGGTTTATGGTTTATACTAACTAGAATTCAGCCACACAGGATCAACATTTTTTTTTTTAAATAAAAGGCAAATCTTCACGAATAAAGGTTAGGTTGAAAGCTTATTGAGAGCTTATTTGTAAACTGAGCAGTAGAGTAATATAGAAACCCTTTAATATACATTTTCAAAATAAATGATTATACTAGTAATGGAGAAATCATATATATATTTATATACAGTTGAATATATTTAATCTTTAAATGTTTACCAGTTTTCATGTTAATATAATTTTTAGGATTTGGCAGTTGGTAATGCAGGTGATGCACTTTACTTTGAGCATCTGGTCAAATGAAAAAAGACACAAATAGATAATCAACATAAAATTGTCAAAAAAGGCAGCTTGATGTGCCTCTATAGGCACGGCCAGCTAAGTCTTTGGACAGTTGAACATAGCTGGAAGAGCGTTGATGCCAATTTTCCTTGAACATAATGGCAAATGAAAATATGAGCTCAAGCTGGTTTTTCATTATTGGAATATGCTGTGCTTCATTAAACTAATTCAGGTATGAAGCTTTATTTCCAAAGGCAATGCGGGAAATGTGCACAGTTATGAGAGCGCATGAAAAATAAAAGCCACTTGGAAAGTATTCATTACAGCAGGACTGTGGATCTGTGAAATTGCTCAGTTTTATAGTATGTCCACTATGTATAGTATATGGATACTGAGTAAACAATTGTTTGAAAAATGTAACGCACCTTCACTAAAGGTTACACAGCAGCTCTAATATTTTGGCAACTTATCAAAGTTCTCTTTCTTGGTCATGAGAGGCTTGGTTTATATTAGCTAGTTTATAACAGTTAGTTCTGACCGAATCACTGTAGATTACATGCAGTGCAGTTCTACTGTTTCCTGGCAAGTTCACCAGCATAAGCAGGAGTAGGAGGTAAGCTAGCAGTGGACGAGATGGATAGTTAAAGTAGACCAACACCCATCAACCTAGATTGGTTGTGCCCCAGCATGTGCCATTCCACTTCTCAATAGAGCAGTGCACTTTTCCACCTGGCTCCTTTCTATGTTTCTATGATGGGCTGAGGCCACTGAGCCACTAATGATGTAATGTAAAAACATGTCGACATGCAACAGCATCCACACTACACGGAACCACTAATGAAAACCACTATGAAAAATGTATAGTAAAAAAAGACAGTACCAGTGATTGCCACTCCCTAAGCAGTGCTTCCTAGGGTGGTTACCTCACAGGGCCTCATTATAGGTTGGGGGGGGATACACTGCCTGGCCAGGATCTGCTTACCCACCCAGATAAATCCTCCATGATAGGCTGATGAAGGAAACCTGGACCACGTGGCAGCTGACAGTTAATAACTGTGTATGATTTCATCTGAGTGCCAGGCCGGTGAGCATATCTCAGGCTGGTGGTGCTAAATTCACAAGGGAGCATTAGCTATAGGATTGCTCCTCGCGCATGGACCTAACCCCATTTGATGTAAAATAAGGCCCTTATTTAAGAAGGGATAGCGTCAGGTAGTGGCTGGTTAATGACAGGTAGCGACTGGTGAATGCCGGACACGGCACGCAATTACACATTTATCAAGCAGAATCTGTTTAGCGACTGGGATAGCACCATGTAGCGTCTGATTCATCATTTTCACAGCCTCAGCGAACAGCGCCAGTGTTCAGCCTTTCACAGCGCCAGGTATGACCTCTCGCTACCTGTCGCCCTCCCATACATTTCAATGGACGATCCTTTTCTTCTCTTTAAAAAGGTTTTTTTTTTTTTTTCAAAAAAATCACAAATAATTCTATGACCTCTTCTGGCATTGAAATCGCAGTTTTTTCATAATTTTTTAAATATATCCTCAGAAATGACATTACAGGTCTGGCATTAAAGTGTTCATGTTACAATGTTGTTACAATGTAATTCCATATGTTTTCGCTTTGTTACTAGTTGATAGATGCTTGAAAACAGACTTTAAACACACCGCCTCCTGCGCTCTGGGCTTCAAACAAATATTTTTCAGCGCCAGAGATTTGTGAGGCTGTTTTTTTGCTGAATATGGTGTGAGTCGGTCGCTATGAGCAGTCGCTAACAAGCGCTCCCATACAGCGCTGTACTGGTCAAATAGCGACTCCTCACAATGTATTCAACATTACTGAACAGCGGCTAAGTCGCTATAAAGTAGCGACTCACGGCCGAGCACAGTGACTACTAGTGGGCGCTCTGAAAATGCCTGCTACAGACGCTCATCTGTCGCTACCTGCCGCTAATGATGAATCAGCCTGTTAGTGTTGGTTCACTTTAACATTTGTTGTTGATTTACTGGTGTACCAGAACATCATTAGGGTAAATATGAACCTTGCATTTTTTATTTTCACTATGGTTTTGCATTATGCCAGGAGTAGACCCCGAAGCTCTATTTATGTGTTTATAAGAGTTGATTCAGCAGCAGGCGCAAAAAAGTGCACTGCTTTTTGGGGGGAGTAAAAAGTGTCTTTTTTATTATATACCTAGGGGATGATTCAGCACCAGGTATAAAAATAGAACTTCTATTTCAATTTATACCAAAAGTGCATTTTTGCACATAGTGTTGCATTAACCCCTTAATGTTTTGTGAAGAATAGGCAATAGTTAAAATACAATTTCATTTGTATATTGCTGTTTTTTCTCTGTTTCTCTTCTTCCTTTTTGGAGTGATACCAGTAACTCATTCACTCCAGAAAATAGGAAAAATGCATCACTAGCATTGCCAACAAATGTTTCTTATTGCCCTTCCTAAGTCTCTTCTTACTCTCTTCTTACTCTTCTTATACCCGCACCTGACCAAGCCTAAACCTTGCGCAACACAACCTAAAAGTGTAGCAGCCATGTTACAGGAGGCTGCTTCCCTGCATGTGGCAAGTTAAAGATGAACAACACACCCGATTTTCACTCTACCTCTTAGTGGGAACAATGTGTGTACCACCCAGGTCGCCCTATTTACTCACCTTTCTGTCGCTCCCACGACACAGACTCAGACGAGAACGAGCACACTGATTGGCCGAGTGGGCCGCTTAGCCAATCAGCACACTCGGTTTCACTCGCCTCCCTTCAGCGCCGCTCCTGACTCAGCCGTATGGACAGCTAAGCAGCCGAAGGTAGTCTGTGTGCTCGCACCGCCCATTCAGAAAGGCCCTGGATGTGTCCGTGCCACAAAGACGAGGGCTCCTGGACAAGGTGAGTGAAATGGGCCTTCTAGGGGTTTTACACAGCATGCATCTTAATTCGGGAAGAGTGGAGCTCGGATGGCTCTGGAATCTTTTAAACCCTGAGCTCGAATCTAGCATGGAGTTTCACCCAACTGAAAATCTGATTCATCATGGCCCTTGAACTCTGAAGCCCAATCCAGAGGGTTACAAGGACTATGTGATTAGGAAGCACTCTGGACAGATAGTTCCCCAGCAGAATACAATGATTCAGCTTCTTCTACCATGTAAACCATGTGCTGGATGCCAAGGAAGGAAGATGGGGGCAGAGATCAGTGCAGATGCTGGTGGGGTAGCTGCATACCCCATCCTGCCAGACCAAGAGAGTGGGGGACACTGGAAGGAAGATGCAGAGACAGTGAGTAGTGTTACATTTAATTTTAAAAATGTATATATTTTTTATTTTATTAACTGTTTGTGATCTGGAGGGGGTCCATGGGACCCCTTACCCCTTTACTGTAGCCAGGATGTGTCTAAGGTTAAATGTTTTCCTGTGCGAGATATAGTAACAGTTCTCCCAAACACAGATGTTTGCAAAATGATGAAGACAAATGGAGAAAAAGTAGGAAAACAGTTACAAAATGAAAGTAAAATGGAGGAGAGATGGAGTTGAAGTAAAAAATAGAGAAATTGAGGAAATCAGAAGTGGGAAAGATATTAAGGGAAAAATGGAAATTGAAAAAGACACAAGCAAGGTGAGGAATGTAAAAAGAAAGACGAAACAATGGAATTGGAGGAATGATAAAAGAGAGGGACAAGAGGAAAAGAGAGACAGACAAGGGAAGGTGAAAGGAGAGTAAAACATACATCAGTTGAAAAGAGATGGAGATAGAGGTCAGGTGACAAGGAAGAGAGGCGGAGGGAGTGAATGAAATGAAGAAGAGGTATAATAGGGAAGAAGTCCAGATGGAGTGAAGATAGAAATGAGATCCACATGGAGGGAGTGTGAAAAATAGATAAAGAAAAGGGGATAAGAAGAATATGAAAGGTAAAGTGTAAAATAGAGATACAGACAGGAAAAGGCAAAAAGATACAAAAGAAAAAAAGGAAATGTTTTAGATAGAGAGAATAATAGGGGAAATGTGCAAAAAGTAAGAATTGCTAAGCTAGCTTAGCGCTTTCTCTCCAAAGTGACGTCTAAAGGTTTATCCCAGTGTCCTTTTACAGTATATGGAGGTTACAATTGGTGATAAGAAGCAGCTCGAAACAGCAAGTAATATTAATGTCAGGGTGTGTTGCCTGAACAATAGTAAAATGTAAAGAGTCCACTGGAAAAACCTGAAGATGAT
Source organism: Gastrophryne carolinensis (assembly GCA_027917425.1). Classification (NCBI taxonomy): domain Eukaryota; kingdom Metazoa; phylum Chordata; class Amphibia; order Anura; family Microhylidae; genus Gastrophryne; species Gastrophryne carolinensis. The sequence goes on along the minus strand of CM051239.1, from coordinate 306,653,547 downwards.
TTATTATGATTCTATTAACAGATAGAAAAAGAAAAAGGGCCTCAAAGCCACCCTGGACCATTTCATCAGATAATAAACCCTGACAGACAAGATCTTCAATGCACACTAGTAAACTAATTACATTTACTATACAACATAGCTCCATGTGCAATTGGCATATCTGATTGCTGATTGTTAAAAAAATGTATTCCTGTAACTTTTATGGTTATTGCAATAGTGATACTGTGTCATTGAAATAATATATCTATAGGGCAACACAGCTATTCTTATTGGCATTAAAGTGGACTAAAAAGGTTTTTAATTGTTCTGGGTTTTAGTTCTTGCCCCCGGGGGACTTAGATCCTGGATGCCCTGCTTTGTAAAACCCCCCAAGTCACCCAGTCTAACTCACCTTTCCCCGGTCCTATGGCACATGCACAGGCTCTTGTACAATCAGCACCCTCAGATCTACTCACATCCACTCGTCTAAGCCTCAGCTCCAGCTGAGTCTAGCCAAGTCTTGCTCCAGCTGAGTCGAGCCAAGCGCTCCAGTGGCAGCATCCCTACTACCCTCTAACAGGGACCACCACCCATTCACAAACTGCTGGCATGCGGCAGCTGCTGCTGCTTGTGCATGTGCCGCTGGATCGGGGGAGAAGGTGAGTTTACTGGGCAACCTGGGGGATTTCACACAGCGGGGCAGCCCAAATCTGGATGCCACAGGGGAGGGTATCAGGCTGCCCTAGGATCTTATAGCTTCCAGGGCCATCAACAATGGGTTCTGGTCCACTTTAAAGTGGAACCAAACCCCAACTGGGCTGGCCCTGTAATATGAAAGATTTTGGGGGGCGGCTTTTTGCCTTCCTCTAGTGCATGCCCGCTTTGTGGTCCCCCCTCCGCATGCAAAACTCATCATTTTCATAGCTACCTTGCTGATATAAATATTGGTGGCTGCATACCCAGCATTTTGGGCTGTGCACTCCCGGACCTAGCCTATCTGAATGCTAGCCTGCGCACTGCTGGGGATGTGGCCAGTCATGCTTCCAATTGCCACTTACAGAGCCATTCGCCAAGCATTAAATATGTACGGCTTCGATTGGACAAGATCCAGTGGATGCTTTTTAGGACCGGGGAAAGGTGAGTTTTTCTGAGCGATTTGGGTGGTTTCACACAGTGGGACATGCCAAATCACAAAAAAATCCAGGATAGTCAAAATCCCTGGTTTTGTTCCACATTAAAGTGGACCTCCAGTCAAAAAAAAAGTTTAGTGAATTGCTTTCCCTCTTAGTGGCATAAGCAGTTTGAGAGGGCTTAACCCCATGCAGATATTGTAGAATGACATAAAGATTATTCGCTGTTGAATTACATGGGGCGGCCATCTTGCTACACACCTGCTTGCACATGAATATTAGGGGGGGTGCTGTGTTAGCAGCAATTCACACCAAATTGAGAGAGATATATGCCTCAGAAACAATGAGAAGCTTGCCTGTAATTTTTCCCACAATCAAACACTGAATAAACAGCTAATGTAGCAAGAGAAATATGTGTGAGGAAAGCTGTTACAATGTAACTTTATGACTGCGGCAGCCACAAAAGCATCCAGTCAGAGGATACAATGTATTTAGTAGCTCATAAAGCAAAGGTGAGACATTACAGAGGAAAGATTTATACTGGCTAGAAATAAGAGATAATTGCACAGAATTATGACGTAATTTGGACATGTTCTTCATGTGTGTGACACAGCCTTATTTTTTGCATTATTACTCACTGTACTTCATTATATTTGCGTTATATAATTGTGCTAGTTAGTAGACAGTTATTATTATATCTTTAGAATCTGCACTTGCGCTTGCACTATGCTATTTATTTGTAATAATTATTTGTGCTACATTTACTAGGTCATTTGTATATAGAGCTTTTGTGAGAGTTTATACTATGTTTCTATATATTTTTTGCATTACTGGCCCCCTTGTCAGAGGGTACAATCATTGTTTTTAATATGTCTTGTCCCCCTTGTAGAATAAAATTGTTCAGTATTTTCCGAAGTGCATTCCATTTTTGGCCCTGGTTGGGTCCTTGGTCGTTCTTTGATTATTAGAAATCCACACTGGTTTGCAAGCAGACATTTTCTGTTTGACTGTGTCATCATCTTTTCTTATGGTAGGTACAGCAATAGCGACCGCACTTCCACCATATTTACTTTAACTAATTTGGCATCATGTACATCATGAAAGCACAATGTGTTAGCTGATTTGGTGTTTAGTAGTCCACTAGTATCTTTTATGGGATTAATGTGTCACAAAAAGTTGACTGTATGATTACATTTACAAAGTGAGCGACACTTTGAGCCAAGCTAATCGCCTAACCGCAGAATTTCTGATTTCCGGCATACAAAATGGCACATACTATTCATCATGTATTGTTATATATATAACCCCAAACAAAGGAATGGGGGAACCCACACCCTCTCCCAAAATGATGCTAGGCATAAAGTGAGTGGCACTACTCATAAATGTAAAAATATTAAAAATTTATTATCATCAAGTAGTGCAGGGTCACTACGACACGCGTTGGCGTCTCTACCGTTTAGGGGTCCCCCGGTTGGTCTGTATATGCACAATTTCACAATTCTTTGCTCTATTTTTTTACTTTTTTCACTTATTATATGCATATATTTGGGCCTGTCTTCCTTTTTGAATCAGGTATCATTATAATTATTGTTATTTAGCTTTGTTTATCGCATAATGGTGTATTTGAATGCAGTTTTGCACAATTAGATAGGATTTATTAGGGTTTATGCATTTTGTGTGAACATGTATTTTAGGGTAGTAGTATAATTTTCATCAGACCTCCGGTGTCCCCTAGTGTTTTAATGTGTTGTTGTACTTGTGTTGTGTATCTGTATATATGTCAGTCTGCTATGTAAATATTGATGATAATAAATTTTTGATATTTTTACATTTATGAGTAGTGCCACTCACTTTATCCCTAGCATCATTTTGGGGGAGGGTGTGGGTTCCCCCATTCCTTAGTTTGGTGTTGTACTCTGATGTTAGGGTGAGTGAGCACACATTGATTTTTAGTTACCTAAGTGGCTTATTGGCGAGTGCAGCCCATTTAGCTTGTCTACATTGCTTTGTTATATATATATACATATATAAAAAAAATATATAAAACTAGCGCCATGTATTGACATTTGAGTGTCTATGTAGCGGCGCTTAGAGTGTAGACGCTGCAAGCGAGTATCTGGCGCTATAACCTAGCGTATTGGCTGGACAAGTGACGCTGTAGTATCCTGTCCAGCAGTGATAAATGTGCTGTCTGGAGGGCGCTCTAGAAGTGCTCTCCCTCAATCAATGCCTATGTAGTGCCCAGAGGAAAAGCCACACAGAGCAACACCACATATAACAACAGGACAATGCTGCACGAATGATAGGTGCGGCACTCAGATTTAAGAAAATCAAACACAAATCCAGTTTCAGCGCTCTAAAACTGGGTGCTCTAGTGTTGAGCTCCAAACGCTATATGAAAAAAGGCTGTTTTTCAACACATATACACCAGCACCAGAGCAAAAACACATGGAATGACATTGTTTTAACACTGTAACAATGACACTGCAATGGCAGACCTGCACATAAAAAAAATAACAATATAAGTGTTTGGTTTCTGGGCAGGAGAGGTCACACAATGATTTGATCCAAAAATTGAGAAAAATAATTAATTAAAACACAATTTTTTACACAGGCCAAAAAAACACCATTAAAACGTATGGGATAACGCTGCTGAGTGACAGGTGCTACATGGTGCTGCTGAACATACAACACCGGCACTTTACACTGAGCCGCCGCTAGTAATACATTCGATGCTACATGACGCTGTTAGAGGTGCTCACCAGTTTGCCTTTCATATAAATGTTTTTCACATACTGTGCCTGGCGTTCACCTGACACTACGTGGTACTACTTGGCATTAGCATTTCTTAAATAACCCCCTTAGTGTAGTTATACTTTGGGTCACAAGCACTGCCATCAATAGGAATGAATGAAAAATATGACTAAATTAATCAAGGTAACTTGACATTCAAACATGTGTAAGGAATTGAGTGGTACCTCTAGGAAAAGGCAATTGTTACACTATTGCACTGGGCTTCATTGGCACTGTCCTATTTTTAAATTGGAGGAGGAGGAGGGAGTAGGCGAGAGGAGGGAGGGACCACCAAATCTTTCTGCGCTGATTGAGGGATGGGATGAAAAAGAGAATGTCATTGACTAAACCTGTAAAACCCCGATATCTTAGCAATTTCTGATTCAATTTAAAAACGGAAAACAGTTTAGGACACAATGGTTAAACAATTACCTTTGCCTGTAGTATCACTTTAAGCCAGACCTTCAGCATCATTTAATGAAAAGCCCAAACCTTTAAAAAACTATTCCCTAGCATCTAAAATTAATATATTTTACGTTTTTAGTAACTCGGATATGGGCCGCCATTTTGTCTCAGAAGCATCACATACTAAGGAGAGGAGAGGGGGCAAAAGTACAGCAGGAGTGGGTTATAGCTGTGCTTTGCAGAGCAGAGCTGGGGTCAGCAAAAGCACAGCAATCCCGGAATGCAGAGTGGCATGGTCAGAAGACACTTCCTGTCTGCAGGCAGCATGAGACTCCATGGGCCACCATCTTGTATGTTTAAAGGCTCATAAAATGCAGTAAATGTAGATAGGCTGATATTTAATGTGGGCAATCTGTATGCACGGGGTGGGGGAAACATATCAGATAGGCTCTTATTCAGGGTGAAGGTCTGCTTTAAGAAATGGTTTTCCTGATAAATCTTATCATTATTATTATTATTATAGTATTATATTATTATATTATATTTTTATTATATTATATTTATTATATTATATTATTATTATATTATTATATATTATATTACTATATTATTATTATTATTATATTATTATATTATTAGTAATCTGTGTTTTTTCCAATTTATTTTTCCACATGTTAAATAGAATTCTACTGTTCAAGAAAAATGTACAGTACTTTGTGCTAACATTGCTGTTAACATAATTGAATCTTGCTCATAACTGTGTATGTTCTTTAACAGAATATTTCAACGTTTCTGATGAGGAGATCAAAGCCAAAATTTAAGATTAGAAATTTGAAGAGCGGAAACTGATATTATTTCAGCAATGAACATATCCCTGCATCAGCGTATACTGGAACTTAACATTAGCATCTTCGATGACAATAACACGCTGCCAACAGGCAAGACTAAGCTGGCCTCATGTGATCAAGTTGTAATAGCGGCCGAGGTGTTTTTGACTCTTGGTGTTGTAAGCCTTCTTGAAAACATCCTTGTCATCTCTGCAATCATCAAGAACAAGAATTTGCATTCCCCTATGTATTTCTTTGTATGTAGCTTAGCAGTAGCCGACATGTTGGTCAGCGTGTCTAATGCATGGGAGACCATCACCATAAACCTTATCAATAATAAGCATCTAGTTATGGAAGATGCATTTGTACGTCATATTGACAATGTTTTTGATTCCATGATCTGCATATCAGTGGTGGCTTCTATGTGTAGCTTGCTTGCCATAGCAATAGACCGATATATCACCATCTTCTATGCTTTACGGTACCACAACATCATGACTGTAAAAAGAGCAGGTGCCATTATTGCTTGCATCTGGACCTTCTGCACTGGTTGTGGCATTATATTTATTCTTTATTATGAATCAACATATGTCATAATATGTCTTATTAGCATGTTTTTCACCATGCTGTTTCTCATGGTATCATTATATATACATATGTTCCTGCTGGCCCGCACCCATGTCAAGAGGATCGCTGCTCTGCCAGGCTATAATTCAGTCCATCAGAGGACAAGTATGAAAGGAGCAATTACTCTTACTATTTTAATTGGTATTTTTGTTGTATGCTGGGCTCCATTTTTTCTACATCTCATTTTAATGATTACGTGTCCACAAAATCTATATTGTGTTTGTTTCATGTCCCAGTTTAACATGTACCTTATTCTGATCATGTGCAATTCTGTCATTGACCCATTGATATATGCCTTCCGCAGTCAGGAAATGAGGAAGACATTCAAAGAGATCATCTGTTGCTGCAATCTGAGGATTGCTTGTGAACTACCTAGTAAATATTAATAAAATTCTTTGTAAAGGATTGTTGTGGAGATATTTTGCATCTTCTATTTTCTCGAGTATATTTCCAACTTAGTGGAAAGTAGAAGCTCCAGTCGGAAAAGCAGATAAAACAGATCATTACTTTACAGAATAGCAGTCATGCAAAAAAGTGGGAACATGAATAAAGGCTTTATTACATTTTGTTTACAATTATATTTATCTATTCAACACCATTTGTTGGGATGCTTGTTTTTTGTGCTACCTAAAGGGCATTTGTGGCCATATAAAATTAAAAAAAGATACTCGCTAACTGTTCATTTTCACTGCTTGTAAACATACCTATTTGGTCATGTCTGTTATGTCCTTCAGACATGTCTCTTCCCTGGCTCTTGCAATCTGGCCACAGTCTGCTAAGAACACTACCTGTTGCTGTTGCTTGCAGTGTGGTAACTGGAAGCTCCACAAAATGTGTGCAGCAGGTGTGTGCAAGCAACAGCTTTAGCATCCACTTTCTGTTGGGGCAGTAAGGGACAAGCCTAAAGTCTACAGTCAGGACCAGGGCAGGTTTTGAAGCAATGAACTTGGACCAAAAGCCTGCAAGGGTGTAGGTAAGGTGAATATATTTTTCTAAATTTTTCTAAAGTTATTGGCCTACAGAAGCCATTGATATTGCCGTCTGCCTGTGAAGCTCCTAAGTTAAGATGGTATGCTCACACTCTAATATTTTGAAGAAATCGGTGAGATAAGTACAGTAATAGCAGTATGGCAGCAGGACACCTCTTCTCGCAAGCAGGGGACTGACCTCTTTGGTAACAAAAGCACAAAGGCCATATGCAACGGGGAGACTTGAGAAGCAGGGATTAGAGGGATTAGAAAAGGAACAGCTGAATTCAAACACAGACTTTTGGCGAGGCGGGCTGCACAGCAGGCAACTGTGCTCCTTATGGCCAGTCCACACTTGCACTGTGATGTGTGTAGCTTTTTGAACATGAGTGATGGTGGCTAACATACTTGTGTCACTCATATATGATTGCCAACTGTTAGAGAAATCTAGACACCTGCAATAGTTTATATCTTGAATACAGGTAGATATGTACAGAGGAAAGTGAAATTACTATGTACATTTATTTTCATGGGGCAATGTAGTCCATTTAATAAAGTAAGTTTTCCTAGGTGTCAGACTCAGAGGCCAGTTTTTTGGGTATCATCGAAGCGAATGCCCTGCACAAAATGGGCTAGGGAAAGTACATAAATTATATATAATAATAATAGTATAACAGATACTGTTAAGACGCACCTGTCCATATGATGCACCAAGGATTTGGAGGAGGAAAGTAAAAAAAAATATTCTGAATCATGTGCTAAAACAACGTCCCCCCAAGAAGCAAATAATAGGCAAGGTGCAGTGTCCCCCCCATTTACAGGCAGTGTGGCATTCTCCCCCATCTGATTCCACTTTCTCATTTCACTTAGGGTGAAAACTATGGTAGATATTTTATTGAGCGGATGAGTAAGGGGTGGGGGGGAGTCCATTTTCTAAAGCTTTTTCATTGCCCTTCCATTGACCTCAATGGAAAGCTCATATACTGAGGGACAGCTAGGAAGAACCAATGCTAATTGTTCTTCTCAGGCCACTTCCAAGAACAAGCTGCTAATATACTGAGGGGGAGAAAAAACCTTTACTAATTGTTCTTTACTGGCCACTTCCAGGGACAGGTGGCTGATATAATGCGGTTCCACCGTCAGTAACTTAAAAATTTAAGAAATTAGCAAATAAGGGACAGGGACGTGGCTGTGGTGCTGTTGCTGGTGGTGCAGGGAGAGGACGTGTTACATCTGTGCCTGCTATACCTTCTACCGGTGCCAGCAGGCACCAGGCTTTGCAGCATATTATTGTAGGCCCCAATACCGCTGCCAGAATGGTGAGGCCAGACCAAGTTAAGGCATTGATATCCTAGACCAGGGGGTCCCAACAGGGAACTTGAGATAAAAGTAAGTAATAAGGTGCGCTGGAAAAGATAAGTATTTACTGCAGCCTAGTGTTAAAGGGTCATTCCTTACAGTTTCTTTGGTGAGATAGCGTGTTGGTTATTTCTTCTCTGGTTACTCTGGTATTCAAAGTGACCTAAGGAAGAAACGAGTTTAGGCGCGCTTTAAAGTTTGTGCCAGAGATATATTAGCTCAAAAATATAATAATATAGCTGGGACATAACAAACATTCTCTGATGGATAGTTAGTTTGATCTAAGCTGAGTTTTATAAGGCTTTTTAAAAAAATTTTAACCTCTTATTGGTACAGCTTTATTATTATCTTCATATATTCACTAATATGGAATAAGAAAATTAAGGCACTCACCGCCCAGGGGTTCTCAACCTACCCAGGGCCATTGAGGTTCCAATTAGTAAATGTTGACCCGTTTGCGACTGGGTTCTTCAATGAGGTTGGTTGCACTTTAGTTCTGCCTTAAGCAATGGTTCTTGCAAGGTAAGTTGCAATGTGAATAACTAGTAGGATCTCTCTTATAAAGTTCAAATAATTTATTTGGTCGTTATAATAGATGTAAGTAACACAAAATAAAATAAAAGTAAAAGGATGTCTGTGTCCTTTAAATGAAAATGTCAGGGGACGCGTGCTAAAGCCTCCTCATTCTGACTCATCAGCTGCTGCTCGTTAGTCTTGGGTTTTTGCTTGTATGTGGGTTATAGAGCTGTGTTTGATATCCCTGTGGGCTCTATTGATGTCCTCCAAAGCAGGGAAGTGAAATGACGCGAAGATGTCAGCGTTCTCTGCGCTGTCCATGTTCACAGACACAGTAGTGTTTGTCTCACTGCTGTACAGCAACACGGACTTCTCTGCTCTATAGCCCACATACAAGCATACAAGCAAATACCAGGACTAAGGAGCAGCAGCTGATGAGTCAGAGTGAGGAGGCTTCAGCACGCTTCCCCTGACATTTTCATTTTCAAGGAACAGACACAGACATTCTTTTACTTTTATTTTTATTTTACTTTGTGTTACTCGATACTTGTCCTGCATCTGCTACACTCCAACCTGATCTGCTGCCAACTGCAACTCAAGCATGGTTTGCACCATATGTAATAAAATAAAATATGTGTTTTTATTAAGGGTTTAGGCGACTGACAACACTCACACACCACCCAAGGGGTACTTTTATTAAATCAGAAAATGGAAAGTGGTGAAACAATTAAATTTTGGGAACCCCTGGATTAGATGGCACACAGTTCACCACCAAAGCAAACAAAAAACATTATTAGTATTTTAGTATTTAGTATTAGTATTTAGCATTAGTTAGTAATAGTAATTATCATTTATTTATAGAGTGCTATTGTATTCCCTGAAGCTCTACAAACTAAAAATTACAGGAAGGTGGTACACTGAATAATCTTCACCACGCCCATGCACAGGAATCTGCAAAGCAAATGAAAAAGCATGGTTAGTATTATTATTATTATATTTTATTCTTTTTATTTCCATCCCTCCCCACCCTTTTTTTGTTTTTACCCACTCCACTTCTGCAGAGCCCTCCGCCTCACCCCATTCAAATCAGCAAGGCCGGTTCAGCCACAAGTCATGGAGCAGTCAGTAATGCCCTATGATGACACTTCTAGCAGGGATTCCATAAGCCATCTACCTTCCCTTGCCCCAGTTTTAGACATAGGAGTTACCAGATGCCCAAAAACTTGAGTTGGAGGATGAGGATGTGGACATCGGACATCTATGATGAGGATGAAACCCAAGTGCCAACTGCAGTAGCTTTCTGCAATGTGGAGGCTGAGAAGGAGGGTAGTGGGGAGGAGTGGGTGGAAGATGAACCGAGAGGTGATGATGAACTGAAGGCATCCCCGGATCGATAAAGAAAACATCACTTCCTTAATCTCAGCACTGGAGCGGGATAGAAATATGAGGTAGTACAAATGCACTCTGGTGGATGCACTATTGCCAAAGTTCCCAGCTGACTTTGAGGTCTCAGTGGTGGCATGAGACTGAGGACAAGGAAGACAAGGGTCATTTGCATACCTCAGTCACTGAAGCTAGGGAAATCTGTGCACAATGTTCATCAGTCGAGACATGCAAAGCAAACAGAAAAACATTATTAGTATAATTAAAAATTATATTATTATAAAAAATACATGCAAACACCTGAGGCTCCCCCTGATGCTTCCGTTGTCTCAGCTTCTAACGCTGCCTCCACAAGGCCACCTGTCTCCCCCCAAAGGCAGGATGTGAGACCACCGCCACCCCAACCACCAAGTATGTCCAAACCATTACAGGGAAATGTTCAGCTTTCTATTCCTCAAACAATAGACATATAGTGGAAGACTGGCCCATCTCACCCCCGAGCCATGGGCTTGAATGCTAGCATTAGAAAATTGCTTACATTTGACATGCTCCTATTCTGACTGGTGGAGCTGGAGAGCTTTAAAAATCTTATGGCGACAGGGTTGGTTATCTCAGAGCATGGTGCTAATAAAAATCGCCGCAACTTTTCTGGGCAGGCAATCCCTGCTCTGCACCAACAGGTTATGGAGAAAATATGGTGTGCGCTGCACAGAGCTATAGATCCATATCACAACTGACACGCGGACAACCAAGGATGGGCAGGGATGTTACATTTCTTGCCCACTGGGTTAATGTGGCATCTGAGCCTGGTGCATATTCTTCCACCACCCAGGATTGCCAGACATCACTTGTTGCCTCCTACTCTGCTTCCTTCTCTCCTACCTCCTCATCCAGTCAGCACCTGCACCACCATTTTGAGTCTAGCCATGGGGAAACAGTAGCAGGCAGAGCTGAAACTCATCTGTCTGGGAGAAAGACCACACACTGCCCAGGACCTGTTTACTGGCATCCAGGAGCAGACAGACAAGTGGTTGCTGCCGCTGCACCTAAAGCCTGGCAAGGTAGTGTGTGACAACAGGCAAAACCTAGTAGCAGCCTTGGGACGATCTGGGTTGAGGCACATCTGTTGGCTGGTACATGTGCACAATTCGGTGGTGCAAAGCTTCTTGGCCCATTATCCAGAAATGCCGGAGCATCTACATAAAGTGCATGTCCATTTGGCTGCTGACACAATGATTGGTAAAGCTGTGGAACAAATGGTTGAAACTGAAGATGGTTACAAAGAGGAATGGCGAAGGATGGTTTTAGCAAGAGCGCCAATCATAAAACACATGATTTTATATAACATATGAATAAGACGCTGTCTATACATGCATCAGCTTTTAGATGAAGATAAAGAAGGAGATCTTCACATCATGCCTGACTCTAGGGATGAGCGAATCGATCCGGACGAACCCGGATTCGATCCGAATTTCAGGAAAAATTCGATTCGGATCGAATCCGAATTTCCCCGCGATTCGATCACTCGAAGTTTTCCTTTAACATCCATTCATTTACATTACAGGCATTCTAAGATGGCGGGCGGGACATGTCTGGACATGTATCCCGCGCCAGTGCAAGCTGGGGCAGTCACATGCAGCCTATCAGCAGCCAGCAAGCCCGGTGACGTCACACAGCGGTATTTAACGGCGGCCATCTTGCTTTTCCTCATTTCTCTATTGCATTCGTGACAGACAGACAGAACGCTGTGTAGCTGAGGCAGTTAGACAGGCTGGAGACAGGCTGGAGACAGGGACAGACAGGGACAGGCTGGAGACAGGCAGGAGACAGGCAGGAGACAGACAGGAGACAGACAGAAAGCCAGGGAAAGGTAGGAAAAACGGAGCTGGCTGACAGGGAGATTTTTTTTTTTTCATCCAGCCTTTGTTAGCGTTTTCAGGCTGCTTATAGTAACTAACTGTGCATATATACTGAACTGATCTTAAGTCTGCTGTGAGGCATCCCATTCTGTGACTAAAGCAGCCTCTGTTTAAGACCATATAAGCATTTGCTCTAATCATATTTGAAATTAGGCCTGATAAAGACACTTTTGCTGGCCAAAGCACTACTGTACCCTGGCAGCTCGATTCCTGCCCGGGGCATCCCATTCTGTGACTAAAGCAGCCTCTGTTTAAGACCATATAAGCATTTGCTCTAATCATATTTGAAATTAGGCCTGATAAAGACACTTTTGCTGGCCAAAGCACTACTGTACCCTGGCAGCTCGATTCCTGCCCGGGGCATCCCATTCTGTGACTAAAGCAGCCTCTGTTTAAGACCATATAAGCATTTGCTCTAATCATATTTGAAATTAGGCCTGATAAAGACACTTTTGCTGGCCAAAGCACTACTGTACCCTGGCAGCTCGATTCCTGCCCGGGGCATCCCATTCTGTGACTAAAGCAGCCTCTGTTTAAGACCATATAAGCATTTGCTCTAATCATATTTGAAATTAGGCCTGATAAAGACACTTTTGCTGGCCAAAGCACTACTGTACCCTGGCAGCTCGATTCCTGCCCGGGGCATCCCATTCTGTGACTAAAGCAGCCTCTGTTTAAGACCATATAAGCATTTGCTCTAATCATATTTGAAATTAGGCCTGATAAAGACACTTTTGCTGGCCAAAGCACTACTGTACCCTGGCAGCTCGATTCCTGCCCGGGGCATCCCATTCTGTGACTAAAGCAGCCTCTGTTTAAGACCATATAAGCATTTGCTCTAATCATATTTGAAATTAGGCCTGATAAAGACACTTTTGCTGGCCAAAGCACTACTGTACCCTGGCAGCTCGATTCCTGCCCGGGGCATCCCATTCTGTGACTAAAGCAGCCTCTGTTTAAGACCATATAAGCATTTGCTCTAATCATATTTGAAATTAGGCCTGATAAAGACACTTTTGCTGGCCAAAGCACTACTGTACCCTGGCAGCTCGATTCCTGCCCGGGGCATCCCATTCTGTGACTAAAGCAGCCTCTGTTTAAGACCATATAAGCATTTGCTCTAATCATATTTGAAATTAGGCCTGATAAAGACACTTTTGCTGGCCAAAGCACTACTGTACCCTGGCAGCTCGATTCCTGCCCGGGGCATCCCATTCTGTGACTAAAGCAGCCTCTGTTTAAGACCATATAAGCATTTGCTCTAATCATATTTGAAATTAGGCCTGATAAAGACACTTTTGCTGGCCAAAGCACTACTGTACCCTGGCAGCTCGATTCCTGCCCGGGGCATCCCATTCTGTGACTAAAGCAGCCTCTGTTTAAGACCATATAAGCATTTGCTCTAATCATATTTGAAATTAGGCCTGATAAAGACACTTTTGCTGGCCAAAGCACTACTGTACCCTGGCAGCTCGATTCCTGCCCGGGGCATCCCATTCTGTGACTAAAGCAGCCTCTGTTTAAGACCATATAAGCATTTGCTCTAATCATATTTGAAATTAGGCCTGATAAAGACACTTTTGCTGGCCAAAGCACTACTGTACCCTGGCAGCTCGATTCCTGCCCGGGGCATCCCATTCTGTGACTAAAGCAGCCTCTGTTTAAGACCATATAAGCATTTGCTCTAATCATATTTGAAATTAGGCCTGATAAAGACACTTTTGCTGGCCAAAGCACTACTGTACCCTGGCAGCTCGATTCCTGCCCGGGGCATCCCATTCTGTGACTAAAGCAGCCTCTGTTTAAGACCATATAAGCATTTGCTCTAATCATATTTGAAATTAGGCCTGATAAAGACACTTTTGCTGGCCAAAGCACTACTGTACCCTGGCAGCTCGATTCCTGCCCGGGGCATCCCATTCTGTGACTAAAGCAGCCTCTGTTTAAGACCATATAAGCATTTGCTCTAATCATATTTGAAATTAGGCCTGATAAAGACACTTTTGCTGGCCAAAGCACTACTGTACCCTGGCAGCTCGATTCCTGCCCGGGGCATCCCATTCTGTGACTAAAGCAGCCTCTGTTTAAGACCATATAAGCATTTGCTCTAATCATATTTGAAATTAGGCCTGATAAAGACACTTTTGCTGGCCAAAGCACTACTGTACCCTGGCAGCTCGATTCCTGCCCGGGGCATCCCATTCTGTGACTAAAGCAGCCTCTGTTTAAGACCATATAAGCATTTGCTCTAATCATATTTGAAATTAGGCCTGATAAAGACACTTTTGCTGGCCAAAGCACTACTGTACCCTGGCAGCTCGATTCCTGCCCGGGGCATCCCATTCTGTGACTAAAGCAGCCTCTGTTTAAGACCATATAAGCATTTGCTCTAATCATATTTGAAATTAGGCCTGATAAAGACACTTTTGCTGGCCAAAGCACTACTGTACCCTGGCAGCTCGATTCCTGCCCGGGGCATCCCATTCTGTGACTAAAGCAGCCTCTGTTTAAGACCATATAAGCATTTGCTCTAATCATATTTGAAATTAGGCCTGATAAAGACACTTTTGCTGGCCAAAGCACTACTGTACCCTGGCAGCTCGATTCCTGCCCGGGGCATCCCATTCTGTGACTAAAGCAGCCTCTGTTTAAGACCATATAAGCATTTGCTCTAATCATATTTGAAATTAGGCCTGATAAAGACACTTTTGCTGGCCAAAGCACTACTGTACCCTGGCAGCTCGATTCCTGCCCGGGGCATCCCATTCTGTGACTAAAGCAGCCTCTGTTTAAGACCATATAAGCATTTGCTCTAATCATATTTGAAATTAGGCCTGATAAAGACACTTTTGCTGGCCAAAGCACTACTGTACCCTGGCAGCTCGATTCCTGCCCGGGGCATCCCATTCTGTGACTAAAGCAGCCTCTGTTTAAGACCATATAAGCATTTGCTCTAATCATATTTGAAATTAGGCCTGATAAAGACACTTTTGCTGGCCAAAGCACTACTGTACCCTGGCAGCTCGATTCCTGCCCGGGGCATCCCATTCTGTGACTAAAGCAGCCTCTGTTTAAGACCATATAAGCATTTGCTCTAATCATATTTGAAATTAGGCCTGATAAAGACACTTTTGCTGGCCAAAGCACTACTGTACCCTGGCAGCTCGATTCCTGCCCGGGGCATCCCATTCTGTGACTAAAGCAGCCTCTGTTTAAGACCATATAAGCATTTGCTCTAATCATATTTGAAATTAGGCCTGATAAAGACACTTTTGCTGGCCAAAGCACTACTGTACCCTGGCAGCTCGATTCCTGCCCGGGGCATCCCATTCTGTGACTAAAGCAGCCTCTGTTTAAGACCATATAAGCATTTGCTCTAATCATATTTGAAATTAGGCCTGATAAAGACACTTTTGCTGGCCAAAGCACTACTGTACCCTGGCAGCTCGATTCCTGCCCGGGGCATCCCATTCTGTGACTAAAGCAGCCTCTGTTTAAGACCATATAAGCATTTGCTCTAATCATATTTGAAATTAGGCCTGATAAAGACACTTTTGCTGGCCAAAGCACTACTGTACCCTGGCAGCTCGATTCCTGCCCGGGGCATCCCATTCTGTGACTAAAGCAGCCTCTGTTTAAGACCATATAAGCATTTGCTCTAATCATATTTGAAATTAGGCCTGATAAAGACACTTTTGCTGGCCAAAGCACTACTGTACCCTGGCAGCTCGATTCCTGCCCGGGGCATCCCATTCTGTGACTAAAGCAGCCTCTGTTTAAGACCATATAAGCATTTGCTCTAATCATATTTGAAATTAGGCCTGATAAAGACACTTTTGCTGGCCAAAGCACTACTGTACCCTGGCAGCTCGATTCCTGCCCGGGGCATCCCATTCTGTGACTAAAGCAGCCTCTGTTTAAGACCATATAAGCATTTGCTCTAATCATATTTGAAATTAGGCCTGATAAAGACACTTTTGCTGGCCAAAGCACTACTGTACCCTGGCAGCTCGATTCCTGCCCGGGGCATCCCATTCTGTGACTAAAGCAGCCTCTGTTTAAGACCATATAAGCATTTGCTCTAATCATATTTGAAATTAGGCCTGATAAAGACACTTTTGCTGGCCAAAGCACTACTGTACCCTGGCAGCTCGATTCCTGCCCGGGGCATCCCATTCTGTGACTAAAGCAGCCTCTGTTTAAGACCATATAAGCATTTGCTCTAATCATATTTGAAATTAGGCCTGATAAAGACACTTTTGCTGGCCAAAGCACTACTGTACCCTGGCAGCTCGATTCCTGCCCGGGGCATCCCATTCTGTGACTAAAGCAGCCTCTGTTTAAGACCATATAAGCATTTGCTCTTATCATATTTGAAATTAGGCCTGATAAAGACACTTTTGCTGGCCAAAGCACTACTGTACCCTGGCAGCTCGATTCCTGCCCGGGGCATCCCATTCTGTGACTAAAGCAGCCTCTGTTTAAGACCATATAAGCATTTGCTCTTATCATATTTGAAATTAGGCCTGATAAAGACACTTTTGCTGGCCAAAGCACTACTGTACCCTGGCAGCTCGATTCCTGCCCGGGGCATCCCATTCTGTGACTAAAGCAGCCTCTGTTTAAGACCATATAAGCATTTGCTCTAATCATATTTGAAATTAGGCCTGATAAAGACACTTTTGCTGGCCAAAGCACTACTGTACCCTGCCAGCTCGATTCCTGCCCGGGGCATCCCATTCTGTGACTAAAGCAGCCTCTGTTTAAGACCATATAAGCATTTGCTCTTATTATATTTATATTATAAGACACTTTTGCTGGGCATAGGCTTACTGCTGCCTGCCAGGTGCACTTCTGTTGAGGCATCCCATTCTGTAACATAGCATACCCCTCTTTATTTACACTAAGCAGCTCTCTTATTTACACTAAGCAGGCCTGTTGGAGGCTGAGTGTTACTGCTCACTTTTGGTGTGCATTATATTCTGTTTCATATAGACCCACCGCTGCCCGGGGTTTTTTTAAATATCACCTACTACCACGCCAGTTAGACTATGTCGGGCAGACAAGTGCCTGGAAGTGAAAAGAGGAGTGGCAGAGGCCAAGATTCCGCAGGAAGAGCTCGCATCAGACTGGGGGCCAGTAGCAGCAGGAGTCACGCTGAGAGACCTAATCTGCCAGTATCTGCTAGCGGTCGGGTCTCCACCAGTAACGCATCTGCCGTGGTAGATTGGTTGACGCGCTCATCAACAACATCATCACAACTTACGTCTGAGACCCCCAGTCTAGGGTCGGTAGGTTCCTCTGACACAACCCTGAGTTGGCATGCCCCGAGAGCAGTCCCTGTCCTCCCATTGCCTCTGGCCTACGCCGTTCCCTCCCCCAGCGACGTATCCTATGCTTTGGGTTCAGCTCCACTCTTTAGTGAGGAGGACCATCAGATAGAGGACAGTCAGCAGCTACTGCCCAGCCAAGAAATGGAGGTGGCTTCTTTAGCTAGGCAGACAAATAGTGATGTGGACAGTGTCGTGGGTGCTGCGAGCGTTCCAGCTCCTGCGCCAGACACTGTTGACGAATCCACGAACATCAGTGACGTACAGCCACAACCCGGTGATGATGATGATGATGACGATGAAGCCGATCGCACTTGGGAGCCGGGTGATGAAGGGGCTTCATCGTCATCATCAGGAGAAGAGGGGTGCAGGTTGCCCCGGAGTCAGCAGCTGAGGCAGCAAAGTGGTAGCAGTCAGCATGGGGGCACAATTCCAAAGGCTGGAGCCGGCCGGGGCCGGGGCCGGGGTAGAGCACCTGCTGTGCGGCAGTCTACCTTATCGGGAGGTAGTGGAGCAGGGGTTCCTGGAGTTGGCAACAGCAGCAGTGAATCAGTGAGGCCAGGGGGTGGGAAAAGTAGCTACTCGGCAGTGTGGCAGTTTTTCCTGAGGCATCCGCAGGAGGGTAACATGGCCACATGCAAGATATGTAGGCAAAAGGTGAAGCGTGGCCAGGGTCCAAATGTTGGCACCACGGCCCTGCGTCAACATATGATGCGTCACCATAAAACGACCTGGGAGAACCGAGGCTCCCAAGGGGTGGTCCAGTCTGCTTCCTCACCAAGTGAGCTCCCAATTTCTGCCAGCCAAGGCTCCAGCACCTCAGCCGAAGGCAGCTGTGCGTCATACCCATCCTCTGTCGCTCCTGCTCCTCCTCCTCCTCCTCCAAGTCATGCATCCCGCCAGCAATCCATCAGCGAAGCCATGTCCAAGAGACAGCAGTATGCGCCCACTCATCCTACGGCGCAGAAGCTGAATGTGCTCCTGTCCAAGTTGCTGGTGCTGCAGTCGCTCCCTTTTCAGGTGGTGGAATCTGCACCTTTCAGAGAACTGATGGCTTGTGCCGAGCCGAGGTGGAGAGTCCCAAGCCGTCATTTCTTTGCCAAGAAGGCAGTACCAGCGCTGCACACTTTTGTTGAACAGAAGGTGGGCCAGTCCTTGAGCCTGTCGGTGTGTAGCAAAATACATGGCAGCGCCGACATCTGGAGCTGTAACTACGGTCAGGGGCAGTACATGTCGTTTACGGCCCACTGGGTGAATGTGGTCCCTTTGCAGCAGCAACTTGGACAGGTCACGCCGCTTCGGCCTCCGCGCTCTCTGCCCATTGGGCCTGTGACACCGTGCGACTCGGCCTCCTCATCCTCCGCCATCTCCTCACCCTCCACTGTAGGCTCAAGTCTCAGTGCCCCTCCAGTCTACCATGTGTGCAGGGCACGGAGGTGTCACGCAGTGCTTCACATGGTTTGTCTTGGCGAACGGAGTCACACAGGGGAGGAACTGCTTAAATGTATTCATCAGGAAATCCAAACATGGCTTACTCCGAGAAAACTTAAAATGGGAATCATGGTTACCGACAATGGGAAGAACATTTTGTCTGCGCTGCGCCAAGGAAGCCTGACCCATGCCCCCTGCATGGCTCACGTCTTCAATCTGGTTGTCAAGCGGTTTCTGAAGTGTTCCCCCCATCTGCAGGACATCCTAACAACTTCACGGAAACTTTGCATGCACTTCAGCCACTCCTACACTGCCAAACACACCCTTCTTGAGCTACAGCGTCAGAATGGTATCCCCCAACATAGTCTGATTTGCGATGTTTCCACCCGTTGGAATTCCACCCTTCACATGTTGGACCGATTATATGAACAGAGAAAAGCCATCACGGATTTCCTGATGATCCAAGCAGATAGGGGGACTCCCCTGTGTAACTTCAATGTCAACCAGTGGCAGCTCATACGTGACACCTGCCGTTTGCTCAGGCCCTTTGAGGAAGCCACTTTATTTGTCAGTCGGCAGGATTACGGGATGAACGACGTGATTCCACTGCTTCATGTACTGCAGCACATGTTGGAAACCATGGCTGGTCAGGGCACTGGAGACATGGCGTTTACATCTTACGGCCACATGAACCCCCTTGGAGCTGAACTGGAGGAGGAGGAGGAGGAAGAGGAGGAGGAGGAGTTGCCCAGCGAAACACAGTTTAGGCTTGGCGAAATGGCTGGTTTATCTAGTCAGCGGACAGGAGAGGAGGAGCAGGAGCAGCCAGAGGAGCTAGAGGTTTTTGAGGAAGGAGAGACAGAGGACCCGGGCACACCGTGGCAGTATGCAGTGGAGATGGAGACAGGTAGTCCATCCGAGTCACTTGCGCAAATGGCACGAAGCATGCTCACGTGCTTGCGTAGTGACCCCAGAATTGTTTCCATCTGTCGGCGGGATGACTTCTGGCTGTCCACCTTATTGGACCCTCGCTTCCGGCACAAAATGGGGGCATTTTTTAAACCCACCGAGAGGGAGGACAAACTCAACTACTACAAAGACATTCTACGTAGGCAGTTGGCCGATGCCTATCTGCGCCATGGTCCATACTCTCGCAGGTCTGACTCGAGGGGACCTCTGCGCTCACCTTCCACTGCCATGGCCGCTGGGGGGGTTGGCAGCAGCAGCAGCAGAAGCTCCATCAGCAGCAGCAGCCTCAGTCTTCAGTCGCTAATGAGTAGCTTTCTACACCCGCATAGTGAGGCTACTCATGAGCAGCAGGAAGACCTGGAGCAGGACCTGAACCAGCAGGTCATGTCATACTTTGACATGACCATGCCAACACACCTTGAGGATCCGCTGGACTTCTGGGCAGCCAAACTTGATTTGTGGCCGCAACTAGCAGAGTTTGCCCTGGAAAAGCTGTCCTGCCCGGCAAGTAGCGTGCCATCTGAGCGGGTGTTTAGTGCGGCGGGGGCCATAGTTACGGCGAGGAGAACTCGTCTGTCAACTAAAAATGTGGAGAGACTCACCTTTGTCAAAATGAATCAGGGATGGATCAGCCAGGATTTCCACCCACCAATGCCTGATGCATGCGACTAGATTCAGCATGGTGCCACGTTTTACACTTTCCAAATGGTGCAAAACATATTTATGTCTTTAGGCCATTTTTTGGGCTCCTGCTGCTGCTACTGTCAACTCCTGCCAACTCCAGGGTGTGATTCATCCAATTTTTGGGCTCCTGAAGCCAACTCCAGTGTATATTTGGGCTCCTGCTGCTGCTGCTGCCAACTTCTGCCAACTCCAGGGTGTGATTCATCCAATTTTTGGGCTCCTGAAGCCAACTCCAGTGTATATTTGGGCTCCTGCTGCTGCTGCTGTCAACTCCTGCCAACTCCAGGGTGTGATTCATCCAATTTTTGGGCTCCTGAAGCCAACTCCAGTGTATATTTGGGCTCCTGCTGCTGCTGCTGCCAACTTCTGCCAACTCCAGGGTGTGATTCATCCAATTTTTGGGCTCCTGAAGCCAACTCCAGTGTATATTTGGGCTCCTGCTGCTGCTGCTGCCAACTTCTGCCAACTCCAGGGTGTGATTCATCCAATTTTTGGGCTCCTGAAGCCAACTCCAGTGTATATTTGGGCTCCTGCTGCTGCTGCTGTCAACTCCTGCCAACTCCAGGGTGTGATTCATCCAATTTTTGGGCTCCTGAAGCCAACTCCAGTGTATATTTGGGCTCCTGCTGCTGCTGCTGCCAACTTCTGCCAACTCCAGGGTGTGATTCATCCAATTTTTGGGCTCCTGAAGCCAACTCCAGTGTATATTTGGGCTCCTGCTGCTGCTGCTGTCAACTCCTGCCAACTCCAGGGTGTGATTCATCCAATTTTTGGGCTCCTGAAGCCAACTCCAGTGTATATTTGGGCTCCTGCTGCTGCTGCTGCCAACTTCTGCCAACTCCAGGGTGTGATTCATCCAATTTTTGGGCTCCTGAAGCCAACTCCAGTGTATATTTGGGCTCCTGCTGCTGCTGCTGTCAACTCCTGC
The DNA here is from genome assembly GCA_027917425.1 of Gastrophryne carolinensis. Lineage (NCBI taxonomy): Eukaryota > Metazoa > Chordata > Amphibia > Anura > Microhylidae > Gastrophryne > Gastrophryne carolinensis. Next base: position 306,632,299 of record CM051239.1, on the reverse strand, counting down.
CAACTCCAGGGTGTGATTCATCCAATTTTTGGGCTCCTGAAGCCAACTCCAGTGTATATTTGGGCTCCTGCTGCTGCTGCTGTCAACTCCTGCCAACTCCAGGGTGTGATTCATCCAATTTTTGGGCTCCTGAAGCCAACTCCAGTGTATATTTGGGCTCCTGCTGCTGCTGCTGCCAACTTCTGCCAACTCCAGGGTGTGATTCATCCAATTTTTGGGCTCCTGAAGCCAACTCCAGTGTATATTTGGGCTCCTGCTGCTGCTACTGTCAACTCCTGCCAACTCCAGGGTGTGATTCATCCAATTTTTGGGCTCCTGAAGCCAACTCCAGTGTATATTTGGGCTCCTGCTGCTGCTGCTGCCAACTTCTGCCAACTCCAGGGTGTGATTCATCCAATTTTTGGGCTCCTGAAGCCAACTCCAGTGTATATTTGGGCTCCTGCTGCTGCTGCTGTCAACTCCTGCCAACTCCAGGGTGTGATTCATCCAATTTTTGGGCTCCTGAAGCCAACTCCAGTGTATATTTGGGCTCCTGCTGCTGCTGCTGCCAACTTCTGCCAACTCCAGGGTGTGATTCATCCAATTTTTGGGCTCCTGAAGCCAACTCCAGTGTATATTTGGGCTCCTGCTGCTGCTGCTGCCAACTTCTGCCAACTCCAGGGTGTGATTCATCCAATTTTTGGGCTCCTGAAGCCAACTCCAGTGTATATTTGGGCTCCTGCTGCTGCTGCTGTCAACTCCTGCCAACTCCAGGGTGTGATTCATCCAATTTTTGGGCTCCTGAAGCCAACTCCAGTGTATATTTGGGCTCCTGCTGCTGCTGCTGTCAACTCCTGCCAACTCCAGGGTGTGATTCATCCAATTTTTGGGCTCCTGAAGCCAACTCCAGTGTATATTTGGGCTCCTGCTGCTGCTGCTGTCAACTCCTGCCAACTCCAGGGTGTGATTCATCCAATTTTTGGGCTCCTGAAGCCAACTCCAGTGTATATTTGGGCTCCTGCTGCTGCTGCTGCCAACTTCTGCCAACTCCAGGGTGTGATTCATCCAATTTTTGGGCTCCTGAAGCCAACTCCAGTGTATATTTGGGCTCCTTCTGCCCCTCATAGTGATGCCACTTCAACTCTCTGCAATTGTGCCGCTCTGCGATTCTATTAGCGATGCCTCTGATCTGCATGTGATATTTCTTAAAAGTATTATTTAACTAACCCAGCACGCATCCTGTGCGTGTTACAGCAAGGCTGAATGGTTTACAACCCTATTGAGGCTGTAGGAGGCTCAGAAATAGCCGTTTTTAATAGCGATTCGTCGCGAATTTATTCGGGTCGAAACGATTTTTGTCGGAAAATTCGGCGAATCAGTCGAATCGAATTTTTCAAAAGTTCGCTCATCTCTACCTGACTCTAATGATTCTCCTCCAGCAGAAAGAGAGAAATTGTGGAAAGCCTAGTTGGGAAAGAAGTGGAATATGCCAAAAAAGATGGCTCAACTAGGACTGCCATTGTAATTCATTAGAGATGAGCGAACTTTTGAAAAATTCAATTCGGCTGATTCGCCAAATTTTCCGACAAAATTTGTTTCGGTCTGAATTTATTCCCGAGGAATCGCTATTAAAAACGGCTATTTCTGAGCTTCCTAGAGCCTCAATAGGGTTGTAAACCATTCTGCCTTGCGGTAACACGCATAGGATGCGTGCTGGGTTAGTGAAAATACCATTTTGTGAAATACTCACCTGTAAAATGGGTATTATAAGTATGTCACACACCCCGCTTCAGAATATCCATAACATGTGGGTAATACCGACCTGAAGGGGCGTTCCTGCAGAGATGATAGCAAAAAAGAAAGCCCCTCCCTGATCCATAAATACCTGGGACCTCCCACTCATCACCCAGTATATAGAAGCAGTAAGGTAAGGGACCAGGAAGAGGCAAATATAAATCAAAATAACGCAAAGTTCACAATATAAAGGATCCCGAATATAAGAAGGGCGGGTGAAGCGGGGTGTGTGACATACTTATAATACCCATTTTACAGGTGAGTATTTCACAAAATGGTATTATTCTAAGTATGTCACACACCCCGCTTCAGAATATCCATAACATGTGGGACATCCAATAGCAGTGTCCATAACAAGGGCGGGGATCCAAAACAAGGCAACAATGCACAACTTAAACCACAACAGCTTGCAGAACTTTGCGGCCAAAAACAGCATCCGCTGAGGCCCGAACATCAACCTTGTAAAACTTGGAAAAAGTGTGAACAGAGGACCAAGTAGCGGCCTTACAAACTTGCTCAACAGAGGCCTGGTGCTGGAAAGCCCAGGACGCTCCAACCGCACGAGTAGAATGAGCAGTAACACGAAAAGGGGGACTCCTCCCCTTGGCAGAATAGGCCCCAATGATGGCCTGACGAATCCATTTACTAATGGAAGATTTGGCAGGAGCCAAACCTTTCCTAGGCCCAAAGGGCACCACAAAAAAAGCATCAGTCTTACGAAAGGAAGACGTAACCACCAGATAATATTTCACAACACGGACTACATCCAAGGAATGCAGCGCCCTTTCCTTGTCGTTACTGGGGTGAGGACATAGAGAAGGCAGAACAATGTCCTGATTCAGATGAAAGGCAGAGACCACCTTAGGAAGAAAATCCCGCTTGAAACGAAAGACAACCTTGTCCTGATGCCTTTCGAAGTACGGAGCTTTAATGGATAAAGCTGCCAACTCAGAAACACGCCTGACCGAAGTGATGGCCACCAAAAAGGCCACCTTTTGGGTAAGTGAAGACAAAGCAATCTCATTCAAGGGCTCAAACGGGGGACCCTGAAGAGCAGAAAGAACCAGGTTCAAATCCCAAACTGGAACAAAGGGCTTCCTAGGAGGCCGTACATGCGTAACTCCTTGGAAAAAAGTCTTGACTAAGGGATGAAGAGCAAATGACCTTTGAAAAAACACCGCCAGGGCAGAAACCTGCCCCTTCAAAGTACTAAGTTGAAGCCCCAAATCCAGACCATGTTGAAGAAACTCCAGGATTCTGGAAATGGAAAACTCCCGACAAGAGAAAGACCTACTTTCACACCAGTCAATATAGGACCTCCAAGTCCTATAGTAAATAGTAGAGGAAGAGCGCTTCCTGGCGCTAATGAGAGTCTGAACCACCGCGTCAGAAAGACCTTCTTCCTTCAAGATGGCGGTTTCAGCAGCCACGCCGTCAAAGCCAGCGAAGGTAAATTGGGATAGCGCAGCCGACCCTGGGTTAGCAGGTCCGGCAGAAGAGGCAGAACGAACTGATCCTCTGCCAGTCTTACCAGGTCTGCGAACCAAACCTGCCTTGGCCACCTTGGTGCCACTAGAATCGCCGACACGCCCTCCAGAGTCAGCTTGCGCACCACTCTGGCTACCATTGGAAACGGAGGGAACAGGTAAAGGAACCCCAGATCCCTCCAGTTCAGAGACATGGCATCCACTGCCAGAGCCAGAGGGTCCTGCGAGAGAGACACAAAGACTGGAAGCTTGTGATTGTGACGAGAGGCAAAGAGGTCCACCGCTGGGAACCCCCACCTGAGACATATCGAACGAAACACCTGGGGACTGAGAGACCACTCCCCCTGACGAGAGGAGGCTCTGCTCAGCAAGTCCGCCTCCGTGTTCTCCACTCCCGGAATGTAGACTGCTGAGATACACGGGACGTGACTCTCCGCCCAGTCCAGAATCAAAGACACTTCCCTGAGGGCACTCCTGCTGCGAGTCCCCCCTTGGTGATTGATGTAAGCAACCGCCGTCCTGTTGTCCGACCGGACCTGAACTGGCAGGCCTCTCAACTGATGAGTCAAGCGAAACAGAACCAACCTGATGGCCCTCAACTCCAGAACATTGATGGGCTCGTGAGCCTCCTGAGGACTCCACAGACCCTGAAACTGGAGGTCCTTCCAAACACCCCCCCAACCTGACAGACTGGCATCCGTGGTGACAGTTTCCCAGCACGGGGCCAGAAAGGATCTGCCCTGCGACAGATTGGCCGACCCCAGCCACCATTGCAGGGATCGACGAACTCGGGGGGTCATCAGGAAGGACTGATCCAACGATAGAGGAGACTTGTCCCAAACCTTCAACAGATGAAGCTGAAGCGTCCTTGTATGAAACTGCGCAAAGGGAACTGCCTCGAATGAGGCCACCATTAACCCCACCAGCCTCATCCCTAGCCGAATGGACGGACGAGGGGCCGACAAGAGAAGCCGAGCTAATTCCTGAATCAAAAGAATCTTGACCTGAGGCAGAAACACCCTGGCCTGCGAAGTGTCCAGAGACATTCCCAGAAAGGTCACTACTCTGGACGGAGAGAGAGAAGACTTGGGGTGGTTGACCACCCAACCAAACCTCTCCAGGGTGGACACCACCATTCTGGTATCCAACTCCGCTTGGTTGAAGGAGGAGGCCATGATCAGAAGATCGTCCAAATAGGGCACAATGCGGATGCCCTGAACCCTTAGCAGAGCCATCACCCCCGCTAGCACCTTGGTGAACACCCGAGGGGCCGAGGTGAGGCCGAAAGGGAGTGCTACAAACTGAAAATGCCGATCCTCCACCACGAACCTGAGAAACCTCTGGTGTGCTGGAAAAATTGGAACGTGTAGATAAGCATCCTTGATGTCTATGGACGTCAGAAAGTCTCCCTGACGAAGAGAGTGAATGGCCGAACGTAGTGTTTCCATGCGGAATTTCCGAGGCCGGATGAACCTGTTGAGAAACTTCAGATCCAAGATGGGTCGGACCGATCCGTCCTTCTTGGGTACCGTGAACAGATTGGAATAAAAACCCCTGCCCTGATCCGAAGGAGGCACTGGGCAAATGACATCCATGTCCATAAGGTTCTGCACTGCCGACAGAAGCCCCTGCGCCACCAGAGGTTCTGAAGGCATCCGAGACCTGAAAAATCTGGAAGGGGGGCGGAGCTCGAACTCCAGCTTGTAACCGGAAGACACCACTTCCCGGATCCATCGGTCCGAGACCTCTTGATCCCAAACCTGGGAAAAGAGTCGCAGCCGTCCCCCCACCCGCAAGGGTGAGGGCGCCCCCTCATTGCTGAGCCGGCTTGGCAGCCGGCTTGGGCTTAGAGCCCCAACTGAATCCTGGACGGGCACGACCTCTGCCCCTACTCCCAGAATCTCCTCTGGAAGAAGAGAATGCAAATCCCCTGCGCCCTGGCCCCACGAAAGGAGGGGGTAAAGGAAGGCGCCCCTCGAAAGGGGCGGCGTTGTTTCTTGCGTTGGGGCAACCTACCACCCTTGGTGACAGAGTCCAACGTCTCTCCAAAAAGCCGTAACCCAACAAAGGGTAGAGCCGTTAGTGACTTTTTGGACATAAAATCTGCCGCCCACTGGCGCAGCCACACCGAACGCCGAATAGTGACCAACAGCGCCGACGTTCTACCACACATCATCAAAGTGTCATCCAAGGCTGTCAACACAAAAGATAAAAACAGCTCACACAGTTTGAGGCTAAGGAACTCAGCACTACCGGGACGCAGCCCGGAAGAGGTCAACAGGTCCCTAACCACGGACCTGGCAGCCAACACCATCAGCGCCGATGCGCAAACAGGCCGCATGGCTGACCCAACGCTAGCAAAACCATGACAAGCCATCTGGTCAATACGTTTATCCTCTCCATCCTTGAGAATAGAACAATCAGGTCTATTTAAGACCGAGGAATTGGACAACCCCAAAACCGGCGCATCCACCTCGGGGGGAGATGCCCAGCGCTTAACTGCCTCCGAAGGAAAGGGATATTTCCTATCCCATCCCTGAGGGATGCCAGGGAGCCGAGCCGGCCTGTCCCATTCTTTGTCAATAATTTTGTCAAAATGCTTTTGTGTAGGGAATTCCAAGCGCGGCTTGGATTCCTCAAACAATTCACCTTTCTGCTGTGACACCTCCTCAGGAGGGGAAAGATTCAACACCTCCAACATCAGAGCCAGAGCGTGGGGAGTATCAGAGGATCTCCCCAAAACCCCCGGCTCGGCATCAGTGCCAAAGGACTGCTCATCGTCCGAAAAATCAGAATCCTCAAAAACTTCCCCTTCCTCTAGCTGGGAATAATCAGACCAATCCAGATTATTAACATCCTCCAGGTCCTCTGCCAGCGGAGCCGGCGACAAATGCTTTCTCTTAGTCGGAGCCTTACGGGCGACCGAGCTGGAGATAATTTTTTCAAGGTTAGCCAATCTGGCGCACATCTCAGATTGCAGCTCCCTGCCCATGACGATGTCACACGGGGCGCGTGTCAAAGCGGGAGGTGGAGATGAAGCGACCGGCGGTGCTGACCCAGACGCCTGTGGTTCGGACTGCCGCGTGATGGTCTGCTGTGCACATGGTATACACAGAAGTACATCGTCCCCAGAAATGGATACCCCACATAAAATACACTTTCGGGGATGCCCCGAAGGGGCCCCGAGCCCAGTATCCGGGGATGCCTCCATAAGGTGAACTTTGTTTAGGAAAAGTCGCTATGACCCAGGGAATTACGCCGTTAGACAACCCGGGATGCCCCTTTAATGTCCCGAGTGGGAGGATTTATGGCAAAACAATTAACCCAGAAATAAGGATCAGGAGGGACCCCCTAAATGCTACTGGCGACCTCCTGAACCACCATCTGAAACACAGAACAGACTGTATTTAGATAAATCTAATGAAAAAAGACAACAATCAAACAAGAAGAAAGAATGGCCAGAGGCCACTTACAGAACCAGCGACCAAAATGGCGACCGTGAGGGAAGATCCAGACGCTCCACAGCAACAGGCAGGGCCGCAGTCAGAGAGGGAGAAGGGGGCGTGGCCAGCGCGGGACGCGCGCGAGGCCGGGCCACGCCCCCCCTTCTCCCCTCCAAGCGCTCCGCAGTGGCATCAGTGAGGGCAGGAGGCGGGGAGCGGTGACGCGTCGTCACTCCGGCCCCGCCCCTCCCCAGCCAGCGTGAGGTGAACTAAATCACCTCATGAAACAAAAGTGCTCAGAGCCGGCCGGCGCCGCAATAGTAAGAAGCGGTCGCCGGCCCGGCCAAGTAAAAAACACCACACAACACACACACACACACTGGGAAAAAAAACGGGAGGGACAAGTCCCGGCCCCAACAACGGTCCGGCACCCGCCGCCCCCCCCCCCCACAGCAACATGGCGTGAGGTGAAAACCTCCGCCATTAACAGAGAGGAAGGGAGAAAGGAGGGAAGAAGGCAGCAGCGTTTGCAATTAAAGTGAAACACACGCACACACACTATGTAAGCTGTATAAAAGAACTAATAAACTAATGAGTGTACACACTCCCCCACCCCACCTATGGAAGGGGATCCTGGGAGGGACAACTATGAAATTAAGGGACAGGGCATCCCAAACCGGGGTCACCAACCCGGTAATACCGCCTACCCTCTCATATAGGGTCTCACGGTAGAGCATAGCTCATGAGCACCTAATGTGCTGAAATACCCTCGCCTGGACCCTCAGCCGAGGCTGGGAGGCATATGGATTTCTGGGGAAAAAGGTCCAAACGGAAATAAATAAATAACGGGCCGGGAGTTACCCCGGCTACCTGAAATCCCCCTGTGCAAGGAGGAGCCATCATCTTCTGACTTGCTCGCCGTCTGCAGAGATGGAAAACTGGGTGATGAGTGGGAGGTCCCAGGTATTTATGGATCAGGGAGGGGCTTTCTTTTTTGCTATCATCTCTGCAGGAACGCCCCTTCAGGTCGGTATTACCCACATGTTATGGATATTCTGAAGCGGGGTGTGTGACATACTTAGAATATAATATTGTAAATAATTATGACATGCAGATCAGAGGCATCGCTATTAGAATCGCAGAGCAGCACAATTACAGAGAGTTGAGGTGGCATCACTATGAGGGGCCCCTATATTGCCTGAAATACACACCCTGGAGCTGGCAGCAGCAGGAGCCCAAATATTGTCTGAAAGACATCCTGGAGTTGGCAGCAGGAGCCCAAAAATTGGCCTGAAGACACACACTGGAGTTGGCCGCAGGAGCCCAAAAATTGGCCGAAAGAGACACTGGAGTTGCCAGCAGCAGCAGCCCAAACATTGGCTGAAAGAGACACTGGAGTTGGCAGCAGGAGCCCAAAAATTGGCCTAAAGACACACTGGAGTTGGCAGCAGCAGGAGCCCAAACATTGGCTGAAAGAGACACTGGAGTTGGCAGCAGCAGCAGGAGCCCAAAAAAGGACTGAGAGACACACCCTGGAGTTGCAAGCAGCAGCAGCGGCAGGAGTCCAAACATTGTTTGAAAGAGACACTGGAGTTGGCAGCAGGAGCAGCAGGAGCCCAAACATTGCTTGAAAGACACACTGGATTTGGCAGCAGGAGCCCAAACATTGCTTGAAACTGGAGTTGGCAGCAGGAGCCCAAACATTGCTTGAAAGACACACTGGAGTTAGCAGCAGCAGGAGCCCAAACATTGCTTGAAAGACACACTGGAGTTGGCAGCAGGAGCCCAAAAATTGGCCTAAAGACACACTGGAGTTGGCAGCAGCAGGAGCCCACACATTGACTGAAAGAGACACTGGAGTTGGCAGCAGCAGCCCAAAAAAGGACTGAGAGACACACCCTGGAGTGGCAAGCAGCAGCAGCGGCAGGAGTCCAAACATTGCTTGAAAGAGACACTGGAGTTGGCAGCAGGAGCAGCAGGAGCCCAAACATTGCTTGAAAGACACACTGGAGTTGGCAGCAGGAGCAGCAGGAGCCCAAACATTGCTTGAAACTGGAGTTGGCAGCAGGAGCCCAAACATTGCTTGAAAGACACACTGGAGTTGGCAGCAGCAGCAGCAGGAGCCCAAACATTGCTTGAAAGACACACTGGAGTTGGCAGCAGGAGCCCAAAAATTGCTTAAAAGACACACTGGAGTTGGCAGCAGCAAGCAGGAGCCCAAACATTGGCTCAAAGAGACACTGGAGTTGGCAGCAGGAGCCCAAAAATTGGCCGAATGACACCCTAGAGTTGCAAGCAGCAGGAGCCAAAACATTGCTTAAAAGAGACACTGGAGTTGGCAGCAGCAGCAGCAGGAGGCCAAACTTGCTTAAAAGACACACTGGAGTTGGCAGCAGCAGCAGCAGGAGCCCAAACATTGCTTGAAAGAGACACTGGAGTTGGCAGCAGGAGCAGCAGGAGCCCAAACATTGCTTGAAAGACACACTGGAGTTTGCAGCAGGAGCAGCAGGAGCCCAAACATTGCTTAAAAGAGACACTGGAGTTGGCAGCAGCAGCAGCAGGAGGCCAAAATTGCTTGAAAGACACACTGGAGTTGGCAGCAGGAGCCCAAACATTGCTTGAAAGACACACTGGAGTTGGCAGCAGGAGCCCACAAATTGGCCTAAAGACACACTGAGTTGCAAGCAGCAGCAGCAGGAGCCCAAAATTGCCAGAAAGACACACCCTGGAGTTGGCAGCAGCATTAAGAGAACATATACAGATTTTCGCCACAGATATCTTATCCGAAGAATATTAATAAAAAGTAAGAGTAACGTAAAGCGTCAACATTTGCAGTGTCACCATCAAGCGGCCTGGGAGAGTTGGCTCCAAAGTGGTGGTCCAGCCTGCTGCATTACCCAGTGGCACGCCGCTCTCTGTTCCAGCCAGCCAAGGCTCCACCACCTCCTGTGTGTCATACCCATCCTCTGTCGCTCCAGATGCTCCTCCTCCTCTTAATCCGAGTCAGTCATTCCGCCAGCAATCCATTGGCCAAGCCATGTCCAAGAGACAACAGTATGTGCCCACTCATGCAACGTGCAGAAGCTAAATGTGCTCCTGCATAAGTTGCAGGTGCTGCAGTCCCTCCCTTTTGAGTTGGTGGACCTTTCAGAGAACTGATGGCTTGTGCCGAGCAGAGGTGGAGAGTCCCATGCAGTCATTTCTTTGCGAAGAAGGCAGTACCAGCCCTGTACAATTTTGTTGAACAGAAGGTGGGCCAGTCCTTTAGCCTGTCAGTGTGTACCAAAGTGCAAAGCAGTGCCTACGTCTGGAGCTGTAACTACGGTCAGGGACAATACATATCCTTTAAGGCCCACTGGGTGATTGTGGTTCCTGCACAACCACAACAGCAACTTGGACAGGTCCCTCCGCTGTGGCCTCCACGCTCCTAGGCCTTTGTGCCTGTGACAGTGCACTTGTACTTAGCAATGGTGTCACAGAAAAAAGTGGCTAATTGTCAATTACATATTAATAGTTAACATTTATCTTATTTGAACATATTTATAATAATAACATACAATAACATATAACATAGCAACAATAACATCTAACATAATAACAGTAACATATATTTTCCCAGTGCCCTTCCAGCCAACCATGTGTGCAGGACACGGCAGTTTCACGCTGTTCTTCACATGGTTTGCTTTGAGCCACAGAGCCACACATGGGAGGAACTGCTAAAAATGAGAACTCAATAAATAAAATCATGGCTTACTCCACGAAAACTGCAAATGGGACCCATGGTGACTGACACTGGGAAGAACATCTTGTCTGCACTGCGACAAGGAAGCCTGAGCCATGCGTCCTGCCATGGCACACGTGTTCAATCTAGTTGTCAAGCGTTTTCTGAAGTCTTCCCCCCATCTGCAAGACATCCTAACAACGGGAAGGAAACTTTGCATGCACTTCAGCCACTCCTACACTGTCAAGCACACCCTTCTTGAGCTTCAGCGTCAGAACGGTATCCCCAAACATAGTCTGATTTGCGATGTTTCCACCCGTTGGAATTCCACCCTCCATATGCAGGACTATAGGAACAGAGAAAAGCCATCAAGGATTTCTTGATGATCCAAACGGATAGGGGGACTCCCTTGTGTAACTTCAATGTAAACCAGTGGCAGCTCATACGTGACACCTGCCGTTTGCTCAGGCCCTTTGAGGAAGCTACTTTATTAGTCAGTCGCCAGGACTATGAGATGAACGACGTGATTCCACTGCTTCATGTACTACAACACATGTTGGAAACCATGGCTGGACAGGGCACTGGAGACATGGCGCATACATTTCACAGCCACAGGAAGCCTGTGGGGGCTGAAGTGGAGGAGGAGGAGGGGCACAGGTTTGACAAAATGGCCATTTTATCTAGTCATCTGACAGGAGAAGAGGAGCAGGAGCAGCCACAGGAGCTAGAGGGTTGTGAAGAAGGTGAGACAGAGGACCCAGACACACCGGGGCAGTTTGCAGTGGAGATGGAGACAGGTAGTCCCTCCGAGTCACTTGCACAAATGGCACGATGCATGCTCACGTGCTTGCGTAGTGACCGCAGAATTGTCTCCATTTGTCAGCGGGATGACTTCTGGCTCTCCACCTTATTGGACCCTCGCTTCCGGCACAAAATGGGGGCATTTTTTACACCCACTGAGAGGGAGGACAAACTGACCTACTACAGAGGACATCCTACATAGTCAGTTGGGCGATGCCTATCTGCGCCATGGTCCATACTGTGATGGCCAGCGGGACACCAGCCTTCTGTAAGCAGGCAACCCCCAATCTCCACCGCCGCTTCTGACTATAGTCAAGCCCCCATTTGCCGGGACGCTAGGTACGCCTCACCGGACACGGTTGCCCCCAGGTCTTAATAGGCGCAAAGGATGGCTGCTTACGGTGAAGGCCAATGAACCACAAGGGTATCCCGAAGCCGAGCTCGTTCACAGGTAGTCAATCTGGAGGGTTCGTCAGAGTACAGGGATGAGACAGGTGCGTAGTCAGGAGTAGCCAAAAGGTCAAGCCAGGAGGTCAGAGATCGCGGGGTATCCAGAGGGGCAGGCAGCTTCGTGGTCAAACAAAGCAGAGGTCAGTACAGGCAGCAGACAGGAATGGTCGATCAAGCCGTGTCGGAACTGAACCGGCACAAAATGGGGGCATTTTTTAAACCCGCTGATAGGGAGGACAAACTGACCTACTACAAAGGCATTCTACGTAGTCAGTTGGCCGATGCCTATCTGCACCATGGTCCATACTCTCGCAGGTCTGACTCGGGGGGACCTCTGCGATCACCTTCCACTGCCATGGCTGTTGTTGGGGGGGTGGAAGGAGAAGCAGCAGCAGCTCCATCAGCAGCAGCTTCAGTCTTCAGTCACTAATGAGTAGCTTTCTACACCCGCATAGTGAGTCTACTCATGAGCAGCATGAAGACCTGGAGCAGGACCTGAACCAGCAGGTCATGTCATACCTTGACATGACCATGCCAACACACCTTGAGGATCCGCTGGACTTCTGGGCAGCCAAACTTGGCTTGTGGCCGCAACTAGCAGAGTTTGCCCTGGGAAAGCTGTCCTGCCCGGCCAGTAGCGTGCCATCTGAGCGGGTGTTTAGTGCGGCGGGGGCAATAGTCATGCCAAGGAGAACTTGTCTGTCCACGAATAATGTGGAGAGACTCACCTTTGTGAAGATGAATCAGGCATGGTTCAACCAGGATTTCCAGCCAACAATGGCTGATCCATGGTAGTAGCTGATGCATGGTAGCTCCTTATGCTGCTGCCAACTCCAGGGTGTGTCTTTTAGGCAATATATGGGCTCCCTATGCTGCTGCCAACTCCTGGGTGTTTCTTTCAGACAATATATGGGCTCCCTATGCTGTTGCCAACTCCTGGGTGTGTCTTTCAGGCAATATATAGGCTCCCTATGCTGCTGCTGCCAGCTCATATGTGTGTCTTTCAGGCAATATATGGGCTCCTAATGCTGCTGCTGCCAACGCCAATGTGAGCACTCTTAAAAGACGCATGCTAGCATATTTGGGATGCCCCCCGGTTAAAGGCAATGGCTGCTGGCAATTTGACAAAGTGACTTTCTTTACAAAATGCAACCAGTTACTAGACAGGTACTCTTGAAATATTACTGCTAGTGTTTGGGATGCCCTCTCCTCACATACAGAGGAGGCCTCCCTTGATTGTGGAAAAGTGACGTTAATTATAAAATGCAAGCAGTTATTAGACAGGTACTCTTGAAATATTACTGCTAGTGTTTGGGATGCCCCCTCCTCACATACAAAGGAGGCCTCCCTTGATTGTGGAAAAGTGATGTTAATTATAAAATGCAAGCAGTTATTAGACAGGTAGTCTTGAGATATTTATGCTAGTGTTTGGGATGCCCATGTGGGCTGGGGTTTCTACAGCAGACACAGAAACAATTCAAACTGTGATATATTTATGAGAAATAGCCTTTAAAAGCTGCTTTAGTGTAACAGATAGGGTCAAATGTGCTAATTGGGATACCCTGAGGCCTGTTTTTTTACAGCACACACAAAACAATTCAAACTGCAATCTATTTATGAGAAATAGCCTTTAAAAGCTGCTTTAGTGTAACAAATATGGTCAAATGTGCAGGTTTGGGATACCCTGCGGCCTGGTGTTTTTACAGCACACACAAAACCACTTCAAACTGCGATATATTTATGAGAAATAGCCTTTTAAAGCTGCTTTAGTGTAACACATAGGGTCAAATGTGCAGGTTTGGGATACCCTGCGGCCTTGTGTTTTGGCAGCAGGACAAAAACCAATTCAAAATGCAATAGCTTGATTAAGCTGAGGATGAACAATGGTATTTAGTATAACAGATAGGGTGCTACATGCAGGTTTGGGATACCCTTCGGCCTAGTGTTTTGGCAGCAGGACAAAAAACTATTCAAAATGCAATAGCTTGATTAAGCTGAGGATGAATAAGGGTATTTAGTATAACAGATAGGGTGCTACGTGCAGGTTTGGGATACCCTGCGGCCTAGTGTTTTGGCAGAAGGACAAAAACCAATGCAAAATGCAATAGCTTAATAAAGCTGATGCTGAACAACGCTTATTTAGTATAACAGATAGGGTGCAACATGGTGGTTTGGGATACCCTGCGGCCTGGTGTATTTAAAGCAGACCAAAACAAATTCAAAATGCAATAACTTAATAAAGCTGAGGCTGTAGACACTTATTTAGTATAACAGATAGGGTGCCACACGGTGGTTTGGGATACCCTGCGACCTGGTGTATTGACAGCAGGACAAAAAACAATGCAAAATGCAATGGCTTAATAAAGCTGATGCTGAACAACGCTTATTAAGTATAACAGATAGGGTGCCATGTGGTGGTTTGGGAAACCCTGCGGCCTGGTGTATTGACAGCAGGACAAAAACCAATTCAAAATGCAATAGCTTAATAAAGCTGATGCTGAACAACGCTTATTTAGTATAACAGATAGGGTGCAACGTGGTGGTTTGGGATACCCTGCGGCCTGGTGTATTGACAGCAGGACAAAAGCCAATTCAAAATGCAATAACTTAATAAAGCTGAGGCTGTAGACGCTTATTTAGTATAACAGATAGGGTGCCAAGTGGTGGTATGGGATACCCTGCGGCCTGGTGTATTGACAGCAGGACAAAAACCTATGCAAAATGCAATAGCTTAATAAAGCTGATGCTGAACAACGCTTATTTAGTATAACAGATAGGGTGCAACGTGCAGGTTTGGGATATCCTGGTTTATTGAAAGCAGTCAAAAACAAGTGCAAACTGAAGTAGCTTAATAAAGCAGCTGATGCTGAACAACGCTTATGTTGTATAACAGATAGGGTGCAAGGTGCAGCTTTGGGGTGCCCGGCGGCCTGGTTTATTGAAAGCAGTCAAAAAGGAAGTGCAAACTGAAGTAGCTTAATAAAGCTTAATGACAAAATAAAACTTAAAAAAGTTCTAAAAACCGCGCTCAAATATCAAAGTATATATAAATGAATAAACAATTAAATGTCCTTATATAGGTCTCTCGCTCCAAGCCTTTAAACTGTTGTCACCTCAGTTTCAGTATTCAATATGTATATATATATATATATATATATATATATATATATATATATATATATATACAGCCCTAAAGCTGCATATGTAAGGCTCAGCGAAACAGTTGTATCACCACAGGTGCTCTTCGTGTCAATTCAGTGACATCACCACCACCATCTTATATATAACGTACCAGATTCAATCTTGATTTATAGCACATCTGATTGCCCTTTTTCTTTTAGGGCTCCACTATTCCTCCTCTGGCTTGATTATATGCTTATCTATTAAATATTAGGGTATTCCCCTCCTTATAAAAGATCAATGGACTCCAATTTCCACAAGGGGATATATCAAATCGCTCCAGATTTATTAAAACACATATACTGGACAAAGAGACAAAAACACAGGATGCTCCAATAGCGTAAGTACGTTCCACACACAGAAATCAAAATCTGGGCCGCTAGCCCTTTAAAAAGCCGCTCTCCAGATATTAAAAGCAAATAGGCATTCAACATAAGAATACAGCAGCGCGGGCGTCCTCAAGACTTTCCAACCAGTCCGCGCACACCAGTTAACAATAGAACAAGTTCCAGCTCACCGCCTCCTCCGGCCGTAGTCAGCGGCGCTGCTCGTTCGCACAACTCACGTGACACTCCTTAGCTCCGCCTGACGCGTTTCGTCATCACGACTTATTCATGGGTACATTATATATAAGATGGTGGTGGTGATGTCACTGAATTGACACAAAGAGCACCTGTGGTGATACAACTGTTTCGCTGAGCCTTACATATGCAGCTTTAGGGCTGTATATATATATATATATATATATATATATATATATATATATATATATATATATACACAGCTTAATAAAGCAGCTGATGCTGATCAATGCTTATGTTGTATAACAGATAGGGTGCAAGGTGCAGCTTTGGGGTGCCCTGCGGCCTGGTTTATTGAAAGCAGTTAAAAAGGAAGTGCAAACTGAAGTAGCTTAATAAAGCAGCTGATGCTGATCAACACTTATGTTGTATAACAGATAGGGTGCAAGGTGCAGTTTTGGGGTGCCCTGCGGCCTGGTTTATTGAAAGCAGTCAAAAACAAGTGCAAACTGAAGTAGCTTAATAAACCTGATGCTGAACAACGCTTATGTTTTATAACAGATAGGGTGCAAGGTGCAGCTTTGGGGTGCCCTGCGGCCTGGTTTATTGAAAGCAGTCAAAAACAAGTGCAAACTGAAGTAGCTTAATAAAGCAGCTGATGCTGATCAACGCTTATGTTGTATAACAGATAGGGTGCAAGGTGCAGCTTTGGGGTGCCCTGTGGCCTGGTTTATTGAAAGCAGTCAAAAACAAGCGCAAACTGAAGTAGCTTAATAAAGCAGCTGATGCTGATCAACGCTTATGTTGTATAACAGATAGGGTGCAAGGTGCAACTTTGGGGTGCCCTGCGGCCTGGTTTATTGAAAGCAGTCAAAAAGCAAGTGCAAACTGAAGTAGCTTAATAAAGCAGCTGATGCTGATCAACGCTTATGTTGTATAACAGATAGGGTGCAAGGTGCAGCTTTGGGGTGCCCTGAGGCCTGGTTTATTGAAAGCAGTCAAAAACAAGTGCAAACTGAAGTAGCTTAATGAAGCTGATGCTGAACAATGCTTATGTTGTATAACAGATAGGGTGCACGGTGCAGCTTTGGGGTGCCCTGGGGCCTGGTTTATTTAAAGCAATCAAAAACAAGTGCAAACTGAAGTAGCTTAATAAAGCAGCTGATGCTGATCAACGCTTATGTTGTATAACAGATAGGGTGCAAGGTGCAGCTTTGCGGTGCCCTGCGGCCTGGTTTATTGAAAGCAGTCAAAAACAAGTGAAAACTGAAGTAGCTTAATAAAGCAGCTGATGCTGATCAACGCTTATGTTGTATAACAGATAGGGTTAAAATAGCATGTGCCTTGGGATGGCCATGTGGCCTGGTGTATTTTAAGCTGAACAGAAAATATTAACACTAATCCAATTATGAGAAATGCTTTTGTTTAACAGATAGGGTTAAATAGCATGTGCCTTGGGATGCCCATGTGGCCTGGTGTATTTTAAGCTGAACAGAAAATATTAACACTAACCCAATTATGAGAAATGCTTTTGTTTAACAGATAGGGTTAAGATAGCATGTGCCTTGGGATGCCCATGTGGCCTGGTGTATTTTAAGCTGAACAGAAAATATTAACACTAATCCAATTATGAGAAATGCTTTTGTTTAACAGATAGGGTTAAAAAGCATGTGCCTCGGGATGCCCATGTGGCCTGGTATATGTTAAGCTGAACAGAAAATATTAACACTAATCCAATTATGAGAATTGTTTTTGTTTAACAGGTAGGGTTAAATAGCATGTGCCTTGGGATGCCCATGTGGCCTGGTGTATTTTAAGCTAAATAGAAAATATTAACACTAATCCAATTATGAGAAATGCTATTTAACAGATAGGGTTAAAATAGCGTTCAGGGCTAAATAGCAGAAAGGGTTAAATAGCATGTGCATGGCACGCACAGTGTGCAGCTGTATTTAAACCAAACCAAATATATTAACAGTAACCCAATTATTATGAAATGTGAATCATAGCACTAAGCACCCTGTCACTGTGACTTGTATGCTGCTGAATTGTTCCGGTTTTAAATATATCTTTCCCTAGCTCTGTCTACCACTCTAAATCTCCCTAACTATCTGTCTCTCTCTTTACCTATCTGTAACTGTCTCTAGCTTTCGCTAACTCTCACCTAACTATGACTTACTGTCTGTCCCTCCCTGCAGCTAGCTCCGTTTTCTCTGCAATGCAAGTCTGAACTGCGCAAAAGGAAAATGGCCGCCGCTTTATATAGCACGGTGACGTCACCGGGCTTCCTGACTGCTGATAGGCTGCATGTGACTGTCCCATCGTCACTTGCCCCTGGGGACATGTCTGAACATGTCAGTCCACCATCTTAGAATGCCTGTCATTGAGTTTTAAGGAAAACTTTGATCGATCGAATCGCCGGGAAATTCGGATTAGTTCAGAATCGAATTTTTCATGAAATTCGGAACGAATCCGGGTTCGTCCGGATCGATTCGCTCATCCCTATAATTCATCAAGTGAAAGCTAAACCTCAGTGTACTTCATCAAGTTTCATGACGATTTCCAAATTTATGTCTATGATTTGGTGAAGACCTCCTAGCTGACGTTCTTGCCAAGGCTGTGGGGCTACTAAGTGTAATTGTATTCCTGCAAACTCTTGCATTTAACCCTTTTAGTGCCAGCCTACCTGGAGTTTTTGTCACCCTTTGTTGCCAGACTACTTTGCACTATTTTGTGCTCCCCATGTTCAAATGTGATTTTTGAAGGGATTTCCCAGGAAAATTATATATTGCTTTTTTCAGCATAGCCTGGGCTTTAACATGAAATGTCTTGTTTGTCATTTTTTAGGTGTATTCTCAATATTTTTGGGTAAAATATTTGTAAAAAAAATAAAAAAAAAATCAATTTTTTACAATTTGTAGTTTTTTTTGTAATAAAAAATTTAAGTTTGTCAATAAAATCTTATTGTATGTGAAACCCCAATTTCTCCCAGTTACAGCAGTACCACATATTTATTGGTAGACACCCTTTCCTGCCCAGGAGACTCCTCCAAACTGAAACAGCGCTTTAGGGGATTTTAAGATAAAATGCAACTATGCTATGCGCTATGCGCACCTTGCAGTTTTTCCAGAAAAACAACCCTTTACATTTGAAATACCCCCAACAAACTATATATTCTCTGGAAGTACACATCTCAAGATTTCTAGGTGCACCAGGCTTGTTGATGTGGCCATAGTTTTCTGGAAGTAATCCCTCAATGTATTATTTGGTTGCATAGAGTTTCCCTAAAAAAAGGATAAAAAGGCAAAATCAAAGCCACATTTTACTAAAAAAACTATATACAAACAAAAAAAAACAAGTTTAATCTGAAAAAGCAACATCCCCCGAACAGAGCGATACCCAACATGCATAACTACTGTCAAGGGAAGAGTTGCCAAACACCCCAAAGTAAAGCATGTGCGTAACGGTAATTTTACTTGAAAATTTCAGCTCTGCAGACAAAGTGCGCACCTTGCGATTTTTCAACCAAAACAACCCTTTACATTTGGAATACCCCCCAGTAACCATATATTCCCTGAAAGTACACATGTTAAGCTTTCTAAGCATACCCAGCTTGTTGTAGTTGGCTCATCATTCTGGAATTAATCCCTCAAAGAATTTTTTGGTTGTGCAGAGATTCCCTAAAAAATGTATAAAAAAGCTGAATAAAAAACACCTTTTCCTAAAATATAAATATGCAAACAAGAAAAAACAAGCTAAGTCTGAAAGCGCAAGGTCCCTCCGAACAGAGCAATATCCAACATGCATAGCTACTTTTAACCCTTTTAATTGCCAGC
The DNA here is from genome assembly GCA_027917425.1 of Gastrophryne carolinensis. Classification (NCBI taxonomy): domain Eukaryota; kingdom Metazoa; phylum Chordata; class Amphibia; order Anura; family Microhylidae; genus Gastrophryne; species Gastrophryne carolinensis. Next base: position 306,613,087 of record CM051239.1, on the reverse strand, counting down.
CTACTTGAGATTTTGTCACCCTCTGTTGACAGGTTATTTTTCCCCATTTTGCGCCATGTTTTGCGCCATTTTTGCTGGAATTTTCAGGAAAATTATATATATATTTTTTGCAGCAGAGTTTAGGCTTTAACATGAAATGTGTTGTTTGTATTTTATTATTATTATTATTTATTATTATTATAACATTATTAAGTAAAAAAAAAAAAATAAATAAATTTTTTTTTAGAAAATTGCTTCTTTATTTTAAATAAAAAATGTATTTTATTAAAGAAAACCATATTGCATGTGAAAGCCCCATTTCTACCGATTAGAACGGTACCACATATTTATTGGTAGCCCCCCGTTCCTGCCCAGGAGACCCCCCCTAACTGAAACAAGTACTTTATAACATTTACAAATAAAATACAACTACCATCCACACTACAAAGGGTTAAATCGAGAAAGTCCCCCCTCCCAGGGGGGACCTCATTTTTTGGGGGATTTTTAAGGGTTAAAAACCCTTAAAAATCCCCCCCAAAAAATGACATGGGGTCCCCCTTACCCAAAGTAACCAGCCCGGGACCAGCTATGAAGGGCTTGTAGAAACAGGGCGCAGGGGCCAGCTTTTGTGGCCCCTGGTCCTGCAGGCTACAAGCCCGCATAGCCCATGGCCACGGGCTCTTCTGCCCCCCCGGGCTTTGGGGAGGCAGGTAATTGGGGTGCTGGGGGTTAATGGCAAGTCGCCCGCTAGCCGCAGGTGACTTGCCATCCCCCAGCTTTGTGAACTGGTATAGGGGTCTCATGGACCCCTTACAGTTCACAAGGGGTTAAATGTAAAAAAAAGACACTGACACAAAGAGAAAAAAAATGATCTTTATTTTTTTTTTTTTACTTTACTCACCTCCGATCCTGTGTCCCTCGCCGATTTCCCACGCCGCTGTTAGCTGATGACAGATGCCGATAGTGATCGGCATAGGGCGGGTGAGAGGAGCGGGATGAAGTCATCGATTTTTATGGTCCTAACTGCCATACTTAGCCAACCCTGTACAGCCAACCCTGTAGATAATGTTTCATTTTGAACCATGTTTGACTTATTTTGCCTCTCATCAGTTTGTAAAAGTAATTAGTACCTTACGCCATTCTTTTTGTTACTTTTTTCCTACTGCCATCAAAAAGAGCCTTATTTAATATCATTAAATATTGCTTTCTATTTTTATTTGAACAGATGTTCTGGGTTTACAACAACTTTACTCAGGGGGATCAACAGTAAAGATGTGAGATTTTGCACTATATTGTACAGTGCATTTACTAAAATGTCACTGATGTATAAAGTATTTTCTTCTTATAAGTGCTGTGTCTAGTTTAAAGTTTAAGACTTGTCATGTCTGAATTTATTAGTTGTTTTAGTACTGCTTGGCATTTGCTAAGAAAGCAGTTTGCCAGTAAATTATCTATAAAAAATACAAAACCATTATGCATACTATTTTCTTTTCATGTGCACAACTTGTAAATATAGCTATGCAAATGTGCAGGAAACTGACAATGGTGAGGAAAGGATCCATAATGGCTTTAAAGGAAAACTCAATCTTTGTCAGGTTTTTGGTGTTCTGCCTTATTGTTTTTCATCTTTCAGCATGTAAAATAAACATCTGTGCTGGGATTATGCCCCAATACTTGTAATTTAATTATCAGACTGTTGTTGTCAAGTTTCTTAAATTCCTGAGGGTCTGTGTTGTTAAAGTGGACATGTCTCTTCTAGCTATGAGTAAAACTCTTTGTATCGCTGCTCACTATGAATCCCAGTAGCATTCCATTGTCAATGATGAGCTTAGCAACAACTCTCCTCCCCCCATATCATTTGAAGAAGCTGAATTATAGCTGGAGGGGTTTAGCCTCTGAGCTCATGAGTGTGAAGCATCGTCTCAGCCATAATCAAGTGATTATCAAGTTAGAGTTAGGAAGTCCCTGCTCTGTACACCAAATTGACCATATTGGCTTATACAGGTTGCTAATGTCAATACATTTTTGCTATACAAAACTGTTTCTTGTAAAGCACAGATTAGGAAACAAATAGAAAAGAAAAAAATAACAGATAAGCACAACACCTTGAGGACACCATTTTGGTACACAATTATGGATACTTTTAAAATGCCATCAAAAGTGGACTTACTGTACCCTTTAAACTGTCAATACCAAATGATCATGCTTGGGTGGTAGTAATTCATCTAAGTAACTTACATTTACAAAGAAAAATGGCATTGTAACTTGGCTCATAGGAAACATTCTTTTCAAAAATCCTTGGAGATATTAATTTTAGATTTAGGTTCCTGAAATACAAGATTAGGCATTTCCAATACTTAGCAATGAAGTGCCCGGTCAAGGTGAAAATAAATTGAGTTTGTTTCAGTTGTTATTTATTGCATTCCTTATTGAGTTTATCAGAAAGGACCTTAAAAGTGTCCTTGCAACAATAGTATAAACTTGTAACTGTCCGGACAAACATATGAACGTGAAGAGCAGCCAGCAACCTCAGAAATACGGTAGATGGAAACATATCCAGGCACACTTGTGGCAATGAGCTCTGGATACATATACTACTTCATAGGCAATTTAAACTGGACCTTCACCCTGAATAAGAACATATCGTATATGTTTCCCCCAGGCTGTACATACAGATTGCTCACATTAAAAATGATCCTTCCTGCATCTACTGCATTTTCTGAGCCATTAAACATTCCAAATGGCGGCCCATGGAGTTTCAGGCTGTCTGCATTCTGGGACTGCTGACCTTTTCCTGACCCCAGCTCTGCTATGTGAACAAAGCACAGCTATCACCCAGCCCCCTGCACTTTTGACCCCTCTCCTCTCCTGTCCTCAGTATGTGATGCTACAGGCGGCGCCTGTATCCTAGAGTGCTGAACAGAGTTGCAGGCCAGTGGGGGAAAGTGATTAAGAACGTTAAATATATTAATTTTAGATGCTGGGGAATAATTTTTTAAGGGTTTGGGCTTTTTTTAAATGACACTGAAGGTCCGCTTTAATTTTCGTCTTTCAAACTATGACATTTACTGAGCATTTAAATGAAACCTACTTGTAAGTAAGTAAAGAATTATTTTGGGGTAATTTATGCTGCAGCCTGAAACATCAAAATTCCATTTAGGAGCTACATGAATGCATTCCTGCAGAGAACGTGGCTTATCTGTGAGAGGAAACAATGAATTCAGCTTAGACATTGCAATTTGTCATGAAAACCTTTCAGCATAATATCAAGCAATCAATAAAAAATGTTATTACCGCCTGGTATATACATACAGTACATATGCTAACAAATATATCAGGAATGCTATACAAGTAGGGATGGTAGAACAAGGAAGGGGGCGTGATCAAGAAATAACAGATGATAAGGGAGCATAAACAAGGCAATACTGATCCCTATAAAAGTTTGTTCAGGGCAGTCCTTAGACCCCAGCCCTAGGGCCCAGTGAAAGCTTTCCCAAGGGGCATACTGATTTGGGATACACCACTGTGTAATCCCCCCCCGTACAAATCATCAGTATCTTACATCGCTACCAGAGCACATGTGCACCTACTCACAGACATGCATTTTGGGCTGCCTGCTGTGGAGAATTTTGGTCACCTTTAAATCGACAAGTATCAAGCAGCAAGGGATGTCCCTTGTTATTTTGTGTTTCTGTTTCTCACACATGTTCCTTCTACACATTTTTTGAGTTATCTGTATTTCTTAAGGACTATCGCTCATACAGCACTGAATTAGAAAAAGCAACATAGTGAGCAATAAGGATCTTACAAGGTAACAAAAAAACCTCACCTTTTGTCCCCCGCAGCTGTTCTGTCCAGCTCTTGAGGAGTAACACCTCTCTTAAGTCTATAAGATGCTTGGGGGCTTGTTGTAACTCTTTATTGAGCATCCCGAATAGGCATGCCCCACTGTGTGAAATCCCCCAGATCATCCGATCCACTCATCCATCCAAAGTGCCATTTGTACAAAGGAATGGGCTTTTGTGTTTGCCATTTTTACAGTTTTCAAATAACCTACCTTTAGTTTGTTTTTTTTCCCCATTTGTTAGAAATCAATGTTACATATGGTATATAAGGGGTTTGCCAAAAACAGTTATCTGCGGCTCTGTGGCAGGGAGGGAGATTACAGAAGCGGATGCGGGGCAGAGAATCGCTGTTCTCTGCCCCACTGTAGACCCCAAATTGGCAATTGAGAACCATGGTGCTGATTTCTGGATGGCCTGAGCTATACTTTGAAAGCTGCCGTAGCTTTTGTGTCTGGATTATGTACCTTCACCTACCTTCCCTCGAGAAAATCCTTGGGGAGGTGTCCTCTCCCCAGGCAATAAATGCCTGCATACCGTGATGGATTACACCAAGTTCTTTTCATTTCATGATAATGGATTTGTTGGTGATCTAGGGCAGGGGTACTCAAGAACTTTTAGTAGAGGTCCGTTTACTGTGGCCTGCGGCAGGTTGAAGGTCCGGGGGGGGTTGAGCGTTTGTAACTGGGGGCTATATATTCTATTAGGAGACCTAATTAATAACCCCCCCGGCATTATCTCTATTGGCCACTGAGAGAGAAAAGGGAAAGCAGTTTTTGAGGGATGGGTGGAGCAGAGCTGGGAATAAGAGGGGTGGGTGGGGCAGAGCTTGTTGGTGTCTAAAAGATGACAGGGCTGGCTATTCCTCTTCTGCTGAGTTTTATGATTTGGGATGCCCTGCCATGTGTAACCCCTAGATTTGCTGGTAATTCCAGCAATGGTTCTCCGCCAATAAGCGTGGCTGTATCTTCATTTATGTTTCCTAACTTCTCTTATGCAAATGCAGCTAGGAAACATGAATGAAGATACAGCCACGCTATTTGGTGATGAGCCTGTGCATGCATCATTGGACCGCCAGTCAGGTAAGAATTAGTGGCGAACCAGGGGTTTCACACAGCAGGGCAATCAAAATGACCTGCCAAAGAGCAACAGCCATCCCTGGTGTCTTTTAGATGCCAGGGCTGGCTAAATATCATGAACAGTAAGTACTGGCTAAATATCCTGAACAGTAATAAAAGTAATATTAAAAGGAACAAAAATGAAGCTCTCTGCGCCACTGATGCATGCCCCCCCCCCAGTATAGAAGTGACACAAAAAGAGGGAAGAGGATTACTAATAGTGAGGGAAAGAAGAAAGTACAGAAAGAAGGAAGGGCAGAGGCAGATAGAGAGGCGAGTCAGAGAAAGTGTGCAACCAGATGGAGATAAAAAGACAGAAGAAATAGAAACAGACAAGTGACAAAGTCCAGGGAGGTACAGATTGAGAGACACACAGAGTGCAGGGAAGTAGTGAATGGGAGAGTAGACAGACAACGCTTACCAGGAATACAGGGTGTCACACAGCAGAGCAAGAGGGTATTTCAGGTATACAAAGGGTGTCAGCGACACTTCTCACAGAGGGATCATGGAGAGGGCAGCAGGAACATTCAGCTGTAACGGCTCTGATGTGACCGCAGTGGGGAAGGCAGTGAGAGCTGGGGAGATGGAAGGGGAACAGTGTTCGGGGAAAACATACACACTGGGGGGAAGTGAGACTGGCAGCCAGTAAGCACAGATCGCAAGGCAGTGATAAGCCCCATTACAGGTGACATCTGACGGTGACTGGACAGAAGACAGGCAGCTTGCGTCTCCTCCACCTCCCTGGACCCTCCCACTTACGTGCACCGTCATTATGCCCCTAGTGGTTACAATACCAATCTGCACAGAGGATCAGGCTGCTCGGCTGCGCTAGCGGGGACCCATAGGCTGAGCCGCACTGCACCTGCAGCGTCTTCTTAGCGGTCCGGACAACTGGTGCTTGCGGTCCTGATCCGGACCGTGGTCCGCGAGTTGAGTACGCCTGATCTAGGGGATCATCAGAGATTTGTATATTTTTTACAACCCCACCCTGACTTCTCAACAGCTTTGTCCCTGACTTGTTTGGAGATCTCCTTGGTCTACATGGTGTTGTTTGGTTGGTAGTGCACCTTGGTTTAAGGTGTTGCAGTCTCTGGGGCCTTTTAGAAAAGGTCTGTTTATACTGACAGACCATGTGACACTTAGGCCCTTATTCATGAAGGGATAGCGCCAAGTAGTGACTCGTTAGCGACAGGTAGCGAGATGTAACGGCAAGAGAACGCCGGCTCCAGCATGTAGCGTTAGATTCATCATTACCCCAGCCTCAGCATACAGCGGCGGCGTTCACATTTTCACAGCGCCACCTATTACATCTCGCTACCTGCCTCTCTCCCATACATTTAAATGGAAGAGCCTGAATTTCCATTTCTCAGCCACCTTTTTTTTTCACAGTTGTTAAATATTGATTTTGCGTGTGTGTCTCTAGCAGCGAACATTGGTATGCGTACGCTTTGTAAACTTTGCGTATCATAGCGGTATCCTTGGCGTGTGTTAGCGTATTTTTAATGCGAGGAGTGTCCAAATTTTTGCTTTCAGTTTCGATTTTGCAACTTCCGTTTTTCCACCTCCGAGGATCCGAAATGCACCCTAGATGCCCAGCCAGACCTCTCCCCAGCTACTCCTCCGATTCTAGCCCCCCAGCCCTCCCCCATTCCCCCCTGTTCCCCCTGGCCCTTCAGCATCCCCCACTCCCCCCCAAGCGAGAAGAAGAGGAGAAAGAGGGTGGATCCTCGTGTGAATGGGCAAGTTGTTAAAGTGAGTTTTTTTTTTTCTATTTCATAATCTTAGATTTTATATTCTTTCCAACAAATATGTACTGCATTTTGTTTTTCTAGAATTTATTTTTAACTTATGACGTTTGCTTAGATGATTAGTTAACGTTAAAACATGGATTGATTTTTTGTTTAAAACAATCTGTCAGAATGCCTTTTTGAGACTAAACGCTGAAATGCTATGGTATAGCTACATATTGTTTTTTTTTGTTTGTTTCTTTTGGGTGCTTTTTCTTTATGTTTTTATAGGATTTCTGCATAAAAGAATACGACTATGCCCTGAGTGCAAAAAGCAGCATAGTGTTGGAGCCACAGTGTCCTGGCGCTTTAAGACAGATTTAACGGAAAGGTCTCTCATAGAGAAGGGGTCGGATTTCAAGCTCCGGGACAATGAGGGCGTTTAAAGGCTCTATGATGCCTACGCCTCAGGTAAGTGATACATCACTACATGCTTGTAATTACTATAATGTAGGATGAGTAAGGTATTTTTGTGTGATGTGTCTTTTTTTTTTCCTTTTGTTTCCTCTCTACAGATAAGCGTCCTCCCCTGGTGAAACACAGGAAGGGAATCCTCCCCCGGGGGAGGGTCCCTCTCGTCGGTCCCATCTTGAGTACCCAGGGGAGGAAGGGGATGACGCCCCAGAGGAGCGTGCTGCTGGGGTGAGGGCAGTATGGAGCCTCAGCTCCTCACAGTCGGACTCGGCTGAGTCTCAAACCCCTTGTGGCCACTCTCAAGTGGGGAGTCCCAGTGGGAAGGAGGTGAGGGACTCACCCACACTCCCTCGAGGGAGTGAGAGGGAAGAGGGTGGCCCATTGGGTTTGGGATCTGCTGGTCCTATTGTGAGGAGTAGAGGCTCCATGCCTCCACCTCAGAGCCCTCCCTGGGATATCAGCAGCAGCTCATCCCCTGGTGAGTGCATTTATTATTGGTGTTTGTATGTTCCATGGTGATTCTGTACTTTATTCAATATACAGTTCCCACATTAACTGTTTTACAGGGCATCATAGAGCCGGCACCTACACAAGTTATGCTGCAGAGCTTGCACTCGGGCATAGTCGTGGTAAGTGTATTTTTAATATGATTCACATGGTGTATTTAATGAATTTTTTAAAGACATACACATGTTTTATGCTACACAGCATAATACTTCTGTCACACACTTCTGTCACACAACTCCAGTTCCTTGCAAATTACAGTAGGCCCAAATAGGATTTAAATTTATTTAAGCATGATGCTGCACTGCTAATGTGGTAGTATATGTGCATCTTGTAGTGCTGCCACATGCGCAAGTGTAAAATATCAAGATGTTAAGTGAGTTTATACTACTGTAATTCGCACTGCTGTGGCACTGTCTTCAAAAAATGCCATGAAAAACAGGACAATAGTATTGAGTGGACCATGTGGACTACATAAATGATACAGCTGTACTCATGAACCACTAAATACCATGCTAATGTTTTCTAAACATGTGTTAAACTTTGTTAGAATAATGAACGAAATGTGTGTTTAAATATTTGTTCACATTTTTTAAGCAGATTTATGTCACACAAAAAACAGGTGGTTGTGGAATAATAATATTCAGGGACCAAGCTTATGAAGTTTTCTGTTGTGTTTTTGTCTATACAGATGTTTCCACATAGACGGACCAGGTCACCATACTCCCCACCCCAGCTCCAGGAACCCCCTGCAGCATGGTTCCTAGCCACAGCTGCGATGGTGAGTACAATGACATGTTAGCAAAACATACATTTAAACCATATGTCTAGAGAGATGACCACGCATAAAGGTTAATGTCATTATGGGGTTAATTAGGAAACATGTATGTCATATACATGTTTCCTAATTAACCCCATAATGACATTAACCTTTATGCGTGGTCATTTTGCCTAGCCAAACTCATAACTGCATGTATGCATGCAAGATTGGTGTCTCCCCTTTGTTTACATTGAAATAAATAATACATTCAGCCTGTGAGTGAGTTTGGTCATTAACCAAATCATTCAATAGTAAATTGCATAACTAAATTGGTAATAGCTGAAGGTTTGCTTTAGTTAGTACTATGGACATTAGTACTTTAGTAAAACAGGAAGTACACTCTTCAAAAGCTTAAGTAGCCCTTATTTGATTATTTGAGCTAATGTAAACATATAGGGTAGGGAGGAAAATAGCAAATGGTAGGCCACAAACAAAATTAATGAACCAAAATATTGGAACATACTAGCTTCATGTCAAAAATCAATACTATTTAGAAACAACAATCTTTAAGCCAGAAAAATCAATACCTTTCATAGTTAGCTATATTTTTTTGCTAGGTGCAACTAATATTTACCTTTCTTTCTACCTACAGCTTGCAATAATGAGCACCACAGACTGTGGCAGTATGTCCGACGGACAAGATTTATGCTGCTTGGGAAGAAGAAAAAGCCGTAGAGTGGGGGTATGGGGTTTGCGGCTTTCACTTTTGGCCATGTTGGCCTTTTTTTATAAAAAAAAAAAACAAAAACTATTTAAATGTACATTTGTTGTCGGGACTTCATTTCACATCAAACACACAAAATGACCAAAAACAATTGGCTAAATAACTTATATTGCCTATGTGAGCATAGACAAGATAAAATAATTCTTTAAAAATACAATCCAAATACTTGAAAAACCCAACACAATATTAGCTTGGGGTGAGTAATTGTACAGTGGCTTCATAGCGACTGCGACACAACATATTCCCCATTAGAGGCCAGGTTATTATAGCGACTGAGGAGCTCAGAAATAGCGACTGACGGCTGATCAGGTCACTAGCGGTCACTCATAGCACCGCAATACAGACGCTCATCTGTCGCTACCTGGCGCTAATAGTGAATCAGCCTGTTAGATTACACACAGGTAAGCTTCATTTCACTAAGCACTAAGACTTCTGTGGGTAAACAAATATTAAAAAATATAAAATAAAGTGTAACACTTCTGCAAGACGCTGAATATATATATATAAGAATGAAACACGTGTTCCTTTAATGTCTTATAATCGAACAAAGACAAATTGGTTAAAGAAGAAACTAATACACAAAGAAAACTAAAATAATTACTCAGAGCAACCAGCCAAGATTGCCTTGAAGGGGATTAGCAGGGCATATGAATATGTTTATTGTATTCTCTAAATGAGTAATTAAAACAGGAAATAAAGAGCAAGCTATTAGCAACAAATTGGGGACAAAGCATTTTTACAGCTAAGTGCACAGGGTGTACTAAGACGTTAAGCCTAATAATCCTATAGAACTTCTGTTATGGGCTTATGCAAATAGCTTGGGAACACACTCACTACTAGCCTTAAACTTATTTAAGCCATTCTTTTCTTTTTGCCCATGTTTTATTATTCACAAAAATGGGTATAACTCCTGGGCATGGATGTCCATATCCTTTTAGTGTCAGTGTTTTCCTCCTTCTCAATTGCCTAGGGTATTCATGTATTCATACTAGCTGGTACAGGGCTATTCTGTGTTACGTTCAAAATCCAAAAAGTAGACCCATAATCAAAAACATTCCTTTAGGTTTTCAATAACAACAGTACATCTTTTGTGTTATAATTTATTTAGATCAATTAAGATATATGTTATAAAAAATACAATAAACAAAAGCTTTCCAAAAGTTTTCATTATTGTGTGCTAAAATTATGTACTCAAGTTGCTGAGCTTATCTCTAAATTTTTAACTTTATTAAACTCTATTTGTTTGCAGCACTTTATTGTAAAAGAAAACAGTTTTTCTAGCAACAATGTGTTTACTTTAGCAACATACACCAACTGGGGACCAAACTGATTTACAGCAGCCCTTTGTCCCCCTACCACACCTGCCATCATAATTTGGTCAGTTCCATATTGTTTTCAAAGGACGAACTTACCGAACCCCAACCTTGGGGGTTCGCCCAATGCTATTTATAAAATAAAGATATTTATGTATATTTTTCTCATACACATATATTGTATAGCATGTACCGTATTTTACAGCATAAGACGCACCTGCCCATAAGACACACCCAGTATTTGAAGGAGGAAAATAAGAAAAAAAATATTCTGAACCAAATGGTATGCTAAAATCTCTCCTCCCATCACTCCATTACAGACAGTGTGCAACCCCCCCAATCACCCCATTGCAGACCCCACATTACAGGCAGTGAGCAGTATCCCACATTACAGGCAGTGTGCGTCATCCCAAATGCAGGCAGTGAGAGGCTTCTAAAATACCGGCAGTGTGAGGCATCTGAAATACATGCCTCCCTTCCCCCCCAAAAAGAAAAAAAAAAAACGTACATTCTCATGCTCCCACGCCACAGCAGCCACCTCCCGTACAGACACGAACACGCACAAACATACATTACCGGAGTCTGCCACCACCCGTGTCCGTCACTGCCTCCATCCGTGGTCCATCGCTGTCGCCTCCGCTCGTGGCCCATCCCTGTTGTTGCATTGCAGGTTCTGGCAACTGTGTGGGTGTGGCCTGTGACTCATGGCAGTGCCCAATGAGGCTGGTGCAAGTCACATCTGGAAGCTGTAACCAGCGCCCTGAAAACTTATATGTGTGGAGTTGGTGGGTGACAGCGGAAGCGGGACACGGGCAGAGGCAGTGATGGTGGTCTCCTGTATTTTGAAGGAGGAAAATAAGAAAAAAAATATTCTGAACCAAATGGTATGCTAAAATCTCCCCTCCCATCACTCCATTACAGACAGTGTGCAACTCAGGCAGTGAGCAGTATCCCACATTACAGGCAGTGTGTGTCATCCCAAATGCAGGCAGTGAGAGGCTTCTAAAATACCAGCAGTGTGAGGCATCTGAAATACAGGCCATTTGAGGCATCCCAAAAAAAACAGACAGTGTGCAGCATGCCCCCCTTCCCCCCCAAAAAGAAAACAACAAAACGTACATTCTCATGCTCCCACGCAACAGCAGCCACCTCCCGTACAGACACAAACACACACAAACATACATTACCGGAGTCTGCCACCACCCGTGTCCGTCACTGCTAGAGATGAGCGAACTTTTGAAAAATTCGATTCGACTGATTCGCCGAATTTTCCGACAAAAATCGCTTCGACCTGAATTTATTCGCGACGAATCGCTATTAAAAACGGCTATTTCTGAGCCTCCTAGAGCCTCAATAGGGTTGTAAACCATTTTGCCTTGCTGTAACACGCATAGGATGCGTGCTGGGTTACTGAAATAATACTGTAATTAAATATCACATGCAGATCAGAGGCATCGCTAATAGAATCGCAGAGCAGCACAATTGCAGAGAATTGAAGTGGCATCACTATGAGGGGCAGGAGCCCAAACATTGCTTTAAAGAGACACTGGAGTTGGCAGCAGCAGAAGCCCAAAAATTGGATGAATCACACCCTGGAGTTGGCAGCAGCAGCAGCAGGAGCCCAAACATTGGCTGAAAGAGACACTGGAGTTGGCAGCAGTAGGAGCCCAAAAATTGACTGACACACCCTGGAGTTTCAAGCAGCAGCAGCGGCAGCAGCAGCAGCAGCAGGAGCCCAAACATAGCTTGAAAGAGACACTGGAGTTGGCTGCAGGAGCCCAAAGATTGGATGAATCACACCCTGCAGTTGCAAGCAGCAGCAGCAGGAGCCCAAATATTACTTTAAAGAGACACTGGATTTGGCAGCAGGAGCCCAAAATTGGATGAATCACACCCTGGAGTTGGCAGCAGCAGCAGGAGCCCAAACATTACTTTAAAGAGACACTGGGGTTGGCTTCAGGAGCCCAAAAATTGGATGAATCACACCCTGGAGTTGGCAGCAGCAGCAGCAGGAGCCCAAACATTACTTTAAAGAGACACTGGAGTTGGCAGCAGGAGCCCAAAGATTGGATGAATCACACCCAGGAGTTGGCAGCAGCAGCAGCAGCAGCAGGAGCCCAAACATTACTTTAAAGAGACACTGGGGTTGGCTTCAGGAGCCCAAAGATTGGATGAATCACACCCTGGAGTTGGCAGCAGCAGCAGCAGGAGCCCAAACATTACTTTAAAGAGACACTGGGGTTGGCTTCAGGAGCCCAAAAATTGGATGATTCACACCCTGGAGGTGGCAGCAGCAGCAGCAGCAGGAGCCCAAACATTACTTTAAAGAGACACTGGGGTTGGCTTCAGGAGCCCAAAAATTGGATGAATCACACCCTGGAGTTGGCAGCAGCAGCAGCAGGAGCCCAAATATTACTTTAAAGAGACACTGGGGTTGGCTTCAGGAGCCCAAAAATTGGATGAATCACACCCTGGAGTTGGCAGCAGCAGCAGCAGGAGCCCAAACATTACTTTAAAGAGACACTGGGGTTGGCAGCAGGAGCCCAAAGATTGGATGAATCACACCCTGGAGTTGGCAGCAGCAGCAGGAGCACAAACATTACTTTAAAGAGACACTGGGGTTGGCAGCAGGAGCCCAAAAATTGGATGAATCCCACCCTGGAGTTGGCAGCAGCAGCAGGAGCCCAAACATTACTTTAAAGAGACACTGGGGTTGGCAGCAGGAGCCCAAAGATTGGATGAATCACACCCTGGAGTTGGCAGCAGCAGCAGCAGCAGGAGCCCAAACATTACTTTAAAGAGACACTGGGGTTGGCTTCAGGAGCCCAAAAATTGGATGAATCACACCCTGGAGTTGGCAGCAGCAGGAGCCAAAACATTACTTTAAAGAGACACTGGGGTTGGCTTCAGGAGCCCAAAAATTGGATGAATCACACCCTGGAGTTGGCAGCAGCAGCAGCAGGAGCCCAAATATTACTTTAAAGAGACACTGGAGTTGGCTTCAGGAGCCCAAAAATTGGATGACTCACACCCTGGAGTTGGCAGCAGCAGCAGCCCAAACATAGCTTGAAAGAGACACTGGAGTTGGCTGCAGGAGCCCAAAGATTGGATGAATCACACCCTGCAGTTGCCAGCAGCAGCAGCAGGAGCCCAAATATTACTTTAAAGAGACACTGGGGTTGGCTTCAGGAGCCCAAAAATTGGATGAATCACACCCTGGAGTTGGCAGCAGCAGGAGCCCAAACATTACTTTAAAGAGACACTGGAGTTGGCTTCAGGAGCCCAAAAATTGGATGAATCACACCCTGGAGTTGGCAGCAGCAGCAGGAGACCAAACAAATAGCAGCAGGAGCCCAAACATTACTTTAAAGAGACACTGGGGTTGGCAGCAGGAGCCCAAAGATTGGATGAATCACACCCTGGAGTTGGCAGCAGCAGCAGGAGCCCAAACATTACTTTAAAGTGGACCAACACCCAGGATTTTGACTATCCTGGGTTTTGGTCCACTTCGGCGGGGCACCCCGATCGGGGGTGCCCCGCTGTGTGAAACCCCCCAGAAAGCCCCAAAAACTCACCTCTCCCCGCTCCCACGTGACTGGACGGTCCAATCCCCGCCAACGTCCAGGCGGGGATCAGGAACGTCCAGGCGGCTGCCGCCGCCGCCGCCTCCCTCGCGTCACTTTCGGCGCGCGCGCGCCCCCGCCGGCCATTCGCAGACGGCCGGCGCGGGCGCGCGCACGCCTACAGGGGCGCGAGGGAGGCGGCGGCGGCCGGCCGCCGCCGAAGATAAGGTAGGTGATTTGGGGTGTTTGGGGGGGTTTCACCCCGCGGGACATCCCGATCTCGGATGTCCCGCGGGGTGGGAGGTGATCGGCCCGGGAATCTTATAGATTTCCGGGCCGATCACCTCTCGGTGTTGGTCCACTTTAAAGAGACACTGGGGTTGGCTTCAGGAGCCCAAAAATTGGATGAATCACACCCTGGAGTTGGCAGCAGCAGCAGGAGCCCAAACATTACTTTAAAGAGACACTGGGGTTGGCTTCAGGAGCCCAAAAATTGGATGAATCACACCCTGGAGTTGGCAGCAGCAGCAGCAGGAGCCCAAACATTACTTTAAAGAGACACTGGGGTTGGCTTCAGGAGCCCAAAAATTGGATGAATCACACCCTGGAGTTGGCATCAGCAGGAGCCCAAAAATTGGCCTAAAGACATAAATATGTTTTGCACCATTTGGAAAGTGTAAAACGTGGCACCATGCTGATTCTAGTCGCATGCATCAGGCATTGGTGGGTGGAAATCCTGGCTGATCCATCCCTGATTCATTTTGACAAAGGTGAGTCTCTCCACAATTTTAGTTGACAGACGAGTTCTCCTCGCCGTAACTATGGCCCCCGCCGCACTAAACACCCGCTCAGATGGCACGCTACTTGCCGGGCAGGACAGCATTTCCAGGGCAAACTCTGCTAGTTGCGGCCACAAATCAAGTTTGGCTGCCCAGAAGTCCAGCGGATCCTCAAGGTGTGTTGGCATGGTCATGTCAAAGTATGACATGACCTGCTGGTTCAGGTCCTGCTCCAGGTCTTCCTGCTGCTCATGAGTAGCCTCACTATTGCGGGTGTAGAAAGCTACTCATTAGCGACTGAAGACTGAGGCTGCTGCTGATGGAGCTGCTGCTGCTGCTCCTGCCAACCCCCCCCAGCAGCCATGACAGTGGAAGGTGAACGCAGAGGTCCCCTCGAGTCAGACCTGCGAGAGTATGGACCATGGCGCAGATAGGCATCGGCCAACTGCCTACGTAGAATGTCTTTGTAGTAGTTCAGTTTGTCCTCCCTCTCGGTGGGTTTAAAAAATGCCCCCATTTTGTGCCGGAAGCGAGGGTCCAATAAGGTGTACAGCCAGAAGTCATCCCGCCAACAGATGGAAACAATTCTGGGGTCACTACGCAAGCACGTGAGCATGCTTCCTGCCATTTGTGCAAGTGACTCGGATGGACTACCTGTCTCCATCTCCACTGCATACTGCCACGGTGTGCCCGGGTCCTCTGTCTCGCCTTCCTCAAAAACCTCTAGCTCCTCTGGCTGCTCCTGCTCCTCCTCTCCTGTCCGCTGACTAGATAAACCAGCCATTTCGCCAAGCCTAAACTGTGTTTCGCTGGGCAACTCCTCCTCTTCCTCCTCCTCCTCCAGTTCAGCTCCAACGGGGTTCATGTGGCCGTAAGATGTAAACGCCATGTCTCCAGTGCCCTGACCAGCCATGGTTTCCAACATGTGCTGTAGTACATGAAGCAGTGGAATCACGTCGTTCATCCCGTAATCCTGCCGACTGACAAATAAAGTGGCTTCCTCAAAGGGCCTGAGCAAACGGCAGGTGTCACGTATGAGCTGCCACTGGTTGACATTGAAGTTACACAGGGGAGTCCCCCTATCTGCTTGGATCATCAGGAAATCCGTGATGGCTTTTCTCTGTTCATATAATCGGTCCAACATGTGAAGGGTGGAATTCCAACGGGTGGAAACATCGCAAATCAGACTATGTTGGGGGATACCGTTCTGACGCTGTAGCTCAAGAATATAATAGAGGCTGGTGTAGTCACAGAATGGGATGCCCCAACAGCAGTGCACCTGGGAGCAGTAGTACTATGCACAGCAAAAGTGTCTTTATCAGGCCAAATTACTTTTAGAATATGTGCAAAGGGTTATAGTAAATAGAGGCTGGTGTAGTCACAGAATGGGATGCCCCAACAGCAGTGCACCTGGGAGCAGTAGTACTATGCAAAGCAAAAGTGTCTTTATCAGGCCAAATTACTTTTAGAATAAGTGCAAAGGGTTATAATCAATAGAGGCTGGTGTAGTCACAGAATGGGATGCCCCAACCGCAGTGCACCTGGGAGCAGTAGTACTATGCAAAGCAAAAGTGTCTTTATCAGGCCAAATTACTTTTAGAATAAGTGCAAAGGGTTATAATCAATAGAGGCTGGTGTAGTCACAGAATGGGATGCCCCAACCGCAGTGCACCTGGGAGCAGTAGTACTATGCAAAGCAAAAGTGTCTTTATCAGGCCAAATTACTTTTAGAATAAGTGCAAAGGGTTATAGTAAATAGAGGCTGGTGTAGTCACAGAATGGGATGCCACAACCGCAGTGCACCTGGGAGCAGTAGTACTATGCAAAGCAAAAGTGTCTTTATCAGGCCAAATTACTTTTAGAATAAGTGCAAAGGGTTATAGTAAATAGAGGCTGGTGTAGTCACAGAATGGGATGCCACAACCGCAGTGCACCTGGGAGCAGTAGTACTATGCAAAGCAAAAGTGTCTTTATCAGGCCAAATTACTTTTAGAATAAGTGCAAAGGGTTATAGTAAATAGAGGCTGGTGTAGTCACAGAATGGGATGCCACAACCGCAGTGCACCTGGGAGCAGTAGTAGTATGCAAAGCAAAAGTGTCTTTATCAGGCCAAATTACTTTTAGAATAAGTGCAAAGGGTTATAGTAAATAGAGGCTGGTGTAGTCACAGAATGGGATGCCCCAACCGCAGTGCACCTGGGAGCAGTAGTACTATGCAAAGCAAAAGTGTCTTTATCAGGCCAAATTACTTTTAGAATAAGTGCAAAGGGTTTATAGTAAATAGAGGCTGGTGTAGTCACAGAATGGGATGCCACAACCGCAGTGCACCTGGGAGCAGTAGTACTATGCAAAGCAAAAGTGTCTTTATCAGGCCAAATTACTTTTAAAATAAGTGCAAAGGGTTATAGTAAATAGAGGCTGTTGTAGTCACAGAATGGGATGCCCCAACCGCAGTGCACCTGGGAGCAGTAGTACTATGCAAAGCAAAAGTGTCTTTATCAGGCCAAATTACTTTTAGAATAAGTGCAAAGGGTTATAGTAAATAGAGGCTGGTGTAGTCACAGAATGGGATGCCCCAACCGCAGTGCACCTGGGAGCAGTAGTACTATGCAAAGCAAAAGTGTCTTTATCAGGCCAAATTACTTTTAGAATAAGTGCAAAGGGTTATAGTAAATAGAGGCTGGTGTAGTCACAGAATGGGATGCCCCAACCGCAGTGCACCTGGGAGCAGTAGTACTATGCAAAGCAAAAGTGTCTTTATCAGGCCAAATTACTTTTAGAATAAGTGCAAAGGGTTATAGTAAATAGAGGCTGGTGTAGTCACAGAATGGGATGCCACAACCGCAGTGCACCTGGGAGCAGTAGTACTATGCACAGCAAAAGTGTCTTTATCAGGCCAAATTACTTTTAGAATAAGTGCAAAGGGTTATAGTAAGTAGAGGCTGGTGTAGTCACAGAATGGGATGCCCCAACCGCAGTGCACCTGGGAGCAGTAGTACTATGCAAAGCAAAAGTGTCTTTATCAGGCCAAATTACTTTTAGAATAAGTGCAAAGGGTTATAGTAAATAGAGGCTGGTGTAGTCACAGAAAGGGATGCCACAACCGCAGTGCACCTGGGAGCAGTAGTACTATGCAAAGCAAAAGTGTCTTTATCAGGCCAAATTACTTTTAGAATAACTGCAAAGGGTTATAGTAAATAGAGGCTGGTGTAGTCACAGAATGGGATGCCCCAACCGCAGTGACCCTGGGAGCAGTAGTACTATGCAAAGCAAAAGTGTCTTTATCAGGCCAAATTACTTTTAGAATAAGTGCAAAGGGTTATAGTAAATAGAGGCTGGTGTAGTCACAGAATGGGATGCCACAACCGCAGTGCACCTGGGAGCAGTAGTACTATGCAAAGCAAAAGTGTCTTTATCAGGCCAAATTACTTTTAGAATAAGTGCAAAGGGTTATAGTAAATAGAGGCTGGTGTAGTCACAGAATGGGATGCCACAACCGCAGTGCACCTGGGAGCAGTAGTAGTATGCAAAGCAAAAGTGTCTTTATCAGGCCAAATTACTTTTAGAATAAGTGCAAAGGGTTATAGTAAATAGAGGCTGGTGTAGTCACAGAATGGGATGCCCCAACCGCAGTACACCTGGGAGCAGTAGTACTATGCAAAGCAAAAGTGTCTTTATCAGGCCAAATTACTTTTAGAATAAGTGCAAAGGGTTATAGTAAATAGAGGCTGGTGTAGTCACAGAATGGGATGCCACAACCGCAGTGCACCTGGGAGCAGTAGTACTATGCAAAGCAAAAGTGTCTTTATCAGGCCAAATTACTTTTAGAATAAGTGCAAAGGGTTATAGTAAATAGAGGCTGGTGTAGTCACAGAATGGGATGCCCCAACCGCAGTGACCCTGGGAGCAGTAGTACTATGCAAAGCAAAAGTGTCTTTATCAGGCCAAATTACTTTTAGAATAAGTGCAAAGGGTTATAGTAAATAGAGGCTGGTGTAGTCACAGAATGGGATGCCCCAACCGCAGTGCACCTGGGAGCAGTAGTACTATGCAAAGCAAAAGTGTCTTTATCAGGCCAAATTACTTTTAGAATAAGTGCAAAGGGTTATAGTAAATAGAGGCTGGTGTAGTCACAGAATGGGATGCCACAACCGCAGTGCACCTGGGAGCAGTAGTACTATGCAAAGCAAAAGTGTCTTTATCAGGCCAAATTACTTTTAGAATAAGTGCAAAGGGTTATAGTAAATAGAGGCTGGTGTAGTCACAGAATGGGATGCCCCAACCGCAGTGCACCTGGGAGCAGTAGTACTATGCAAAGTAACAGTGGTTAACCAGGGTGAAACAGCTAACAAAGCCAGTGACCCAGGCAGTAACACTCAGGCTGCATGAAAACAAAAAAAAATCCCTGTCACTGCATCCGTTTTTTTCATAACTTTCCCTGCTTCTCGCTGACTTCCTGCCTGTCTCCTGCCTGTCTCCTGTCTGTCCCTGTCGGTCTAATTGTCTCTCCCTGACTACAGCAGCGTCCTGTCTCTCACGAATGCAATAGAGAAATGAGGAAAAGCAAGATGTCCGCCGCCTTAAATAGCGCTGTGACGTCACCGGGCTTGCTGGCTGCTGATAGGCTGCATGTGACTGCCCCAGTATGCACTGGAGCGGGGTAGATGTCTGGACATGTCCCGTCCGCCATCTTAGAATGCCTGTAATGTAAATGAATGGATGTTAAAAAAAAAACTTCGAGCAATCGAAGCACGGGGAAATTCGGATTCGATCCGAATCAAATTTTTCATGAAATTCGGATCGAATCCGGGTTCGTCCGGATCGATTTGCTCATCCCTAGTCACTGCCTCCATCCGTGGCCCGTCGCTGTCGCATCCGCTCGTGGCCCATCCCTGTTGTTGCATTGCAGGTTCTGGCAGCTGTGTGGGTGTGGCCTGTGACTCATGGCAGTGCCCAATGAGGCTGGTGCAAGTCACATCTGGAAGCTGTAACCAGCGCCCTGCAAACTTATATTTGTGTAGTTGGTGGGTGACAGCGGAAGAGGGACACGGGCAGAGGCAGTGATGGTGGTCTCCTGTAATGTGTGTGTCTGTATGTGTTAATGTCAGAGAGAGACTGCTGCTGAGGTGTGGGAGCATGAGAATGTACGTTTTTTCTCTCAATAAGATGCACCAACATTTTCCTCCCACTTTTGGGGGAAAGGTGCATTTTATACAGTGAAAAATGCGGTATATATTTTTATTGTATTATTTTGTGTTTATTTGTTGTTGCCTTGCCGATGCTGCCATCTCTTTCGGGTCCTTCCACGGCCCACCACTAGGCTGTCTATCTGCTGCTGTCCTCTCCAGTTTAACTGCTATTAGTGGCACCCCTGGATGACAACCTCCCTTGCCAGTTGACAGCCTCTCGCCCTTCAGAAATGGCTTTGGGGTGTTTGGAGGCTTCCTTTCAGGGTGATGCAATAAAGTCTTAGTAAATACATTTACTGAGCACAGCCCTGGTCACAGGATTACTCTTGAGAGCAGTAAAAAGAACTCTCAAAGCTAATGTTGTTTAGTAAGTTAATATTTCCTTGCTAATTTTAGTGTGATACAATATTCATTCCCACTTTGCTGTATGCCAATTATTTTCCCTCTATTTACATATTTTCACAAGGAGCCATACTTGTTTTCTGACAGTTGTGATACTGGGAATAGAGCTGGCAAACAAAAATCTGCCTCTTGTCTGTCCTGCCAGTATCTGAAGGTGCAACTTGCCAAACTGATTTGGTTTTATGTCAAAGAATCTTTTATGCAAATCAAGTCTTATTACAATACAGAACACACAGTGCAAAAAACAAAATCTGACAAATATAATTTAACTAATATCTCTCAATCAAAATATATATTTTCTACAGTTTGCTTTGACACTTGAAACCGTTTAACAGCTTAAGACTTACCTAAACAGACAACTTCCGTTTACAGTGCAAATTATAGTAGATTTTATTTGATTTTTTTAAGCTAATAAGCTTATGTCCAATTAGACAACCCTACTGTAGGTCTGTGCCTATGGTGGCCACCTGCAGGGGGTTCTGGCTTTTTCTATAATAAAAAAAAAATCACTTTAATTCCACCTATTGAGCGATGGTGGGGGATACATATTCTTTATATTACAATTTGGGGGTCGGTCTGAGGGGAATTTGCTTGTGGGGGCAGCTAATTTTTAGGGAAGCACAATTAGGATCTGTGCAGACTAAAGGATATAGTAGTATAATAGTCTGCTAGGAGCCATAACAGAGTGCTAGGTGCACATACACTGCATGTTTATGTTATGGCTGGGGGCGTCCTTGTGCACACTGAGGGGACAGTCAGGAGCAAGAGAGGCCACATCCCCAGGCTGTGCCTCTGGCTGCGAGCCATTCAGATAGGCTGGGGTGTGAGCATGGGGCAGCAGGGGATGCACCATTCCCACTCCTCAATCTCTAATCATTAGAGTTGTATGCCGAATTACATCACTTCAGCTGGCGGCTCGGATTGGTGAACCCATGCAGACACCGTTGCACTGGAAAGAGGTGAGTCTGAATGCGCCGATCTGGGGGGTTTCACACAGTGGTGCTTCCCAATTCTGGATATCCGGGGGCACATAACAAAGCCAGAGAAAGTGAAAATCATGAATTTTGTTCCTCTCTAAGCTGAAAAATCATTGACATCATCAATTATACCTACTTCAGCCTGATCTGCAGTGTTAGGTTAACCTGCTGTATGCGTTAACATCATGGAGTGCCTGCTGGGGTAGATGACGGCATCCATTGTGTTAGAGACTACACAAAGGGAGGACTTAGGCAGGTCTAACAAACCGGGGAAGCTGTTTGCTAGAGAAGGAGAAAGTGTGCAGCATACCAAAAACAACACACATAACTAGGTTTAGCGTGGGCCTGGCACAAACAATTATGGCACATACATATACTGACTACATACCATGTTAGTCATATTAAAATTACAAACATCTGTGACTTAAAATAAACGGGTGCCTCCCCATGCAACCAGACAAGCCACACCTCATCTGCATTCCTCCACACCACTAAGCTGTTAGTATGGCCATATGTTAGTACACTAACTCAGTACTGAGTTTAGTTCCTCTAAGGGAGTAGTATAGGTAAAGTCTCGCACACTGATGTGTTTCAACATATAGCAGCAGCAATTGCAAGTGCACACAGCACAGTAATGTCTCCTTCAACATTGCAATTATAATTCGCCATTTGCTCCTTGCAGCCAATCCTCTAGCTGGGTAGGCTTAAGTGTATAACTGTAAGATCACGTCATGGAGACAATAGCCCGTTGATGCACACATATCTGCGCGCCTTCACAGACAACTTCGCTTATTAAACAGGCACTTATCTGTGTCTCCTCAATGTCAGTGTCTGTGTCTCCTCTGAGCTGAATCCAGAGCACTTTTATGCAAAAGCTGTCTCATAGCAGGGTGAGCGGCCTCAGCTGAGCTGTGGGGGGATGCGGACGTGTGAGGGCCAGCCGTCTGCCGACACGTGTTTCGCTCCACCCACCGGAGCTTCATCAGGGTGGGGGGCGGCCAATTCACTCAGTCTTTTATGGTACTCTGATCCTCCCACTTCAGTCCGTCCTCCAATCAAAATTTTGCTGCACCAGCGTCATAGTAACAGTCTCCAGGGACGGACTATGGTTCTCAGCAAGTCTCCCTGTATTTACTGTCAGATGACAAGTGGATTTTAGCTGGCTTCACGGGTCAGGGCCCTCATCAAAAACAAACAACGCTGTCATACATTAGATCCTGATGACTATATTAAGCATTCACTTAGGTAGTTGATTAAATAAACACAAATGATGGTCTGTATACTGCTAGCCGCTACATACCATTCTCGCATTTTAACATCACTGTCATTCATCTAGGTATATTGTGTACCATAGCGTTCGATTAAAACAGGGTAAGTATATGTCCTATATCCCCCAGCTATGGTGGCCACAGCCAAGGTAAGTATATATCCTATAGCCACCCGTACTGGGTGGAAGCAAATGCTGAACTATGTACCTAGGGGCTCATATATCTGTGCAAATGGAACACATTTAAGCCATATAACCATAGCCTTAAATATACCTGGACTCATCTAGACCTGTTAATGAATTCTAGGTCTCGTCAGGGACCATATGTACCGGGTTGGACCCTACTCCCAAAGACCCCCGCTATTATACTATTCTCTTGCCCCTCTGGAGCTATTCATTATTTCTGTAACATACTATATGTTGTGGGGAACCGCTCTGGTAGATACTTGGTAGCTGTGCAGTAAGCAGGGTCACAGACAGGATACAGTTCAATTCAAGTGTTTTTATTTCACACTTGTAGCTTCCAACAACCACAGGGCCTTAACATCAGGCTTAAACAAAAATAAATCCTGCTCGGCTAAGCAACTCACTAATATGTAACAATCCCTAGCTATACGTGGGACTGGCTATCCGGCCCACAGTTACCAATCACAAGCGTTGTGTGGCCCGTTCAATACCTCCTCTAGTCCAGCAGTCAGCTCTCCGGGTATGGCCACCCTCTTCAGATCTGCAGTGAGCTTTAAATTAGGACCCGAGGATCCACAGCTGCGGGCTGTGGAAGCCCCGGACCGAACCCCCGGGTGGAGTGAGCGTCCCACTACCAACCTCACTCACTCCAGAACAAGCAGGTCCCAGTACGTATTTTACAATCTGTCTATGTTAGCTATGGCCAACATCGACAACACAGACTATCAATCCTGCTTATACTGTGTCTGTGTTAACCCTTTGGTTACCAGAGACACACCCAAGGCTTACCATTCACAGTTTAACCATTTCAAGGGCAGATATCTGTTCTCCCAAACCATACCCTTCTCACACTCCCTCCCCCTCAGTTCAGACCCACTGGGGCAAACTTCTGACATCAAACAATGGGTCCGGGATAAGGCATCCGCGTTACCTTGCAGTCTCCCAGCTCGGTGCTCCACTGAGAAACTGAAGTTTTGCAACGACAAAAACCACCTTGTGACTCTGGCATTCCTCTCCTTGGACCTACTCATCCAGGTGAGGGGCGAGTGGTCAGTTATCAGACGGAACCGTCTTCCCAGCAAGTAGTATCTTAGTGCTTCTAAGGCCCACTTTATCGCCAGACACTCTTTTTCTACAATGCTGTAGTTTTTCTCAGCTGGTGTGAGTTTTCTGCTCAGGTAGGTAACTGGGTGCTCCTCTCCATTCACCTCCTGAGACAGGACAGCTCCTAACCCTACATCTGACGCATCGGTCTGCACAATAAATTTTTTCTTGAAGTTTGGCGTAATGAGGATGGGGAATCCACATAATGCCAACTTCAAGGCCTGAAAAGCGCTTTCTGCTTGTGCATTCCACCGCACCATGACGGATCCTTTTCCTTTCGAAAGGTCAGTCAGGGGAGCTGACAGCGTGGCAAAGTTGGGTATAAACCGCCTGTAATACCCAATAATGCCCAGGAATGCCCTGACTTGTTTGGTGCTGACAGGTTGAGGCCATTCCTGGATAGCGTCAACCTTGTTGACCTGGGGTTTAATTATGCCTCGTCCAATCACATACCCCAAGTAGCGTGTCTCCTCCATCCCGACCGCACACTTCTTGGGGTTTGCAGTTAGGCCGGCTGCCCTTAAAGAGTTCACTACAGCCTGTACTTTGGCCAAGTGACTCTCCCAGTCATCGCTGAAGATGATAATATCATCCAAATATGCTGAGGCGTATCTCCTGTGAGGCTTTAGCACTACGTCCATTAAGCGTTGGAACGTCGCGGGGGCCCCGTGAAGCCCGAACGGTAACACGACATAGTGGAATAGGCCCTCAGGGGTGATGAAGGCTGTCTTCTCTTTAGCGCTTTCTGTCAGGGGTACTTGCCAGTATCCCTTGGTGAGGTCGAGCGTAGTGAAATATCGAGCACCTCCCAGTCTCTCAATAAGCTCATCTATACGTGGCATGGGATAGGCGTCAAATTTAGAAACTTCATTTAATTTTCTGAAATCATTGCAGAAACGTAGGGTACCATCTGGCTTGGGAATCAGAACAATGGGACTGGCCCATTCACTTTTGGACTCCTCTATGACTCCCAACTGCAGCATTTTCTTAACCTCCTCTGCAATGGCCTGACGACGAGCCTCAGGGACTCGATATGGTCTTAGCCGAACCTTCACCCCAGGCTCCGTGACAATGTCATGCTTGATTACGGACGTGTACCCTGGTAACTCTGAAAACACGTCTGTATTCCTAGCTACAAATTCTAGAGCCTCTTGGCGTTGTCCTTTCGTGAGGGTATCTGCAATCGTCACTTCTGCCCCCACCTCCGCAGGCTTAACGGTAGCCTGAGGGGGTAGCACAGAAGGGAGTTTAACCGGAGACTTCTCTGTAAGCAGACTCTCCCTGTCCTTCCATGCTTTGAGTAAATTGACATGGTACACCTGCTTAGGCTTCCTCCTACCAGGCTGATGTACCCTGTAGTTTACTTCACCCACCTTCTCCAATACCTCATACGGCCCCTGCCACTTGGCTAGAAACTTGCTCTCCACTGTGGGAACCAGAACCAAAACACGGTCACCAGGTTTAAAGGTCCTTACTGTGGCTGACCTGTTATAAACCCGGCTTTGAGCCTTCTGAGCAGCCTCCATGTGCTCCTTAACGATGGGCATAATGGCTTCCACCCTGTCCTGCATACTGGCGATGTGGTCTATAACACTTTTGTGGGGGGTGGGCTCCTGTTCCCAAGTCTCCTTTGCAATGTCCAGCAGGCCTCTGGGATGTCTGCCATAGACTAATTCAAAGGGAGAAAACCCCGTAGAAGCTTGGGGTACCTCCCGGACTGCGAACATTAAAGAGGGCAACATAACATCCCAGTCCCTCCCATCTTTGTCCACCACCTTTTTCAGCATACTCTTTAAGGTTCTGTTGAATCTCTCCACTAATCCGTCCGTCTGAGGATGGTATACCGACGTGCGTAATTGTTTTATGTTAAAGAGTTTACACAGTTCCTTGGTGACTTTAGACATGAAAGGGGTACCTTGGTCCGTGAGGATCTCCTTGGGCAGGCCCACCCGGCAAAACATGGCGAATAGCTCTTTAGCTATCAGCTTCGCCGATGTGTGCCGCAGGGGAATGGCTTCAGGATACCGTGTAGCGTAGTCCATCACTACAAGTATATGCTGATGCCCCCGGGCAGACTTAACCAACGGACCTACCAAGTCCAAGGCAATCCTTTCAAATGGGACCTCGATGATGGGAAGAGGTACTAATGGATTCCGAAAATGACCCATAGGAGCACGCAACTGACATTCGGGGCATGATTCCCAATAACGTTTAACCTCAGTATATACTCCTGGCCAGTAAAACCGCTGCAGGATGCGATCCAACGTTTTTGTGGCACCTAGGTGTCCCCCAAGCACATGTTTATGAGCCAACATCAGCACGGTTTGGCGATAAGGCTTGGGCACCAGCAATTGCTCCCAGGTCTCACCCCGCATCTTGTCAACCCGATATAAAAGTTCTTGGTCAACCATGAAGTGGGGAAATATCTGATTAGCATTGGCGTGCTGGGGCACCCCATTCACCACCACAACATTTTCCCTAGCCCGGACCAGTGTAGGGTCCTGGAGTTGTGCTGTGCCAAAGTTGTCATGGGATACCTCCAAATCTGAAAACTGTGGCCCAGTCACTAACTCTTCAGTCTCACCGGCCATCACATTTAGGGGAAATACAGTGCTTACATTACTTTCATCACTGGTCACCCCTACAGCTGGGACCCCAGAGTCTGGGTCATTGGGCTCCGGGTCTAAGACTTGACTCTTCTGTTGGGGTTGTACTCTTAAGGGTGGTCTCCCCGTCCTCTGATTTCCCCGCCACAGAGTCCAGAACAAGGGGAAATCCCGTCCCAAAATAAGGTCATGGGGCAAGTTCATGACAACCCCAACCTCATGTTGACTTTCTCCACAGGGGGTCTGGATGGTCACAATGGCAGTAGGATAGTCTTTCACGTCCCCATGAATACACCGGACCCCAACTGTGTGGCCTGTGACAGTCCCAGGGTTAATATGGGATCCATTAATTAGAGTCACCCGACTTCCAGAGTCCAACAGCGTCAGCACCTGGAGCCCTGCCACTGTCACCTGGCAGAGGTGGCGCTCATCCATAGAGTCTGGAGTAGCAGCAGTATAAACCGGGGCCGCATAAAGGGAAACCCTCCTGGCAGAGCTGCAGTCCATGGGCTCAGGTTTATGGGGACACTTGGCTGCAATATGGCCAGGTTCCTGGCAGGTCCAACAGATAGGAGCCTCCGCTCTCCTCCTCCCCTGGGGCATCACCTGAACATAGGGATTTACACTGGCCCGGGAGTTAGCAGGTACCATAGGCCTTCTGGACTTGGGGCTGGCTGGGGTTGGAGAGGCCTTTTTCCTCAGAGCTTGGGTGGCTGAGTACCTCTCCACCATCCCCACCAAAGTATTAGCGTCAGCTGGGTCCCCATGTCCTACCCACTGCTGTATCTCACCTGGCAAGGCCCTCAAAATGCGGTCCAGAACAACCTTCTCCACCATCTTGGCTGGGGTTGATGTCTCCGGCTGAAGCCACTTGCGAACCAGGTGGATGAGGTGGTGCATCTGGGCCCTTGGTGGTAACGCCTCTTGGAACCTCCAGCTATGGACTCTTTGGGCACGTAGGTATATATCAACTCCCAAACGGGCTAGGATCTCCGCTTTTACAGTAGCATAATCCCGGGCTTCCTGCTCGCTTAGGTCGAAATAGGCCTGCTGTGGTTCTGCTATGAGGAAGGGTGCCAGAACCTCTGCCCAGTATTCCTGCGGCAGCCTTTCACGGGTGGCCACTCTTTCAAAGCCTGTTAGGAAGGCCTCTACATCGTCCTCTGACGTCATCTTTGTCATGGCTTTCCGAACTTCTCTCCTGGCATCCCGCTCCGGTATCGCTGCACCCAGCTTTTGTTGTGCAGCCGCCAGTGCTGTCATCTGCTGTGCTAGCAGCCTGTTAGTTTCTTGCTGCTGTAAGTTGGCCTGTTGCTGGGCCTGCATAGCCTCAGAGTGTGCCTTCTGTTGCTGGAAGTTGGACTGAACCAGCTGTTTAATTAGCTCATCCATGGCTGTGGCTTGTTGCTTGTTGAAGGCCAGGACATGCACCCAGTGTATGTTTCACTGCACTGTGCCCGCTCCAAGCCACCATATGTGGGGAACCGCTCTGGTAGATACTTGGTAGCTGTGCAGTAAGCAGGGTCACAGACAGGATACAGTTCAATTCAAGTGTTTTTATTTCACACTTGTAGCTTCCAACAACCACAGGGCCTTAACATCAGGCTTAAACAAAAATAAATCCTGCTCGGCTAAGCAACTCACTAATATGTAACAATCCCTAGCTATACGTGGGACTGGCTATCCGGCCCACAGTTACCAATCACAAGCGTTGTGTGGCCCGTTCAATACCTCCTCTAGTCCAGCAGTCAGCTCTCCGGGTATGGCCACCCTCTTCAGATCTGCAGTGAGCTTTAAATTAGGACCCGAGGATCCACAGCTGCGGGCTGTGGAAGCCCCGGACCGAACCCCCGGGTGGAGTGAGCGTCCCACTACCAACCTCACTCACTCCAGAACAAGCAGGTCCCAGTACGTATTTTACAATCTGTCTATGTTAGCTATGGCCAACATCGACAACACAGACTATCAATCCTGCTTATACTGTGTCTGTGTTAACCCTTTGGTTACCAGAGACACACCCAAGGCTTACCATTCACAGTTTAACCATTTCAAGGGCAGATATCTGTTCTCCCAAACCATACCCTTCTCACAATGTATACAAACCCATTCGTGGCCACGATACTCCTCAGGATATCTTATTTCAAATTCAATATCATGGTCCACAACACCTAAACACTTACTAGGTATATTAGAGTGTATTATAGGAAGGCATTCAGCCCCAAGTCAGTGTTCAACCCTACAGGGGACATGTAGTTCAAAAATCAAACGTGATTCCTGTTGGAGTAATCTTTTATCCCAGAAACCCCTTCTCCCTTCCCTATTCGGGGCAAAAATTCCACACGCTTTCAGGCTCCAGTGGGTTTCCCTGATGACATACCCTGAAGTGCTCCAGCACCGGGCTCTTCTCATTTTTCGCACATGCTCACCTACCCGCACCCGCAACTCGCGCTTAGTCTTACCTATATATTTCATGCCGCACGGGCAGGTGAGCATGTACACAACAAAGGTCGTGGCACAGTTAATGAACCCCTTAATCAAACGGGTCCCTCCTCCCCTAGATCCAGAGTATTTTGTTGTTTTCTCCATAAACGGACAGGCACTACAGTGGCCACATCTAAAGGAGCCATTGAGCCTATTCACTTGACGTGTGCCAGCACTAGTCTAAGTCACTATGCACCAATAAATCCCGCATGTTGGTTGCGCGGAATGCGGTGAGCAAAGGTCTTGGGCCTACACATCTCGCCACTACTGGGTCCAGGAGAAGGATGTGCCAATGAGACTCTAGAATAGTGCGGAACCTCTCCCAATGGGTTCCAAATTGAGTAATCAGACGGGCAGGCTGTTGCTTTTATATTTCCTTTTAAAGAGGCCTTCACAGCTACATTCCAGTGCTTTTTTAAACATGTGCGTAGAAGCTTATGGGGGTATCCTCTCTCCTGGAATCTTACCGCCAATTCCCTTGCCTCGCGCATGAAATCCCGCTCGGAGCCACAATTCCTAAATATCCACAGGAACTGTCCCAGCAGGATTCCGCGACGCAGAGGCAACGGGTGATGACTTGAGAAATGTAATAAAGTGTTGCCTGCTGTGGGCTTTCAGTAAGTAGTCGTCATAAGTCTATGATCCTCCCTTCTGATCAACAAATCAAGAAATTCCAATTGATTTGGACCAACTTTGCAAGTTAGATGGATATTTCGGTCGTTTTGATTTAACTGATCTACAAATCATTCAAAGTCTGTGGAGGGGCCCCTCCACACCAGCAGTATATCATCAATGTAGCGCAGCCATAGGGTCACCCGCGCCCCAAAGTCCTCCCACCCATACACGTCCAGACTCTCCCACTGACAGAGGTGAAGGCAGGCGTACGATGGGGCACAGGTGGCCCCCATGGCTGTGCCACGTATCTGGTGGTAGTAGTCCCCATGAAACCCAAAGTAGTTGTTCCTTAGAACAAACTCAAGGAGTTCTACCACAAGCTTGTTATATGCGGCGTCACATGGACCAAGTTCCTCCAAAAACCAAGATACTGCTTCAAGGCTCCACATCAATGCTGGCAAGTAGCCAGTCACCATCGAGCTTGAAGGACATTAGTTTGCGGAGAACATCCCTGCTATCAAGCACGAAGGAGGGAAAAACCCTCACTAAAGTTTTTACATTTTCATCCACAAAATTTGTGATGCCTTCCAAGGGACCTCCATTCCCCGACACAATGGGTCTACCTGGTGGTGCAGAGGGGCATTTGTGTATCTTTGGTATAGTGTATAGGGCTGGAATGTTAAAGTCCCTCACTTTCAAATAGTCAAATAACTTGGGGGCCAACACATCTTCCTCCTTAGCCCAGTCCAATTTATCATTTAGAAGAGCAACTAACCGTGGGAATGGGTTCCCCTCTACCCTCAGGTAGGTCATACTATCCACCAGCTGGTTTTTAATTTCATTGGTATAATAGTCCTGATTCAAGAGGACCACATTACCCCCTTTGTTGCTCGGGCCTATAATAATGCCTGAGGCCTTTTTCAGTTCTTTCAGTGCTATTCTTTCTTCCAGGGTCAGATTAGTGGTCACTGCTGATTCTTTCCATTCACCTTTTTGTAGGTCACGTTGCACTGCCTGTAGAAATAGCGAGATATGTCAGTTCAACGATAAAGGAGGGAAGTTTTGGGATCTGGGTATTAACCTATGCAGTTTTGGCATCAGGTCAGGAATCACCACCTCCTCATGAGGGATCAACCATGACTCCTGTACCTCTATGGCATCATGTGACTTATCTGTCATGGGGTAATCAAATGTCTGACTCACCAGGGCCTCACTGTCCTTAAAGTACATAATTTTAAACAACACCTTACGTAAAAATTGTACTGTATCCTTGAAGAGTGTAAATTCATCTCCCCCCGCCGTAGGGGAGAAGGACAGACCCCTCGACAGCAGGGAGACATGGCAATTATTCAAACTAGAGAGGTTAATAACATTTAAGGGGGCATATTCTTTTTCAGGAGTTGTTACGGGGGCCATCCTGTTTTCCTGATCCCTCTTAATGTTTTTACCCTGTGTGCAGCATGAAGGAGAAGAGAGGAGAAGAGCTTGAGATAGAGGAGGGGTGAGCAGGGCTGTAAGTCAAAAGGAGAAGGAACTGGGCACAAGTGACGTATAAAGAGGATGAAGCTAATAGAAAATCAGGTGAAAGAGAAAATGGGAGGCTGTAAAAATGTCAGTCCTGCCAACCCAGTTAAAGGTGGTAAAGTAAAAGGAGGAAATTACATCCCTCAAGAATTGCCTTTTCATACCCGCAAGAAGCTTTAATATCTATAATTTCCTATCATTGTAAAATACTGTTTAATAGAATTTATGGTGAAATTCAGTGAGCTAGATCCTCCCTTTCTGTTGATATTCTGTTAAAAGGAGGTGTATTATGAAATTATGTAATATTAAAGATCCATATAAACATGTCGCCTAATGAGAGGAGGGATCACTTATATACCAGTACTGAATTAAACTCCCACCAAGTTTGTGGTTTTCTTCTCCTGGTAGGAATGGATTTCAGGGGTGACAGGTTTGAGTTTATTGGGGGTGACAGAACCTGTCCACACCTGATTTCCTCTTCCTTCCATTAAAAGTAAGAAACAAACCTGCCTTGATATTTCTTGATGCCGGTTGTATTAGTGACCCCTCCCCTGCGATCCAGCATATTTATATCACTGGCCCATTTTTTTTACAATAGTCCTCATATAATGTGCCACTGTTGTATATTTGAGGAGCTCAATATTGAAACAGAGGTTAATAAAGAAGTATTTTATAAGGTCTACTAGCCACTTGTCATTGGGACTCTAATACTAAATATATTAGCAGCCCTCATTGAGGTCTCTGCTTAGGCCAAACTAATGTTTTGTAATTATAGTATTCTCTAATGTACATGTAATCCAGGCCTTTAAAAATTAGCTGGTTAGAGACAGGAACTAGAAATAAGAAGTATATAGCAAGGCAGCTAACAGACTGCAGAAAAAAAAACAAGTACTCACAGCTCCCTTTGGTGCATGGTGGGCTTTCTCACAGCCCAAAATGGATGAATATTTGCAGGAAGCAAGCCCCAGTAATCCTTCAAACGTAACATTTACGTCAGATATTAAATCCTTGAAAATACAGGACAGCACGCGCTTCAGGTGAAAAAGCCGCGTGGCGCGTTTCAGATCCTAATGTACTCTTATTCATACACAGCAGTGAAGAGAAAACTATAATCACATAAATACCAAAATGCTCAATGAGTTGAAACTAGGTAAATAATATGATTTAAAATACGTTAATAGCACGACTCAGTCTCAGTAACCTTAAATGGACCGGGATACTACAGGGATATAATAAATATAGGGCTAAAACATCTATATCTACAGCCCTTAATATACTACAGCTTTTAGTAAATGGGTTCATGCAAATTAAACAGATTATTAATGATAGCCTTCCAATACTTTTGGCAGACAATGATATAATGTAAACTGAAAAGCCAACATTTTGCATTCCTCACTACATGTCTGCCTTATGCCCAGCATGTTTTTGAGCCTGCAATGATGCTTCTGTAAGACATTAGAGATATTAAAAGCACACATTAAACAAAATACTCACCTTTAATCACTTGTAGCAGCATCACCGGGATCTGGATGTCTCAAACATATGAATCTTCAAGATCTGGCTCTGTGGCATGCCCACGGTAAACTAGTTCTGTATTGGTGTCTTTATTTACATTTAACCCTGTGTGAACTCGTAAGGGATCCATGAGACCCCTATACCAGTTCACAAGACATGGGGTCTGCAAGTCACCTGCAGCTAGCGGGTGACTTGCCATTAATGTTATAAAGCGTTCTTTTCGGTTTGGGGGGTCTCCTGGGCAGGAATGGGGGGCTACCCATACACATGGGGTACTGGTGTAATCGGGAGAAATGGGGCTTTCACAAGCAATATGGTTTTCTTGAATAAAATAGTTTTTTTTTAAATAAATGAGACACATTTTAAAACACATTTTTTTTAACCTAGTGAAAAATGACCTGTCAACAAAGGGTGACAACATATCAAGTTTTCTTGTTTACATATTGTTATTTTAGGAAAATTAGTTTTTTATTCTGCTTTTTTATACATTTTTTAGGAAACCCTGTGTAACCTAAGAATCCCTTCTTCGTGGGATTACTTCCAGAAAGATGGGCCCACTACAACATGCCTAAAAAGCTTAATGTGTATACTTTCAGGGAATATATGGTTTATGTTAATTTGGTTATTCCAAATGTAAAGGGTTGTTTTGGTTTAAAATGCGCAAGGTGCGAACTTTGTTGGCAGAGCTGAAATTTTCACATGCTTTACTTTGGGGTGTTTGGCTCTTTCCTTGACAGTACCTATGCATGTTGGGTATTGTTCTGTTGGGGGACCTTGCTTTTTTAGATCTACCTAGTTTCTTCTTATTTGCATATTGTTTATTTAGGAAAATGTGGCTTTGATTCAGCTTTTTTATTCTTTTTTTAGGGAAACTTTGTGCAACCAGAGAATTAAATGAGGGATTGCATAAGGAATATATAGTTTGTGGGGGTATTTCAAATGTAAAGGGTTGTTTCGCAGATGTAAAAAACTAAAACAAATTCAAAGATTATTAAAAAAAAAATGTCTCAAATATTTTAAATAAAAGCCCCAAACTGAAAAGAGCACTTTATAAAACATTTACAAATAAAATACAACTACTATCCACACTATAACGGGTTAAATGATCATAGGGGGTGATCAGTGGAGGGGGGCTGGGGAGGTAGGGGATCAAACCCCCCTACCCCTCCACATCAGACAGTTCAGCGCTGGGAGCTGGATGATGTCACAGGGCGCGTCATCCGCTCCCCCCAAAGAGAGTTGAGGATAGCGCCAATGACGGCGGAGGCAGGGGAGGGGACATCTTTCAGGCCCTCTCCTCACCATGAAAGCACAGGGAATCGAGGACCCCTGGTGAAGAGAAGACCCAGTGGGTGGGATCCCATATGAAGGCAAACAAATGTAATTTTTTCTTTTACAGCAAATGCGAGTGGCGTCTGAATTGGGGGGACTATTCTGGGCCCTCTCCTGAAGCCAGACGTAGCAGCGTTAAAAGGGTTAAGACATCATTTTCCACACAAAAATATACACTTCAATCAAAATTCAATTGAAAATGGATTTACCCTTTGAAGATCACACACACATTGTAAAAGGCTTTGAGTCAGCTGCACTGTCCACATCCAGTGCTCACAATCAGATCATATTTATAACTATTAAAAAAAGTATTTTACCTGAAAAATCAGATCAATATACTGAAGAATTTAAACAATAACTGCTGGAACTAATGGAAAACGTCCATGTATTATTTTTAACCCCCTGCCTTGGGGGGGGGGGGGGCAGGCTGATGGAGGGAGGCTTGGGGGGGGAGAATAGGAGTTCTGATTCAATGCAGAACTCCTCCAGCCCCAGGACTGGGAATCCTGGAGCCCAGAAGCCAAAATGCACACTGTGGCCACAGGTACCTCTTCAGATAAGGGGCTCTGGCTGCTGCAGAGTGTGTTGCAACCTCCACCCCCATTTTAATGGAGACCAGATTAGGACAAACAACTGTCAGCCTGCTGGAAAGAACCCTTCAGGCCATGATGGGGGATGTGATAGAAGCAGAGAAGGAGGAAGGCCCATTTTCCCAGGCATCATGGGTGTGCACACATGGCTCACCGGGTGGGTTGCTGGGCAGACAGCGCCTTGGTAAGCCACTGTACAGCCAGTGGACAGTTTTGGAGGATTCAGAGGAGGAGAGGGAGGAGGAGGACTTTCTCTCACAGCAGGGTAGCACCCAGCGCAGGAACAGTAGGAGGAGACACCTGACACTGAGCTTCTCCTTGACTCTAGGCAGCCTGTCTCACATGACCCACTACATGTTCCAGTGCCTGCACAACAACTGCAGAATTGCCTGCATAGTCATTAGTACTGATTACTGGGTGACCACCCTGCTTTATATCAGCTTTATACAAGCACTGGAGCAGGATTGCAAAATCAGAGAGCACAAATGCATTCTGGTGGATTCACTATTAGCTTCCCAGCTCTGTGTCTCCTGGTACTGATGGGTCCTCCCCATTCAAGTTCTGGGTCGCTAAATTGAATACGTGGCCAGGGCTTGCCCTCTATGAATTGAAGGTGCTGGCCTGCCCTGCGGCAAGTGTCCAATCAAATTGTGCGTGTATCACAGCAGGGGGTGTCATCACCGACAGGAGGATCTGCCTATCCACAGCAATCCTTACATTCCTTAAGATGAGCACGGCGTAGATTCAAAGTGTTTATTTATTGATGTTAATATTTATGTATTTGTTTATTTAGGCGTATATTTATTTATTTATTGATGTTAATAATTATTTATTTTACCCATTTATGTATATATTGAGTGATACATTTATGTATATGTATCATGTATGTATTATGTATATATGTAGGTATTTCTTTTATTTATTTTTATTTTTTTGCAGGGACAATTTTTGTGCCCAGCACCCCCGCCCAATTTCGGCTCCAACCCTCGTAAAACAATTTAAATAATAAACAATTTATAAATCATTTATTTATGTATTTCTTACATTTTTTAGTTTTCTGTTATTATTTTGAGTACTTTTCCTAGCAAATTTTGTGCAGGGCAATCTCCCAAGTGCCCCCCCCCCCATTTTGCCTCCAAGCCCCGTAAATAAATTATAATTTAATTTTGTAATTTTTTGTTGTTATGTATTTCTTTAGTATTCTGTTATTATTTGGGGTACTTTCCCTAGCCCATTTTGTGCAGGGCAATTGCCTGTTTGACCTCAAACACCTATTTTTTCATTTATGTAAGAATGTATTTCTTTTTTAGCTTTTTATTATTACTTTATGCACTTTGACTACTAGCTCGTTTTGTGCAGGGCAATCACCCAGGGGCTCCCCACCCCCATTTTGGCCTCTAACACCCTTAAAAAGTAATATTTTTTTTTATTTATGTATGTATTTCTTTAATTTTTTAGTTTTCTGTTATTATTTTGAGTATTTTCCGTAGCCCATTTTGTGCAGAGCCATTTGTAGCCCTCTTGGGTCCCCATTGACTTCAATGGGGTTTGGGTCCCCATTGACTTCAATGTAGTTTGGGTCCCCATTGACTTCAATGGGGTTTGGGCCAACTAGAACCAGACTTTAGCAGCAACACCAGCGAACTTGTCAAACGTGAACTAAATATTTACAAAAAAGTGCATTTTTAAATGTATTTAATTTGAAAAGGGAAATTATAAAACATGGAGAGCATGTTTGATTAGGCGACAGGTGTAAGAGTTGCACTTTGGAGTACAAAATGCACTTAAGGAAATTTTGTTTTAAATACAATAACAATAAAAAAAATAATACTGCATACATTAGATTAAAATCCTACATAGACAGACAAGGGAGTTTTCTTGGTTTTAGTTATGATTTCCATTATTTTTAGAGAGAATTGATACAGTATATGTAAGTGATGACTGTGTCTGGGGTTCAAGGTTCTATTGTTTCTATTGTAATTCTGGATGGCTTTTAGGCACAACAACCTCTAATACAGCCACGTTTCATAAGGTGGACATGTATGCATTTTCTTTATTTCTGTTCATGGTTACATATATACAGCATAATATGAAGCATAGTTTAGATGGTTCTATATGCAAATCTTTGCATATTTTGCTTTCTGAAGAAGCTTAAAAAATCAAAACGCATCAGAAAATATGAAAATAAACCACAGGGATGCTGTATGCGTCATGCCTAGGTACAAAGGGTTAAAAAATGTCTGTTGCAGCCTTTGTTTGGTACATGAGCTTTATGGAAAAACTACTGAATCTTTTGTAGATGTTGTATTGGGAGCCTTTTTCACATTGAATACATTTTAATACATTTTACATTTTTACATTTTGAAATTCATTTTTCTAAATGCTATTATATTTTAGGAGATAAGCATGTACGGTTAAGCATTACTTTGCATGCAAGGTTCTTTTTCCTTGGTCTTCGAATTCAAAACCCAGGCCATCAATAACAATTACATGTTAAAGTGGAAGGATCTCAGAATAGATGTCAGAAATCTATGAGGGCAGGGGTGATGTGGCCATAGGCACCCAGAGCCACCCAGGCACCCAGAGCCATGCTGGCCAGTCAGCACACCAGTACCTGGTGGACTCTTAGTTATATTTTGCCTACATTGTTTTTTCCTTTGGTTTGTTTTGTATTTGCTGCTGTACCCCTCTTTGGTTTTGTTGTGACAAAAAATACAAAAAAGATCTGATGATTGTGTAATTTATTGTGGGAACTACAACACTGTGCCCAAAAATAGTGGTCACAATGTGCACCTTGCATACAGTATAAAAAATCAAAATGGTTGGGCCCCCTGGCCAAAAAACAAAACCAAAGCAAGTAATGCCTCATACCTTGTGATGGAGGGGAGGCTTGGGGGGGGGGGGAATAGGAGTTCTGATTTAATGCAGAACTCCTCCAGCCCCAGGACTGGGAATCCTGGAGCCCAGAAGCCAAAATGCACACTGTGGCCACAGGTACCTCTTCAGATAAGGGGCTCTGGCTGCTGCAGAGTGTGTTGCAACCTCCACCCCCATTTTAATGGAGACCAGATTAGGACAAACAACTGTCAGCCTGCTGGAAAGAACCCTTCAGGCCATGATGGGGGATGTGATAGAAGCAGAGAAGGAGGAAGGCCCATTTTCCCAGGCATCATGGGTGTGCACACATGGCTCACCGGGTGGGTTGCTGGGCAGACAGCGCCTTGGTAAGCCACTGTACAGCCAGTGGACAGTTTTGGAGGATTCAGAGGAGGAGAGGGAGGAGGAGGACTTTCTCTCACAGCAGGGTAGCACCCAGCGCAGGAACAGTAGGAGGAGACACCTGACACTGAGCTTCTCCTTGACTCTAGGCAGCCTGTCTCACATGACCCACTACATGTTCCAGTGCCTGCACAACAACTGCAGAATTGCCTGCATAGTCATTAGTACTGATTACTGGGTGACCACCCTGCTTTATATCAGCTTTATACAAGCACTGGAGCAGGATTGCAAAATCAGAGAGCACAAATGCATTCTGGTGGATTCACTATTAGCTTCCCAGCTCTGTGTCTCCTGGTACTGATGGGTCCTCCCCATTCAAGTTCTGGGTCGCTAAATTGAATACGTGGCCAGGGCTTGCCCTCTATGAATTGAAGGTGCTGGCCTGCCCTGCGGCAAGTGTCCAATCAAATTGTGCGTGTATCACAGCAGGGGGTGTCATCACCGACAGGAGGATCTGCCTATCCACAGCAATCCTTACATTCCTTAAGATGAGCACGGCGTAGATCCAAAGTGTTTATTTATTGATGTTAATATTTATGTATTTGTTTATTTAGGCGTATATTTATTTATTTATTGATGTTAATAATTATTTATTTTACCCATTTATGTATATATTGAGTGATACATTTATGTATATGTATCATGTATGTATTATGTATATATGTAGGTATTTCTTTTATTTATTTTTATTTTTTTGCAGGGACAATTTTTGTGCCCAGCACCCCCGCCCAATTTCGGCTCCAACCCTCGTAAAACAATTTAAATAATAAACAATTTATAAATCATTTATTTATGTATTTCTTACATTTTTTAGTTTTCTGTTATTATTTTGAGTACTTTTCCTAGCAAATTTTGTGCAGGGCAATCTCCCAAGTGCCCCCCCCCCCCCATTTTGCCTCCAAGCCCCGTAAATAAATTATAATTTAATTTTGTAATTTTTTGTTGTTATGTATTTCTTTAGTATTCTGTTATTATTTGGGGTACTTTCCCTAGCCCATTTTGTGCAGGGCAATTGCCTGTTTGACCTCAAACACCTATTTTTTCATTTATGTAAGAATGTATTTCTTTTTTAGCTTTTTATTATTACTTTATGCACTTTGACTACTAGCTCGTTTTGTGCAGGGCAATCACCCAGGGGCTCCCCACCCCCATTTTGGCCTCTAACACCCTTAAAAAGTAATATTTTTTTTTATTTATGTATGTATTTCTTTAATTTTTAGTTTTCTGTTATTATTTTGAGTATTTTCCGTAGCCCATTTTGTGCAGAGCCATTTGTAGCCCTCTTGGGTCCCCATTGACTTCAATGGGGTTTGGGTCCCCATTGACTTCAATGTAGTTTGGGTCCCCATTGACTTCAATGGGGTTTGGGCCAACTAGAACCAGACTTTAGCAGCAACTTCAGCGAACTTGTCAAACGTGAACTAAATATTTACAAAAAAGTGCATTTTTAAATGTATTTAATTTGAAAAGGGAAATTATAAAACATGGAGAGCATGTTTGATTAGGCGACAGGTGTAAGAGTTGCACTTTGGAGTACAAAATGCACTTAAGGAAATTTTGTTTTAAATACAATAACAATAAAAAAAATAATACTGCATACATTAGATTAAAATCCTACATAGACAGACAAGGGAGTTTTCTTGGTTTTAGTTATGAATTCCATTATTTTTAGAGAGAATTGATACAGTATATGTAAGTGATGACTGTGTCTGGGGTTCAAGGTTCTATTGTTTCTATTGTAATTCTGGATGGCTTTTAGGCACAACAACCTCTAATACAGCCACGTTTCATAAGGTGGACATGTATGCATTTTCTTTATTTCTGTTCATGGTTACATATATACAGCATAATATGAAGCATAGTTTAGATGGTTCTATATGCAAATCTTTGCATATTTTGCTTTCTGAAGAAGCTTAAAAAATCAAAACGCATCAGAAAATATGAAAATAAACCACAGGGATGCTGTATGCGTCATGCCTAGGTACAAAGGGTTAAAAAATGTCTGTTGCAGCCTTTGTTTGGTACATGAGCTTTATGGAAAAACTACTGAATCTTTTGTAGATGTTGTATTGGGAGCCTTTTTCACATTGAATACATTTTAATACATTTTACATTTTTACATTTTGAAATTCATTTTTCTAAATGCTATTATATTTTAGGAGATAAGCATGTACGGTTAAGCATTACTTTGCATGCAAGGTTCTTTTTCCTTGGTCTTCGAATTCAAAACCCAGGCCATCAATAACAATTACATGTTAAAGTGGAAGGATCTCAGAATAGATGTCAGAAATCTATGAGGGCAGGGGTGATGTGGCCATAGGCACCCAGAGCCACCCAGGCACCCAGAGCCATGCTGGCCAGTCAGCACACCAGTACCTGGTGGACTCTTAGTTATATTTTGCCTACATTGTTTTTTCCTTTGGTTTGTTTTGTATTTGCTGCTGTACCCCTCTTTGGTTTTGTTGTGACAAAAAATACAAAACAGATCTGATGATTGTGTAATTTATTGTGGGAACTACAACACTGTGCCCAAAAATAGTGGTCACAATGTGCACCTTGCATACAGTATAAAAAATCAAAATGGTTGGGCCCCCTGGCCAAAAAACAAAACCAAAGCAAGTAATGCCTCATACCTTGTGGTGGTTGCCTTGTCCTCCCAGGTTGGTGGCTGTCTTGCCTCGAGTAGTTCCAGCCTTCTCTCTACGTGATTGCTCTGGTGCTCCCATCTGACAATCATGGCCTCTAAACTAGTGTTCATGCATTGCTTCTCAGCCACCCTTGCAAGCCAGGTCCTTATGGATCAGTGTGGTGGTTTGGTGCACAATTTCGTAATATCGGTTGGTGTTTTAACGGAATGTGAATCTGTTTGCCAGTCAGTCTGCCTCAATCATTGGGACCCTGCATGCCATGGAGGGGGGTTGGAGGTGTGAGGCAGTGTTTGTTCCCAGGGGTTCACTGGGTGTGGATGTCCTCATCAGATTTGGTGATAGCTGGGATAGTGTGTTCAGCAGCTGGATCTGCTGGATCTGGGACTCCTCCATCTCCTAGATATCCACCAGGATTGGTGGTGTCTTTGCGGATAAAGGGAAACATTAGTGTTTGTTTGTGGCTATGGTCAAACACAGCAAACAACATACTTAATTTCATTAGCCTGAGCCTACACATTTCCCATGTCCCTTCCCAATAGCAAATTGCAGCCCCACATTTACCTTATTTAATGGTTTGGTCCCAACATGGTTGTTAGGGCTTGGTGCTGATCCGGTTGTTGGGTGAGGTTCAGGGTTGTCACAGAGTGTCTTCCAGAGTGAAGGCATAGGAAACAAGACACACGGTGTGGCACCTAGTAATGGCGGAGGCCTCTTTTTCTGAGACAGAAAGGGTTGGGGTCTGCTTCATAGGGCAAACATGTGCCAAACACAACCCTGTCTGCCTGTTGAAGCCCTAGACGTGAAACAGGCCGCCACCATTAGCGTGCCACCCCACATGTGCCTTAGTGAACATGCCTTAAGTCATACGCTCAGGTCACTGTAACATGTAGCACCCTTGCTGGGGGGGCTCAGATGTGAGGACACCGAGGGTTATGGGACACGGTTGCAGGTTAAGACAGGAGCAAGGCCATAGACATTTCAATACTGCAGTAATGGTGCCTGGAGAGCTGTGCCCAGGTGTGTCAGTGATTCGCCGCAGTGGCAGGGAGTGATTAAGAGATGCCTATTCACATGCTGTTTTGGAGAAGCGACATGTGCTTATTCAATGGCGCATATGCGCATACACACAAGGTCACTGGTCATCATTGGCCTAATGCACATGGGGAAGATGTGAGACACAGGTATTTAAAGGGGAAACCTTGCTGTGAGAAGCCCGTCCAGGGCGGAAGGATCTGATCAGTGCCTCGTCACTGGTGTCAGACTGGTGTGCGTGTAAGGCATCCCCACAGAAGACTGCCAATGTCCTCATCTTCCTCTTCAGAATCTCACGCAGCAGCCCCGGACTAGTTTATTGAGGAGGAGGCCCAGATGTTGGACTCAGGTAGGACAACAGACAACCAACATACACCTCAAGGCAGGGAACTCCAAACGACATGTCTGCTAAGTGCTGGTGTTTTGTGCTGCTCTGTCCCTAAAGGCAGCTACTCTGTCCCTAAAGGCAGCTACTCTGTCCCTAAAGGCAGCTACTCTGTCCCTAAAGGCAGCAATGGGGCCACTTAAGGCAGAACCAAAACACAAGCTGCCACCACCTAACATCACTCATGTGCATAGTTCTGAAATATCTTTTCATGTCCTTACAGATTCCGGCAAAGATATGGAAAAGGTGGAGGGTGGCTTCCTAAAATGGGAAATTACAGGGCTGCAGTAAGGAATGAGAGACATGTGTTCAAGTAGATATTGACTTGCCTTTGCTTTGTCTTTTCAGGTACCATAGAGAATATTGCTGGGCCGATTCAAGGATGGGCCACAAAAGTTTTTCAATGTCAAATTTTTAACTGTTTTACCTGTTCCTGTTTTACTAAGACATTTAAAAAAAAATAAATAAAGGATTCCCAAAGGACAAAAAAAATCAAAAAAAGTGAACCAATAAGAGCGAAATGTTTTACCATAAAATTATGCAGTGTGGTGTGTTCAGGAAATACAACATGCTTAATGCAAAGAGCATTACGCTGGGGCGGGCAAGGTGGTGGAAACCAGTAGGGGAAGCAGGTAGAAACAAGGAGGAAGAAGACGAGTCACACTAGACACACACAACATTGGTTGCCCCAAAGGGAGGAGGAAGAACAAGGAAGAAGAAGGTGAGTCACACTGGGGACACACACTACCTGGGATGCCCCAATAGGAACCAGAAGAACCAGTCAGGAGAAGGTGAGTCACACTGGAGACACACGCTACATGGGATGCCCCAAAGGGAACCAAAAGAACCAAGCAGAAGAAGGTTAGTCATATTGGGAACACAAACTTCATGAGAAATGGAAACCGGAGGAAGAAGGAGTTCACACTGTGGGGATGCTTACAAACATGGGATGCCCCGAAGGTGGTGTTAAGCTATGACAAAAAAGTATGCGTATGCCAGCATGCAAGCGAGGTGGACACAGAGCATCGAAAAAGGACTCCGCAAAAACATAAGACTGGAAACAGGTACAAACTTGCCTTAAGATGCTAGCTAAAACTAAATTTTACGTGAAACACATCCGCAAATGCATGGCCGAGGAATCTCAGACATGGCTGAGAATAATATGATCGTTTGCAACTTCCCGATCTGCGAGTTTGCTTCCGCGCAAAACCGAGCAATTATGGCTATACTTAAAATCATATAGAAACAAAAAAGGCAATAAACCCCTTTAAAACCGCGCAAATTGTATCAAACATACAACAAAAATGATATAATTCTAAATAAAGTTCTGCTCCAAGCTATAGACCGATGTCACATCCGGTCCTCTTCATACAGAAATCAGCAGACATATACGTCACACAAAACCTTCATGTAAGCATATGTAAACGCTCAGCCAGATAACATTTTTAATGTGCTCATTAGCATAAAGCTTTTTCTCAACACCCGAAGTGATTATTATCCTGCAGATCTTCAATTAACTTTTGTGCAGACAAATCTCTCCACCTATATATTCAATCACGTACCAACTCCACAATGGATAAATCGTGTTGATCAATTTAGCTCCGCTTTAATGGCTCCTCCAGCTTTATTAAATGCTATATCCACTTTGGCCTCTCAGCATTATTCTCATCAGCCAGACTTATATCAAAATAGCCACCACTCAGGCAATACTTAAAAGCATCCTCAATTTATTAAAATGACATGAAAAAGAAAGGGAAATAAAAAACGCACATAGCGTGATACTGTTGACACAGCTTCAAAAACTATCCTGCGGTCTCCAAGAAAATGCTCACCAGAACATATAATAAAACTTGCATAAAATGAAATAGAAGGTAGGGCAGAGCGAACTCTTACGTCTCCCCTTGCAATCGCGTCTTTCCCCCGGGCCGCGGGTCCCGATGCTGCTTCAATAGTATTAAACAATCACGTGATATTTAAAATCAGGCTTATAGCCACATATTCTTACATTATAGCAAGTTAAACCTCAAGCTTAAAAGCAAGCCCCACATCTTCTTAAAATGTTTTTCAAGCCTCTGCTATTTTTGGAGAACTACTGGGAGAAATTCCAACTCAATACACAATAAAGTCTTATTGCACCTGATTTGCTTTCGGTGGCAGAGCAGTTTTTAAGTTCAAGTACAATTTTTACGGATTGGAATTTTTTCCAAATTTGGTCTGGCATCTGGACATGAATAAAGCCTATAGATGTGCTTTCAGATCACTTGAAATCACCCAAAGCATTTAGATGCTTTCAATTTGTACTACAAGATCAGTTACAAACATATGCAGGCTTCACATTTAAATGCAGAGTGTCATGCTGTCTCACTCACCTGGTCCTCATTTCAACAGTGTCCTCGCGCTGAGCTGACCATCGCCCGGCCACCACGTCAGCCTTAGGCATGGGCTCGAGAGACAAGGTGCATATACACAAGTGTTTATACCCCCCGCCTATAAGCAGAATCAAAGCCACATGCATGCGCGTAAGGGTAATTTTATTTGAAATCATGCAGACAAAGTGTGCACCTTGCGCTTTTTCAACAAAATTAAACCTTTACATTTGGAATTTCACCCACAAACCATATATTCCCTGAAAGTACACACATTAAGCTTTTTAGGCATGCCTAGCTTGTTGTAGTGAGTACATCTTTCTGGATGTAATCTTTTAAAGAATTCTTGCCTTCTGTATTTCCAAATGGGACCCAACTTGTCAGGTACTGCATCTCAGAAAGTGGGCCTGCTGATTTCCCTTCTGCATGGAGACCCATAGACATGGGCATTTGGGTTGGCTCCTACCAACGCTTTCATTCTGTGACTGCTTTTTAAAGCCATGGAAGTTATGTATGATGATCCGGATTTGGCTTCAATGGCAAGGTCATAAACAAGGGAAATGTACAGCTGAGGAGTATAG
Source organism: Gastrophryne carolinensis (assembly GCA_027917425.1). NCBI lineage: Eukaryota > Metazoa > Chordata > Amphibia > Anura > Microhylidae > Gastrophryne > Gastrophryne carolinensis. Next base: position 306,568,165 of record CM051239.1, on the reverse strand, counting down.
TACTGAATTCCGCCAATGGGTGATCGATTCCCTCTCCTTTGTCGAGAAGAAAGATGGAGGATTACACCCTTGCATTAAATATCGGGGTCTGAATAAAATTACTGTCAAGAATTGATACCTTTTTCCTCTCATTGAAGACCTCTTTAACCAAGTCATTAGCGCTCAAATCTTCACAAAGTTGGATCTTAGGGGAAGGTAAACCTCATTCACATCTACCGAGGTAATGAATGGAAAACTGCCTTTAATATTAAAGACGGGCACTATGAGTACCTGGTAATGCCTTTTGGGTTATGCAATGCTCCCGTGGTCTTTCAAGATATTAGGCTCGATTCAGAGACACATTCGTCTGGACCTTCGTAGCTGTCTGTGTATGTTTTTGTGTGTGTTTGTCATTTTTTTTGTTTTTTCTGTTCCATTTTCCATTCGTACGTTCATTCGCTCTCGTGCGTATATGCGCTTTCGATGAACGAAACTAAATCGGATAATTTGCGTTAGTTCGGATCATTTTCCCATCAAAATCTGATATTTTGCGTTTGTTCAGATAACTTACATTATTGGTATAGGCTTGCGTCTCATTCAAGGAGCTGATTGCCGAGGGACCACCACCCTATAAAACCCTTTCCTTTGCGATCCACTTACGGCAGGGATAACTTGCTTTGGCCATGTTTTGCGGCTTTGTGGAGGAATATGAGCGCTTTCAGCTAATGGGAATTGCATGTATCAGCAGGGCCGAGGCCAGATTGCACCGGCGACGCATGCATATTGATCGCATGCATAACGTTGAGTTGTTCGAGCTGACCAGACTTAATCGCGCTTCTCTCCATAAGTTGTATAGTGAGCTGCGCCCATGGTTAGCCCGCACCACAAGGAAGGGGCAAGCAATTTCAGGTATGACCAAGATGCTTGGCTGCCTGCAATGTTTGGCGAACGGCTCGTTCCAGAGGCTGGGTGCCCTCTCCATTGGGATCTCCCAGCCTACGCTGAGCCGCGCGCTATCCAAGTTTTTGGAAGCCATTGCTACCATTAGTCAGAAATATATCTTATTTCCAGATGACATGGCAGCCTGGAACGTGCTTAAGTTGGCTTTTTATAATATCGCCGACATGCCCAACGTCATGGGTGCGATTGATTGCACCCACGTTGCATTGGTCCATCCTGCAGCCGACGAGTACATCTATAGGTAAGTTCAATCGGTCATTTTGTTATATAGTGTAGACAAACTGTATTTTAATCCCTCCTTGTAAATTGTCCCTGTGAAACAGCTTACAGTGTATATCTTAATCCCTCCTAGTAAATTGTCCCTGTGAGACAGCTTACAGTGTATAGCTTAATCCCTTCTTGTAAATAGTCCCTGTTAAACAGCTTAAGGTGTATAGCTTAATCCCTCCTTGTAAATTGTCCCTGTGAAACAGCTTACAATGCATAGCTTAATCCCTCCTTGTAAAATGTCCCTGTGAAACAGCTTACAGTGTATATCTTAATCTCTCCTTGTAAATTGTCCCTGTGAAACAGCTTACAGTATATAGCTTAATCCCTCCTAGTAACTTGTCCCTGTGCCCCATTTGACCGTGTATAGCTTAATCCCTCCTTCTCAAGTTTCCCTGTGCCCCATTTGACCGTGTATAGCTTAATCACTCCTTGTAACTTTTCCCTGTGATCCATTTGACCGTCTATAGCTTCATCAATGTTTTTAATGTCGGCCAAAGCCAAACATTTTCATGTGGACCTTAATTAGTCATTCGAATGTTAATCTTTATTTTTATCCAACATACATATCCCTTTTTTGCTAAAAACTACTTATGTACTTAGTTAGTGTTATTTGTATTGGCCAACATGTTTTTGGGAGGTTGTTAGGAGTTAGTGTTTGAGTAGTTTACCTTGCCTTGCTAATTTTTTTCATTTTTCTTTTTTCCAAGAAACCGCAAAATGGGCCACTCACTGATTGTCCAAGCAGTGGTGGCCCCGGACATGCAGTTCCTAAGTGTTCTCGCCGGGTTTTCAGGCTCATCCCATGACACGCACATCTTGCGAAGATCTGGATTATACCGTCGGTTTGAGTCTGGAGAATTCTCAGGTGGATGGCTCCTTGGTAAGTTGACGCAAATTACGTCATTCACTTTTCAATGTATGCCTATGAATATAGTTGATGACCCATGTCTGAACCTATGCCTGTTTTTACCCCTTGATGACATGTTGAACCGAACCTTAACCATGATCTTTAGCAAAGCACAAACCCTTAAAAACAGTTTTCCAAGCATTTAAAAATAATATATTTCTAGTTTCTACTAACTTACTTATTATTCTTTCCCACACCCGGCTGCAATTCTGTTCTTGACTTTATGATAGGGTCGGCGCCATCTTTGCTCATGACACTTACTGAGGAGAGGAGAGCGGGATAAAGTGCAGGGGGCGGGTTAGAGCTGTGCTTTGCTCAGACAAAGCAGATCTGGGGTCATGAAAAGGTGAGACATCCCAGGATGCAGAACAGCACAGTCCTAAGCCAATTCCTGTTTGCACGCTGCCTGATTTGCCCTCAGCCGCCATCTTTGATGTTTAAAGGCTCAGAACATGCAGTAGATGGTGTTAGGCTGTTTTAGGTGAGCAATCTGTATGTACAGGGTGTGGCTAAAATATAAGATAGGCTCTTAGTCAGGGTGAACGACCGCTTGTCCATAAATTTTTGTTTTGAATGTGTAATTTATGTAAGTATTTTATTATTCTTTCAGGGGATTCTGGCTATCCGCTACTTCCCTGGCTGATGACGCCCGTCCTTCGGTCACAGAATGCGGCCCAGGAGGCCTACAATCGGGCGTACCGCAAAACCCGGGCCATTGTGGAGAGGGCCTTTGGCCTCTTAAAAACTTGCTTCAGGTGTTTGGACCATACCGGGGGGGCACTCCAGTATGACCCCAACAAGATCATCAATATCATACTGGCCTGCTGTGTCCTCCACAACTTTGCCATAATGCAGCGTGTCCCCCGGTATGTGGATCTGCCCCCCTCTCCACCCAGCCAGGACCCAGAAGAGAACTACCGTGGCACACCTAGTGCCTCTGGCCACGCTGTTCATGCCATTTCATGTTCATTTGATAAGCACCCATTTTGCCTAATTTGGATTTCCTGTGTTTGTTTGTTGCATGTAATTGTTTATTTTAACTTTCATTTGCCTTTGTGAAGGCTTTTGTATTTTATTTAAAAAAAATAGTAATTAATTACTAAAATATTGACACATGATCTGAGCCTCATGCATTTTTTTTCCATGTGTGTTTAGAAAAACCTTCAGTAATCTCAAAATAACCCAAACATTAATGCATCAACTTAGTCAACAACAGCTAAAGTCCCATTCAATATATTTTATTGAAATATGATAATTTGGAGTTGAAGGGCACTCGCAGACTTCATGTACATAAATAGTACAACAGAAATATACATTGGTGCAGACTCATGACACCTAGCAATTAGCCACATCCAGGAGTTTTAAAGTAACGCACTGCAGTCCGAAGTTTCAATAACAAATAAAATAAACATTTATAGGGAGCAACCATTTGCATGAGAATATTTGGCCAGTAATACATAGGGCCACATACACACCCTCTCCTGCTTGGCCACATTTGCCACAGGCACAGGTGGAAAGCAGCCATACCTATGCCACATCCACGCCTATGGACCACCCAAACAATAACCCCCAGTCCAAATGCAAGTCCAGTCCAATCTTTGCCATGGTTCAAGGTAGTAGTTTCCCAGCCCAGAATGTACCCCAATCTTGCCAACAAACAGGATGAGCCAGACACAATTTCATTAGGCCCAAGCCTGCAGCGTGGCAGCTTGAGCGGCAGCTTCAGTGAGGCTTTAGCTCAGGCATTGGCTAGTGGGGTTTCTCAGCACTCTAATGAGCTATATGGGCCAAAATCATACAAGCACAGCCATAAAAAAGGGAATCTTGGTAGCGCTCACCAGACAGGTCAATACAGTGGGGATGTAGAGGAAAGATGTGGAGATACAGGTCAAATAGCTGTTAAAATGGGTGTTGCCCATAAAACCCTGGTGGTGGGCCTTGGAGGTGGCCCATCACCTGGGCATGTGTGGCATTCATAATCTGCCACTGTTCCAACATGAGTCTATTGCTTGTTTGAACTTCCTCGAGCATGGCTGTGAAATTATTATTCAAGGTGGCCATGTGACTGTTGCTCGTCCTTAATTCTGTCAGCATGGTGGTGAATGTATTATTTAATGTATCTAATTGTGCACTAAGCTGCTCTGTGGTTCTTTGAGTCACCTGCCAAAATAAACGGCTGTCATGGCGCCACGCTGACTCCAGGATCGGCACGCGCCTCCCCTGGGAAATTGGTCAACGTTGCTGACTACGTCTACCAATTCCCCGGGTTTGAGCACCTGCAGATGCTGGACCTCTAGGGCGAGCAAGAGTCGCAGATGTGATCAGCAAATCCTCTGCAGCAGAGCTACCACTGGGGACTGTAGGCTCAGTCTCAGCCTGCTGCCCACGATGGGCTGGCAGCATGCGTCCAGCTTCACTCTGCTGTAGAGGATTTGGTGCAGTAGCATGTTGGCAGATTAGGTTCCAGGGGGGTCAGTCCTGAAGGTCCTATCAAGCTGGCATTCTCCTTCATCTCCTGGATTTCCTCCATCAGTGTGTGGGTCTGTTGGGACATGTGCAAAAAAATGTTCAGTTTGGGCCCTAAATAGATTTGTTATGCAAATTAGTGATGTGCATTCACATGCATCAGCAGTTTCATCAAAGTCCACTTACCGTATATATCTGTTCCTGGCTCCTAGGCAGCACGGAAGTTGACGGCGTGGTCTAACTGGATGAGGCTTCCACACTTGCTGAGGCTTGATGCTGGGCTGTGTTTAAAATAAAAAGGCACGTAAACACCCAAAAAATCCATTGACGATCTGGATTACTACATATGTATCACGCTCGGGAAACTCCAATGTCACGCTCAGGTAACTCCAGCCCTCCAAGTAAGCCCTCAACCCCCAATCTCCGCAGCCAGCTTCACCTGTAGGAGCCCCCACTTGCCGGACGCAGTACACGTCTGCCCGGGATCGGTTGCCCCCAGTACTTCAATGGCTCAAAGGATGGGAGCTTACTGGTTGGAGGTCTGGAGAACCAATAACGAAGAGCGGAATTAGGGCGAGTCCAATTGTTGAAGCAGGTATCACTAGGAAGTCCGAAGACAGGCCAGAGGTCAACACCGGGTAAGCAGAGATTGCAACGGTACAGTAGGATGAGGCAGCTCGAGGTCGGGGTACGAAGCAGAGGTCAAGGCTGGCAGTGGCAGGATGGTCAATTCAGAAGCCAAACAAGGTACAAGGCTCTATCACAGGCACTGAGTAACTGACGGGATGAAGCCTTTATAGGAACCAGATATGATTGGAGATGGGGAAAGTGGGTGCGTGATTGGTGTTTACTACAACTCAGAATACAATTGGATCACAGCCAGAACAGGGCGTATAACCCAACAGCTCCTTTGGGCTCATAGGCCCTATCACTGCAATGGGCGTTCTCCCCCCACCCCACCTGGACTCATTGGGCCTTTACTTTTCCTCCGACAGCCGCGCTAAGAGCAGCGCAGCCGGAGGGTACGCGCGTGAGCACGTGTACGGATGCCGGGGACGCCGGAGGAGGCGGAAGGGGGCGCGCTCGCAGATATGCGAGCAGCCACCCCGCGTGGCCGGCAAAGGAGCGTGGAGGCGGCGGAGACACCGCTGGAACACGGCGCAGGTAAGCTAGTTGTGACAATATGCTTTAAAAAACACGTGGTCAAGCAGGAATGCAAACTCCAACAGCGGGACAGGGTGTCCTTCACTATGAATGTCAGTATCTGTTATATGCATGCCTCACCCTGTACATACACATTGGTCACCTTAAATAGTCCAAACATGCATGTACTGCATGTTATGAGGCTTAACACATCCCTAAAGGGCCATTAGGGGCCCACACTCAGCTTGCAAATAGCATTTGTCTTCAGAGTATGCTGGTGAGCATTCTTCCTATGTAGACCTTTCCCTGACCCCAGATCAAGTATTTTAGACCAAAGTACAGCTAAAACCCAAGTGGTATAAAGACAAAGAAGGAAGTGTTGTATATGACTGACTAGATTCACATAACAGGCAGTGCTTTGCTAATATAAAGATTTTATTAGTGACCATAAATACTGTCCAAGGTCGTGTATGGGCTGGCAAATTTTAAAATGAACATTCCGCAGACATTAAACACCCAGCTAAAACTGTAACCTCCCCTACAAGCCACTCCCTAGCGGCATGTGTTCATATATGCCTGTGAGCCTCATTTCACACGGTTAAAACATTTCACATACAAACTAACATTACTAACCTGCAGGAATGGTAGGGATGTCTGTGTCCCGTCTGCCAGAGAGGTCCTCTAATGCCACGGGGTGTATCAACGCCAGCACCATCTCCTCAGCTCGTGTAAACTGTGAATTTGTTGGGATGCCTCCGCCAGTTTGTAAGCTGAAAAATAGAGGTTCGCAAATTTAGGGCATTGTTGTCAATACAGCAAGCAGACAAATGCACAACTCAAATATGTACCTGTAATTGCGCCGTTTATTCTGTTTCTTCCGTGCTGCATACTTCAGGTCAGATATTTTGCGCTGTATCTGCTCCACATCTTTAAGTTCCTCCCCCGCTGCATTGACCTGTCTGATGAGCTCCTCCAAGATTTCTGTCTTTCTCACTTTGCTTGTAGATTCTGATTTTCGCCCATATAGCTCGTCATAATGGAGTGTGAGCCCACTTTCCAATGCAAGAGTTTGGGCCTCACCAAACCTGCCACTCAACTGTTCTCGCCGCAATGTTCGGCCTATTGCTTGCTGTTCTGGCTCATCTCTGTATGTAGGCAATTCGGGGGACATTCTGGGCTGGCTCTGTTGTGTTGAAATGTGCGACACGTGGCTTGAGAACGAATGGACTGGACTTGCAATCGGACTGGGGGTCCTTGCCTGGGTGGCCACCGAACTTCCAGGTTTGGATGTGGCATATGGACCGTTGATTGCCACCTGTGCCGGTGGCAAATGTGGCTGAGGAGGAGAGGGTGTGCTTGATGGTTTGGGGCTTCTGGCCCTGTGCCTCTTTGTGCCCTTGCCACTTGTGGTTCTATGCCCATGGGAGGTACTGGCACGTGGCTCAAGAGAGGCAGAGCTGGCTGGGCTGGGGCTTCTGGGCCTGTGGCTCTTGGTGGCCTTGCCACTAGTGGTTACATGCCCATGGGAGCCTATACCACGTGGAACTGGAGAGGCAGACCTGGCTGGGCTGGGGCTTCTGGGTCTGTGGCTCTTGGTGGCCTTTCCACTAGTGGTTCCATGCCCATGGGAGCTTTTACCACGTGGAGATGGAGAGACAGAGCTGGCTGGGCTGGGGCTTCTGCCATGCTGGCTCTTACTGGCCTTGACAGTGGAGCGTGGTTTATGAAGGGATGTGCTAGGGTGGGGAGGAGGGGAGGGTGTTCTTTGGGGGCTGGGGCTTTTCACCCTCTGCTTCTTAGTGGCCTTTCTTGATGGCGTACCTGCATGCTTTGTTGTTGTTGGCTTCTTCATAGCCGCTCCCTCCTTGGCTTTGGTGGTTGGTTTGGGTTTTGCGGCATTGGTGGGCAATGTCGCCTTGGGTTGGCCACTGTGGCTGCGCATTTCCCGCACCTTGGGAGTAGGTAGTTGTGACCAAGTGGTCGGACGGGATGAAGATGGCTCCTCAGGCCGCTGGGGCCTTTTGCTGGTGGCCTCCTTGGCTGGTGTGGCCTTACCGAGGGCTTTTTTAGCTGGCATGTTGAAAATCTCAAAGAGAATGAGCTGTGTGTCCAGGACCCTTTAAATACTAATGCCTGGGTATGACGCGTACGCGTGCATACGGCCGTTTGTCCGGCTGTGCGGAACCCGGAAACCGCTGGGGCATTACTTATCTGCTGCGGACAAGAAGAAAGATGGCGCCCACGATCTTCACCCGCCAACAACAAGAGCTGATTATGCTCGTAAGTGTATTGTAAGGACTTTGACTTGCCATCTAAGGCCTTAAGGAAGCGCAGGAAGAAAAATTTTGGTTTAAAAGTTTGTAAAACTCCGTGCAAAACAGAAGTAAGTGCGCACATGTGCGAACCAAGTCATTTGCATCAAGAAGAATAGTTTGAGGCTAGAAATGTGTCTGGGAATGTAATTTAGTCAACTGATCGATTTGTGACACTGTATGCAGTTTTACCTAACTATTTATATTTTGTGTTTTTTAGACGATGCTTCAGCGCAGGTACGACTAGCTGCCCAATGCGTTTGAGAAGAGGAATGTCGCCCTGGAGATCGTTTCCCGGATCCAGCAGGAGACGGACACCACCTTCACCCATACACAGATCATGCACCATTGGTCGGACCTGAAGCGAGTACACATGCCCCGGGTGCAGCGATTTTTCAGGCTCAATTTCCCAAGTACATAGCGATTGCATGCTAGATGTAAATAATACAGAAGGTAGGCCTTTATTTAAAAATGCTTTGCTTTTCTAGTGTTGGAAATGGAGTACCGAATCCGACGCACCAGGAGGCGTACAGGCTGACCAGTGCTGCATGAATCTGCAGCAGAAAGTGAAGGTAAAGGATCTCCAGGGCAACGTTCCTACCCCTCCTCTGTAGCAGCCTCCAACCAGCCCCTGGACCGTTCTACAGAGGAGGGGTTATCACGGCGTGGGCAGGGAGTCGTACCAAGCGACGGAGCCATTAATCTCTGGTATGTGACTTTAAATGTAACTGCACACACATACATGCTATTTAAACAAAAGCCGATTCCCTTAATCTCTTTTTCTAGAGGATTCGTTAGCGGGTGAAGGATCTGGTGCAGGGACTGCAGCAGATTAGGCCCAGGAGGCACATGTAGAAGGTGGGTGATGTCACACACACATTCAAATTGTCATTTGCTTACTGTTGACTCAGACATTAGAAGTGACCCTATTTGACATGTCTCTACAGCCTCAACTTCCCAGCAGTGGCAGGTCCCAGAACGGAGGGTGGTCCCGAAGCAGACCTTGACCACCAACGAAGTAAGTTGTAATGTCATTATTTTGAGTATGTGGGAATTGACATGATCACCAAGATACTTAAATCCATAGTCAATGGCATTAGCATAATGACATATGCCCTCTTCCTTTGATTAATTCCTTAGCATAATGACTTATGCCCTCTTCCTTTGATTAATTCCATAGCATAATGACATATGCCCTCTTCCTTGGATTAATTCCTTAGCATAATTACATATGCCCTCTTCCTTTGATTAATTCCTTAGCATAATGACATATGCCCTCTTCCTTGGATTAATTCCTTAGCATAATGACATATGGCCTCACGAGTTAGCTTGCAACCTAATAAACATTCCATCCACAGCTGATAAACATGTATTTGCCAACAAATAATGTTTTTTTTCTTTTTTTATACACATGCCAGAGTGGCACAAATGAGTGCAAGGGTCCTTGCATTGGTGGCCGAGATGCAGGAGCTGCACGACTCGTTGGGGACCACAGATGAAGATGAATAATGTTCTGGGTCCTGCCATTGCTGTGTATATAGTTTTAAAATTTGTTACATTTTAAAAAAATTTTAACATTTATAAATTTAAGTTTTTATTTAAAAAAATAAAAAAATTGTTACATTTTTAACCAAAATATTTTTTTTTTAAAAAAGCCCAACACAAAGTGGCATTTGTGATAAAAAAAAAAAAAAAACTGTTTCTGTGTCATTTCCTTTTAGATTCATTAAGAGTTGGTAACTACAAAACGAATGGGGCAAGAAATATTTTGAGATTAAAATTCGCAGGACCGCAAAGTGATTTAGGTAAGTTTTAGGGGTGGGAAATGGAAGAAGAATGATACCGCAAAGTGATTTAGGTACGTTTTAGGGGTGGAAAATAGAAGAAGAAGAATGATAGCGCAAAGTGATGTGGGTAAGTTTTAGGGGTGGGAAATGGAAGAAGAATGATACCGCAAAGTGATTTGGGTACGTTTTAGGGTTGGGAAATGGAAGAAGAATGAGACCGCGAAGTGATTTAGGTAAGATTTAGGGGTGGGAAATGGAAGAAGAATGATACCGCGAAGTGATTTGGGTAAGTTTTTGGGGTGGGAAATGGAAGAAGAATGAGACCGCAAAGTGATTTGGGTAAGTTTTAGGGGTGGGAAAAGGTAGAAGAATGATACCGCAAAGTGATTTGGGTAAGTTTTAGGGGTAGGAAATGAGAGAATGGGACCGCAAAGTGATTTAGGTAAGTTTTAGGGGTGGGAAATGGCAGAAGGATGAGACCGCAAAGGGATTTAGGTAAGTTTTAGGGGTGGGAAATGGAAGAAGAATGAGACCACGAAGTGATTTGGGTAAGTTTTAGGGGTGGAAAATGGAAGAAGAATGATACTGCGAAGTGATTTGGGTAAGTTTTTGGGGTGGGAAATGGAAGAAGAATGAGACCGCAAAGTGATTTGGGTAAGTTTTAGGGGTGGGAAAAGGTAGAAGAATGATACCGCAAAGTGATTTGGGTAAGTTTTAGGGGTGGGAAATGAGAGAATGGGACCGCAAAGTGATTTAGGTAAGTTTTAGGGGTGGGAAATGGCAGAAGGATGAGACCGCGAAGTGATTTAGGTAAGTTTTAGGGGTGGGAAATGGAAGAAGAATGAGACCACGAAGTGATTTGGGTAAGTTTTAGGGGTGGAAAATGGAAGAAGAATGATACTGCGAAGTGATTTGGGTAGGTTTTAGGGGTGGGAAATGAGAGAATGAGACCACGAAGGGATTTAGGTAAGTTTTAGGGGTGGGAAATGGAAGAAGAATGAGACCGCGAAGTGATTTGGGTAAGTTTTAGGGGTGGGAAATGGAAGAAGAATGAGACTGCGAAGTGATTTGGGTAAGTTTTAGGGGTGGGAAATGAGAGAATGAGACCGCAAAGTGATTTAGGTAAGTTTTAGGGGTGGGAAATGGCAGAAGGATGAGACTGCAAAGTGGTTTGGGTAAGTTTTAGGGGTGGGAAATGGAAGAAGAATGATACTGCGAAGTGATTTGGGTAGGTTTTAGGGGTGGGAAATGAGAGAATGAAACCGCAAAGGGATTTAGGTAAGTTTTAGGGGTGGGAAATGGAAGAAGAATGAGACCGCGAAGTGATTTGGGTAAGTTTTAGGGGTGGGAAATGGAAGAAGAATGAGACTGCGAAGTGATTTGGGTAAGTTTTAGGGGTGGGAAATGAGAGAATGAGACCGCAAAGTGATTTAGGTAAGTTTTAGGGGTGGGAAATGGCAGAAGGATGAGACTGCAAAGTGGTTTGGGTAAGTTTTAGGGGTGGGAAATGGAAGAAGAATGATACTGCGAAGTGATTTGGGTAGGTTTTAGGGGTGGGAAATGAGAGAATGAAACCGCAAAGGGATTTAGGTAAGTTTTAGGGGTGGGAAATGGAAGAAGAATGAGACCGCGAAGTGATTTGGGTAAGTTTTAGGGGTGGGAAATGGAAGAAGAATGAGACTGCGAAGTGATTTGGGTAAGTTTTAGGGGTGGGAAATGGAAGAAGAATGAGACTGCAAAGTGGTTTGGGTAAGTTTTAGGGGTGGGAAATGGAAGAAGAATGAGACCGTGAAGTGATTTGGGTAAGTTTTAGGGGTGGGAAATGCAAGAATATTTTGAGCGCGAAGTGATTTAGCTAAGCATTGTAGCCAAATTTAGTGAACCAAATATGTAGGGGAGCACATTAATGAGTTAAGTTTGTAGTGCGCAGGCGTAAGGTCGTAAGTAGGGATGAGCGAATCGATCCGGACGAACCCGGATTCGATCCGAATTTCAGGAAAAATTCGATTCAGATCGAATCCGAATTTCCCCGCGATTCGATCGCTCGAAGTTTTCCTTTAACATCCATTCATTTACATTTACAGGTATTCTAAGATGGCGGACGGGACATGTCTGGACATCTATCCCGCGCCAGTGCAAGCTGGGGCAGTCACATGCAGCCTATCAGCAGCCAGCAAGCCCGGTGACGTCACAGCGCTATTTAAGTCGGCCATCTTGCTTTTCCTTCCTCATTTCTCTATTGCATTCGTGAGAGACAGAACGCTGTGTAGCTGAGGGAGAGACAGTTAGACAGGCAGGGACAGACAGGGACAGGCTGGAGACAGGCAGGGACAGACAGGGACAGGCTGGAGACAGGCAGGAGACAGACAGGAGACAGACAGAAAGTCAGCGAAAAACAGGGAAAGGAAGGAAAAATCGGAGGCTGTCACAGGGAGATTTTTTTTTTTTTTTCATCCAGCCTGACAGGCTTTGTTAGCGTTTTCAGGCTGCTTATACTAACTAACTGTGCATATATACTGAACTGATCTTAAGTCTGCTGTGAGGCATCCCATTCTGTGACTACAGCAGCCTCTGTTTAAGACCATATAACCATTTGCACTTATTATAATTGAAATTAGCCCTGATAAAGACACTTTTGCTGGGCATAGCACTACTGGATCTTTTTTGGGGCATCCCATTCTGTGACTACAGCAGCCTCTGTTTAAGACCATATAACCATTTGCACTTATTATAATTGAAATTAGCCCTGATAAAGACACTTTTGCTGGGCATAGCACTACTGGATCTTTTTTGGGGCATCCCATTCTGTGACTACAGCAGCCTCTGTTTAAGACCATATAACCATTTGCACTTATTATAATTGAAATTAGCCCTGATAAAGACACATTTGCTGGGCATAGCACTACTGGATCTTTTTTTGGGCATCCCATTCTGTGACTACAGCAGCCTCTGTTTAAGACCATATAACCATTTGCACTTATTATAATTGAAATTAGCCCTGATAAAGACACTTTTGCTGGGCATAGCACTACTGGATCTTTTTTGGGGCATCCCATTCTGTGACTAAAGCAGCCTCTGTTTAAGACCATATAACCATTTGCACTTATTATAATTGAAATTAGGCCTGATAAAGACACTTTTGCTGGGCATAGCGCTACTGGACCCTGCCAGGTCCACTTCTTTTTTGGGGCATCCCATTCTGTGACTACAGCAGCCTCTGTTTAAGACCATATAACCATTTGCACTTATTATAATTGAAATTAGCCCTGATAAAGACACTTTTGCTGGGCATAGCACTACTGGATCTTTTTTGGGGCATCCCATTCTGTGACTACAGCAGCCTCTGTTTAAGACCATATAACCATTTGCACTTATTATAATTGAAATTAGCCCTGATAAAGACACTTTTGCTGGGCATAGCACTACTGGATCTTTTTTGGGGCATCCCATTCTGTGACTACAGCAGCCTCTGTTTAAGACCATATAACCATTTGCACTTATTATAATTGAAATTAGCCCTGATAAAGACACTTTTGCTGGGCATAGCACTACTGGATCTTTTTGGGGCATCCCATTCTGTGACTACAGCAGCCTCTGTTTAAGACCATATAACCATTTGCACTTATTATAATTGAAATTAGCCCTGATAAAGACACTTTTGCTGGGCATAGCCCTACTGGATCTTTTTTAGGGCATCCCATTCTGTGACTACAGCAGCCTCTGTTTAAGACCATATAACCATTTGCACTTATTATAATTGAAATTAGCCCTGATAAAGACACTTTTGCTGGGCATAGCACTACTGGATCTTTTTTGGGGCATCCCATTCTGTGACTACAGCAGCCTCCGTTTAAGACCATATAACTATTTGCACTTATTATAATTGAAATTAGGCCTGATAAAGACACTTTTGCTGGGCATAGCACTACTGGATCTTTTTTGGGGCATCCCATTCTGTGACTACAGCAGCCTCTGTTTAAGACCATATAACCATTTGCACTTATTATAATTGAAATTAGGCCTGATAAAGACACTTTTGCTGGGCATAGCGCTACTGGACCCTGCCAGGTCCACTTCTTTTTTGGGGCATCCCATTCTGTGACTACAGCAGCCTCTGTTTAAGACCATATAACCATTTGCACTTATTATAATTGAAATTAGCCCTGATAAAGACACTTTTGCTGGGCATAGCACTACTGGATCTTTTTTGGGGCATCCCATTCTGTGACTACAGCAGCCTCTGTTTAAGACCATATAACCATTTGCACTTATTATAATTGAAATTAGCCCTGATAAAGACACTTTTGCTGGGCATAGCACTACTGGATCTTTTTTGGGGCATCCCATTCTGTGACTACAGCAGCCTCTGTTTAAGACCATATAACCATTTGCACTTATTATAATTGAAATTAGCCCTGATAAAGACACTTTTGCTGGGCATAGCACTACTGGATCTTTTTTGGGGCATCCCATTCTGTGACTACAGCAGCCTCTGTTTAAGACCATATAACCATTTGCACTTATTATAATTGAAATTAGCCCTGATAAAGACACTTTTGCTGGGCATAGCACTACTGGATCTTTTTTTGGGCATCCCATTCTGTGACTACAGCAGCCTCTGTTTAAGACCATATAACCATTTGCACTTATTATAATTGAAATTAGCCCTGATAAAGACACTTTTGCTGGGCATAGCACTACTGGATCTTTTTTGGGGCATCCCATTCTGTGACTAAAGCAGCCTCTGTTTAAGACCATATAACCATTTGCACTTATTATAATTGAAATTAGGCCTGATAAAGACACTTTTGCTGGGCATAGCGCTACTGGACCCTGCCAGGTCCACTTCTTTTTTGGGGCATCCCATTCTGTGACTACAGCAGCCTCTGTTTAAGACCATATAACCATTTGCACTTATTATAATTGAAATTAGCCCTGATAAAGACACTTTTGCTGGGCATAGCACTACTGGATCTTTTTTGGGGCATCCCATTCTGTGACTACAGCAGCCTCTGTTTAAGACCATATAACCATTTGCACTTATTATAATTGAAATTAGCCCTGATAAAGACACTTTTGCTGGGCATAGCACTACTGGATCTTTTTTGGGGCATCCCATTCTGTGACTACAGCAGCCTCTGTTTAAGACCATATAACCATTTGCACTTATTATAATTGAAATTAGCCCTGATAAAGACACTTTTGCTGGGCATAGCACTACTGGATCTTTTTGGGGCATCCCATTCTGTGACTACAGCAGCCTCTGTTTAAGACCATATAACCATTTGCACTTATTATAATTGAAATTAGCCCTGATAAAGACACTTTTGCTGGGCATAGCACTACTGGATCTTTTTTGGGGCATCCCATTCTGTGACTACAGCAGCCTCCGTTTAAGACCATATAACTATTTGCACTTATTATAATTGAAATTAGGCCTGATAAAGACACTTTTGCTGGGCATAGCACTACTGGATCTTTTTTGGGGCATCCCATTCTGTGACTACAGCAGCCTCTGTTTAAGACCATATAACCATTTGCACTTATTATAATTGAAATTAGGCCTGATAAAGACACTTTTGCTGGGCATAGCGCTACTGGACCCTGCCAGGTCCACTTCTTTTTTGGGGCATCCCATTCTGTGACTACAGCAGCCTCTGTTTAAGACCATATAACCATTTGCACTTATTATAATTGAAATTAGCCCTGATAAAGACACTTTTGCTGGGCATAGCACTACTGGATCTTTTTTGGGGCATTCCATTCTGTGACTACAGCAGCCTCTGTTTAAGACCATATAACCATTTGCACTTATTATAATTGAAATTAGCCCTGATAAAGACACTTTTGCTGGGCATAGCACTACTGGATCTTTTTTGGGGCATCCCATTCTGTGACTACAGCAGCCTCTGTTTAAGACCATATAACCATTTGCACTTATTATAATTGAAATTAGCCCTGATAAAGACACTTTTGCTGGGCATAGCACTACTGGATCTTTTTTGGGGCATCCAATTCTGTGACTACAGCAGCCTCTGTTTAAGACCATATAACCATTTGCACTTATTATAATTGAAATTAGCCCTGATAAAGACACTTTTGCTGGGCATAGCACTACTGGATCTTTTTTGGGGCATCCCATTCTGTGACTACAGCAGCCTCTGTTTAAGACCATATAACCATTTGCACTTATTATAATTGAAATTAGCCCTGATAAAGACACTTTTGCTGGGCATAGCACTACTGGATCTTTTTTGGGGCATCCCATTCTGTGACTACAGCAGCCTCTGTTTAAGACCATATAACCATTTGCACTTATTATAATTGAAATTAGCCCTGATAAAGACACTTTTGCTGGGCATAGCACTACTGGATCTTTTTTGGGGCATCCCATTCTGTGACTACAGCAGCCTCTGTTTAAGACCATATAACCATTTGCACTTATTATAATTGAAATTTGCCCTGATAAAGACACTTTTGCTGGGCATAGCGCTACTGGACCCTGCCAGGTCCACTTCTTTTTTGGGGCATCCCATTCTGTGACTACAGCAGCCTCTGTTTAAGACCATATAACCATTTGCACTTATTATAATTGAAATTAGCCCTGATAAAGACACTTTTGCTGGGCATAGCACTACTGGATCTTTTTTGGGGCATCCCATTCTGTGACTACAGCAGCCTCTGTTTAAGACCATATAACCATTTGCACTTATTATAATTGAAATTAGGCCTGATAAAGACACTTTTGCTGTGCATAGTACTACTGCTGCCTGCCAGGTGCACTCCTGTTGGGGCATCCCATTCTGTGACTACACCAGCCTCTATTTAAGACCATAACCATTTGCACTTATTCTAATAGAAATTAGGCCTGATAAAGACACTTTTGCTGTGCATAGTAGTACTGCTGCCAGGTGCACTCCTGTTGGGGCATCCCATTCTGTAACATCCCATTAGCCTCTGTATTTACTCTAAGCTGCAAACTTATTTAAAGAAATTTGGCCTGTATGAGCCTGCTTACACACTGCTGCTGTGTGCATATATACTGATCTCAAGTCTGCTTGGGGCATCCCATTCTGTAACATCCCATTAGCCTCTGTATTTACTCTAAGCTGCACACTTATTTAAAGTAATTTGGCCTGTTGGAGCCTGCTTATCCACTGTTGCTGTGCATATATACTGATCTCAGGTCTGCTGTGGGGGCATCCCATTCTGTAACATAACATAACATAACCTACCTCTCTTATTTACACTAAGCAGTTCTCTTATTTAAACTAAGCAGGCCTCTTATTTACACTAAGCAGCTCTCTTATTTAAACTAAGCAGGCCTCTTGGAGGCTGATTGTCCACTTTTGGGTGTGCATTTATATTCGGTTTCATATACAGTGGGGTATCCCAATTTGTAAGATAACCTACCCCAACCATGCAAACTAAATAGGCCTGTTGCAGCCTGAGTTTCTCTGCTTGCGTATGGCCTGCATTACAATCTGTCTCTTTCAATGACACTGCTGCCTGGGGTATCCCAATTTGTAAGATAACCTACCCCAACCATGTAAACTAAAGGTTACGTCCTTCCAGAAGGAAAACTTATGCCGAACACTATTTTTGTTAGGGGCATTGACCTTTGGATTGATCGGCATGAAATTAAGGTTTTTTTTTCAAAGTATGGCGCTGTAAAGAAGGTCA